>NW_004624839.1:3053378-3103457 GCF_000247695.1 Heterocephalus glaber
CGGGATAAAGAAAATGTGGGTTTTTTATATAATGGAGTACTACTCAGCCATAAAGAATGAAAAACTAGAGTCATTTATAGCTAAATGGATGTATATTGAGGCCATACTCTTAATTGAAATAAATAGGACACACATGTGTAAATACCGAATAGTTTCACTAGTGTGAGAAACTGATAGTGTAAACAAGGCTTAAAATGATTACAATGAATAATTGATATTCTGAAATAGGAAAAAAGGTCCAAAGACAAAGGAGTGAATGAAGGGGAAGGGGAAAGGAAAAGAGAGAAAGGAAAAACTATGAGAAAAGAAAAAAAATGGAAATGAAATCTATGTAAATAGGGAAGGACAGAGGGGGTGAAGCGTACACAGGTAATGGGGGGGGGGAACCAAGATACATCATGTACAGATACAAACACCCAATGATATATGTAAACAAATTGTATACCTAAAATGTACCAATAAAAGAACAAAAAAAAAAAAACTCTAGGGAGAACATAAACTACAGAGAGCCTTGGAAGTAATTAGATAAGGATACTGTAAAAGGTGCCCCTGAAGCTGACACATTTAGTAATGAAATAGTTACAGATGTAATGCAAGGTAAAGCTGAGCCATAGGTATGAATGAACTAGAAAAACTATAAAGGAGGCTCTTTTTCACTGTATTTCTGCTGTTGTAAATGGATACCCCTACTTGAAATGATAAAGAATGCATTTGAAAGGATTATTTTACAAGGATAAAATCCTTGCTTGTGTTAGTACTGATATCTTTTTTTCAACATCTTCATGTAAACTGATATCCCACATTTCATTTTGAAAGAAAGCCAAACAAACAAAAAAAAATCAGGTATTTTTCAACGTATGATGATCAATCTTTTAAAATTCATTCTCTTATTCCTCAAGAAAAACAAATTGTTCTCCATAAACTTTAAGGCTTTCATTTAAAATTAGGTAACATAAAATCCGAGATTAGTGCTGGAAACCACCCAGTGTATGCAGCAATGTTCCTCCAGTTTGGATGCTTATGAACCTCAGGGATATGTAAAGGCATGTGGGGCAGTCTTCAAAGCTAAAGAATAAAATGTTTCTCAAATGGGAAGGGGATCAAGAGACAGAAGGAGAAGGGAGGGAGAGGAGGGAAGAGGATGAAAAAGGAACTAAGATGTGTTATGTACCTGTGCCAACTCCCACAAGGGATGTAGTCATTATGTATGACAAACATGTACTAATAAAAAATGCTTTTAAATATCCCGGCATTTAAATCCTGGTTTTGCTACTAGTGGCTATTGAGCTTGAGTTAAAAATATATATATAGATATATATAGATATAGATATAGATATATGCTTTTGTTGCCTCTGTTTTTTTATTTGTAAAGTAGAGATAGTTTTATCCTCTAGCCCATATGCTTACTGGAAGAATAAATGATGAGTGTATGTAAATTGCTTAAAATGGTCCTTGTCACCAAATAAATTTTTACTTTCTCATGAGTCTGAATTTGCTGCTCCATGAGATCTTTACTTTCTTTGGAAGATCATCAGAGAACAAATACTGACTCTCAAACTTATTTTTAAAAAATGACTTCCTGAATGCAGTCTAAACCCACAGTGGATCCCCGTGGAGACAAACTCATGTGTACTGCCACATCTGCACTAGGACAAACATGGCTCACAACAGCATCTCCCAGTGCTCCTGGAAAATGGTCAGTTACCACTAAGCATATTTACTCAGTTTTTCAATAAAAATATTTCTAATATATTTTATTATCTAGAATTTGAATATTAAAAATATAACCCTAAAATGCCATGGTTCTCAAACCTGTCTAACTGGAGAAGTCTCTTCACAGAATATTTATTAACAATGAAAGAAACACCCCAATGTTTCTTTGACAATACTTTGAGAAGTGTGGTATCAATTAGCAAAAATTGGTATCAAAGTTATCAATTTAGCAAAAATTTATTAAGTGCCTAATTTATACTGGAACACAAGTTCTAGGCCTGGGGGTATGTATAGTAGTGGAAAACATAAATCTCAACTCTAAAAGAGCTTTCATTTTTGTAGGGACAAATTGTTTCACTTTTGAGGCAAATAACATGCTTAATAACTGAAATTGAATGGTCAATCTAATCCTTTCTGCTTTGGCCTAAATTTATAATTTTTAGCTGAAACACACAATAATGAATTTAACTTTGAACATGTGTTTAAACAGCACCATATTGTGACCATGAGAAACATAAAGTAACAAAATCAGTAGACTTTATTTTTTATTTATTTCCCAATGTTCTCTTATTTTTACTTTCTTCCTTATTAATCCAACGCCTACTACTACCCTCTCTCTCCAGTATTTGATGCCATTAGGAATGATTCTGAGCCTGTTACATTGTTTCTCGTGTGTATTCTCTAGTGTTTAGTGTTACCCCGGGTCACTCCTTTTTTTTAGAGAAAGGTATCTTAACACCAGGAAAAGAAACTACAAAATGGATCTGCAGTCCTTGAAATCTCAGAAAGGTGGCTCTCAGAACATACAAGTTGCTAACAAGCATAAAAATGAAGGATCTGCTGAAAGGTCAACTCCACTCTCAGCTTTTATCTGTTCAAGAAACAGCCTTGTGGGAACATGGGTTATCTTAAAAGACTAATATCTTTATGACTCAAGGAATTAAACTAGAAAGGCAGAAACCCAGGAGACTCCATAATGACACTAAAGCTGGATGTAAAGGAGCCTATGTTTCTCAAGCTTTACAGTTTCCCTTAAGTATGAAGATTTATGCTGTTTATGGCAGGACAAGTGGGTACTTCCCTGTGTGGGGAAAGAAAATCTTTACTTAAAGGACAGGAAAGACAAACAATGTGATGAATTAATGCCACCACATTGTATTATATTTCAGATCTATTTGATCAAAAAGTTTTGTACCGGACTGTCCAAAGTGTGTGTGTGTGTGTGTGTATGTGTGTTTTTGTGATATTTCACTAGCTGAATCAAATTTAAAGGAGTAAAAAATGCTTGACATTCTTTCTACTTTGTTTTGCTCAGTTGTAACATTGTGAAGTAAATATCTGGTGTTAGCTCCCATTTCCCAGCATACCACTACTGAAACTCTTGGAAATTCCTGATAGGTGTTTTTTCTAAGGTAATGATCAGCCTCCATTAGGTAGCTTCTAGTTGGGGCCTGGACACAGAATTAGAGGGTTGGAACATTCAGCCTCAATATCCAAACTCTTAAGAAAACAGGGAGGTGAAGGCTAGGTTGATCCCCACTGGCCAGTGATCTAATCGGTTATGTCTGTGTAATGAGGCCTCCATAAAACCTCGAAGGACAGGTTTTGGAAAGCCTACAGACAGGGGGACACATGTTTCTGGAGGGTAGCACACGCTGAGAGTGCAGGGAACCTTCCACGCTTCTCCTTTACACCACCCTAACCAACCCTTTTTCTGTACCCTTTGTACTAAGTTGTTAAATATACATGTATTTCTGCACTCTACTAACTGCTTAAGCAAATTAATTGAACACAATGAGAGAGTTGCGGGAGCCTCAATTCATAGCTGCTGGTTAGAAGCACAAGTAAAAAGACTCTAGGATTGAGACTGGCACGTCAAGTGGGGAACAGTCATGAGATTGAGCCTTCAAGTTGTGGGGCCTGACTCCATCTCCAGATAGACAGACAAAATCAAATTGGACTAGAAAACTATAGAATTAGTAGCTTTCTTCCTGGTGGGGAGAAAATCCCACACCTTCTGAGGTCAGAGAGGGGATTTGTGTTGTAGGTTGGTAGTAGGAGAAACCAATCTGAACCTGTTTTTCTTCACTCCAAAACTGTGTTTTTGTTTTGGTTTTTATGTGATTTCATGTAAACTGGTTAAATAAGTTTTTTTCACTTGATGTTGTAATATCTGCAGTTGACTCCACTGATGCCAGGGAATGAAGCAGACATACACAGAAGGGGAAGTGCTGGAAGCACGGGTGGTTAGTTGGGGAGGATATCCATAGAACTTCACTTCTCTGCCAGTAACAAAATGAGAATGCACCAACTAAGGGTGTTTCAGTGGTTTAAGGGAATAGATTTAATACAGAACACACAATTTATAGGATTATTTTATAATATGCACCCAAAACTCAAATGCAGAAGAGTAAAAGAGATCTCTCCCTGCGCTGGAGATCTGAAGAATCCAGCCGATGGCCTGGATCCCAGGGCAGTGTCCCCTAGGAGTTCACATCCGAGGAGCCTTTGATGGAAGACCAAAGGTCTGCACCTGCGTCTGGAGCCAGGAGATGACGCCCAGGGGAAGGTGCAGACCGGATCTCCTCAGGAGAGAACAGCAGCCAAAGCTCAGCAGCCTCTGCTCTCCCTAGAGTGGGAGGCAGGCATGAGGTGAGACGAGACGATGTTTGGTCTCTGGTGGCCCCCATAGGAGGCCTCCAGGATTTCTGGAGTAGGGAAAATCAGCAGCATCCAATCTTCCCCTCCCAGTCTCCTTTTATGTCATTTCGGCCACAATCCTCAGGTGGATCTTCCACGCCCAGAAACACACTGACTCAGTTCAGCTTGGTGTTCCCACTTAGGCTGACCATAATTAATCCCTCCACAAAGGGTTTTTCAAGTCTGGATTAGGTGATATCATACCAGATCATTTTCTCATAAATTGTGTTTGCTTTAAGAAGCTATCCTCTATTCAGAAAATGCCTTTTATTCAAAGTGAATTTATATTGTATTGTAATGACAAAGTTCTCCTTCTGGACCAGATATCATACTAGAAACCCTGGTCTTAAAAATGACCCATTGTACAGAAAGAAATTCCATTGTTATTTCCACTTATACTATAATAAGTTGAGTGAATTTATGAAATCTTGGAATCTATTTGGTACAGCATGGAAACACAATATCAAGAACACAGGAATAAATGACAAAAATAGAAGAAAATGTCTCAAAATCACAGAAAAGTTGTGGATTAGGGTTCTGTAATTCCTCATCCTGTCTCATTTCTGTCATTAACTCATCATGTGACTTAAAAGTCGCACATTCTTCACCTGAAAAATAGAAGGATGAAATTCTGCAACACCACAGAACATTTTAAGCCTATATTGTTATGAAGTTATGAACCCCATTCCCTGGAGTTAATTCCACTCCTCTATTACTACAGGTAGATTTAGGGCAGATTGGCAGATGTATACTCAATACTGAGATGGGGCCTGGGGTAGACTGCCCAACGGAAAAGTAAAGAAATGGCCCCCTCCTTGCCTTGAAATCAGAGTGACTTAAGTCTGTTATTTTCAAGAAGGAAAGACCAAGTTAAGATGTCCAAGGTGGGTGTGGTAGTTCAGGCCGGTAATCCCAGCTTGGGAGGCTGAGGCAGGAGGATCTCTGTGAGTTGGAGGCTAGCTGGGGCTACACACTGAATTCAAGGCCAGCCTGAACTACATAGTGAGACCCTGTTTCAAAAAAAAAAAAAAAAAAGTGCAAATAAGCAATTGAAATGTGCCTCCACGGCAGTCTACGGGCCTCTGGTGGCTTGGATGTGGTACTGCAGGTTTTAAATGAAATTTCATATAAAGAAGTAACATTAGAAGAGTTTGGCTCAATGGTTTGCAAAAGAGGGTACAACGATGGACCAGTTAATTTCAAATTTTTGTCAGCTTTATAGAAGTTATTTTATCTAGGGTTTTCCTTTGTTATCATTAATAGTAAAAAGTGGAAAATGTGCTTTAAAACAAATCGATATTCTCTGAAAAATGTTTCAAATGATTTGGCAAGTTATATTTCAGTACAGGAATAATGGCTTTTTGTGTTTACTAGAAGTTTGTATCAAAGCAAAAATTAATAGTTAAATAGGCAAGGAAGATTTTATTCCAGACTACTGTAATAGAAGACAGGTCAAACTCAGCCTGGCTTCAACTTCTAAAATAAAGGGCTGGAGAGATTTGAAGAATGGGGGGGCGGAGGGAGTGAGGTAATTATAAGCCATCTCTGTTGTTAATTGGCCTCACTCAGAAGAAGAATGCCTTTCCTGTATCTTTGTGACAAGAGATAGTTTTGCAACTCAGAGCAAGATGTTAGGTGGGAAGGCTGCCACAGGAGCTAGGGGTAGGGGAGTTGTCTTCCTTGACAACTGGTTTCCAGGAAGATAGTTTCCAGGACTTTGAGAAAGCTAGTCCTTGGTTATAAAATTAGCAAGAGGCTTTTTAAAGATGTATATCTCAAAAGGACAGTAAAAAATGTACAATTACAAGTTTTCTAAAGTAAAATATCTAAGGAAAATGAAGGTCAGTGTCCTAGTCAGGAAGAAATTTATCTAAAGTTTGGTCAGGCTGAAGAGAATGTGTTCAGATCTTCTTAGCTCCCTGGTAGCCTATAATTCAAACATTAGGAAAAATTCAAGTTGATAATTTAATTCATATATAAAAATAGGAAGAATAATATAGAAGAGTGTATTTCAGATAAACTCAAAATGCTTTCAAATAATTGTTTTCCCATTGCTATGATCAGGATAGAAGAAGTGAATTGAGAATGGTCAATACAAGTTGGTATATTTTGCATAAAAAATGAGAAGTACTGATGAGACGTGAGACAGCTCCAGGAAGAACTTAGCAAGGCAGAGATGGTTCTGACATGCAAAAGGATTTACATGTGTAAGAGCCTGTCAAATTAACCTTTTTAAAAATTATTATTATTTATGAAGTCAAAAGCTCTTTTGACTATGTATATAGAATAAGGGAGATATGCCAGAAAATTATGGATGTATGTTTAGCTTCAATATATGACTGGCCAGATAGATACATAGACAAATAGTTAGATATTCCTTATATAATTTATATAAGGATATAAAGGGCATAAGATTCCTTTTTTGGAAAATTGAAAAAAATCATCCCTTTAAAATATAGAAAATAAAAAAGTTATTTCCAGAAAAAATAAGTACAAAATAATCAGGCAGCAGACAATAAATTAATTTTTACTTATGGGACTGTTCACATTTGTAATTCTATCCCTCAGCCCCTCCTCACTTTTACAATTACCAAACAGGAACTTGCCTCAGACTGAAAACCTAGTCATTCTTCCTTCATAATTCATGTCACACTGTGCAGCAGTGATGTCATCTTCACCAGGAACTTCAGAGAAGGGAGAGTATAGAATAGAGGACAAACTCCACAGCAGAGAGCCTGAAAACAATAAAAAATATAAATACATAAAAACTAAAAATATAAATATATACCTTTGGGAATTATTCTGGGCCTTTTTGCAATAGAAAGGTCTGGGCCAGTTGAAACCAGGAACCAAGAGGGACCCACTATTCTAGCTCAGTGTCCCCAGCACAGGCAAAGATTGCAGCTCTTCTATGTTGGGACACTTCATACATGAATTGGACAGACAAGCTAAGGATAATAAGAAGACAGGTTAGTACATGAAAGAAGCATTGATCATAGTACATAGGTCCAAAAGTTTTTCGAAAAATAACACTTGACTTTAAAAATTTTCAGTGAGGTATAAAGCCATAGGTAAGGACTTTTTAAAACGGCTCTTTATTGTTTACAATTTCATACCAATTTTACATTCATATTCACTTGAGATAGTCTAAGTAAAGCATACCTGAATTAATGAAAGCAACTAGAAAAGACAGAATAAATCTGATGCATTGAGACTGTTTGGTTAGATCCTTTGCACCTACTCTGATACTCAGTGGGTTCTCACAGAGGTCAGGAGAAATGAAGTTAAAGCCGGTGGCTAGGAAAAAGGTTAACCTAATTTGATTTTTTACTGAGCACACTCGGGACTGGTATTGGTTCAAACACTGACCCCAATCTCAACACAAAAAAGTCCTTTATGGAAAATAATATCATATTAATTTAGCTTTTTAAATTTCCTTTCTGTTTTCATCCCAATTCCACGTGTCATTTCTTCAGAGGCAGAGAGAGAAAGAGACTCAGTTTTGTCTCATCACTGAGATGCAATACCCAGTACAACAACTCTGAGGAGGAAAGGTTTATTTTGGCTCACAGTTTGTAGATGTTCTAGTCCATAGTCAACTGGTTCCAAGGGTGGGTGGGATGGCAGAGAGACCTGGCAGAGAAGGCTTGCTCATGGCATGGTGGTGGGAACCAAGGAGTGACCAAGGGAGGGGGGAAGGAGATAGACCATTCCAGGCCACACTCCCAGGAACTAACAAACCTTTGCCAACCAGGCTTTACCTCCCAGCATCTTATTCAGCTATAAACTCATCAGTGTACTGATCTACCAGTTACTATCATGCCCCCATGATAGTCACCTCCCAAAGCCCTACCTAGGAGTCCATGAGGCTTTTGGGGGGAAATCTAGATATAAACCATTATAGATAGATAGATAGATAGACAGACAGACAGACAGACAGATAGAATTTTTTCTAATGGAGAAAGGGAATCCCAGGCTACTTATCACCAAGCAAGAAGAGGTAAGATTAACTTTCTTTCTTTCCAGCCACCCATCCTCCCTCTCCTCCTCCCTCTCCTCCTCCCTCTCCTCCTCCCTACCTCAGTTTCTCTTTGCATAAACAAGCAACCTGGAGGTTAGAATTTCTCAGCTGACTCCATTTAAGTGCTGAGAAATGTGAAGAAACACACACACTAGGAGTTCTTGCACTTTTAATCTTTTGTTACCATGCGTAATTCAAAGCAATGATTACTTTCTACACTTCAGAAACACGTGGCTACTTCAAACATGTAAATGCCATCTTTCTTTACGCATTACCACAGACTTTGAACTGATGTTAATTCGATCCAGATTCCCTGACTACAGAACTCAAAACTACAGCACAAAATATTCTTTGCCAACTCTATTTGGCAGAACTCAAATCTGCTTATTTTCAGAGAAATCTTTTAGACATGCTCTTTTTAACCAGTTTATTTTCTGTGTCTTAGTCCATTTTCTGTTGTTATAACAGGCTGCCACCCAGTAAGCATATTATAAAAAAAAGAAATTTATTTGTGTTATGGTTCTGGAGCCTGAGAAGTCAAATATCAAGTCCTGCATCTGATGAGGTCCTTTTGCTACATTATAAGCCCAGAAGCAAAGTAAGCAAAAGAGAAGAGGCTAGAATTCATGGGAATTTAACACCAACTATTTTGACAATAGCATTAATCCATTCATGATGGCAGAGCCCATATGATCCAAACACTTCTTTGATGGTCCCAACTCCCAATAGCACCCACAGTGACAATTAAATTTCAACTTAAATTGTAGAGATAGCATTAAAATGACAGTAATGTGTTTTCAGTATTATTTGACATCACTGGTTCTGTTTTATATATCTTTTTCAATTGCCCAAGCACTGCAAAAGCACAAACTTTACACAAATGCAAATTATCATGTGATTATGCTGCCAAAGATTTTGTAGAGTACTTTGTTGCATAAATATATCCAGTCAACCTCTTAATGCACTTGTAGACCATACCAAATTCATCAACTCTAATTTTTTCTAGTACCAAGAATTCCTTGGAGCCATGTTAGTGTCTTGTAGAACATTTTTCCTGGCAGGAAGCTGTTGTTGTAAATTGTCTTCCTCTGCACCAGATTCCTCAAGATCTCCTGAGCTTTCCCTCTTTCCCTTTGATTAAGAGAATAACTTTTATAGGACTCAGGGGTGCAAGGATTTACACTGACTAGAGACAGTGAAGAGGGCTCATCCATGAGGTGAATAGGTGTGAGCCTTAAACGCTTAGAGCTCAGGCGAGAAGCACCCTGTTGAAGAAATCACCAGCTGGCTCAACAGTCTCGGAGTGGAGGAGCTGTCATCTCACTGCAGGCTCCTCCCATGGCGAGCTTGTGCTGGTCTCACAGAACACATGGGAGGGTCTGACCCTGGAGTCTACAGAATCAGATCTGGATTTTCCTTGTCTTTCTCCTGAGATGTGTCAAGTTTGGGTGTGTTCTTGAGGGGGATCCTGAGAACCTCCATATATGAGCCTCCCCCTCTCTGGGCTTTGGCTTGGGGTCTTCACATCCTGAACCTCATCCCTCTTGGGTCTTTGTCTTGAGGTCTTTGTATCCTGAGCTTCACTCTCCATGGGGCTTTAGCTCATGGCTTCCTTGCTCTCTTGTGTTGTCTTCTGCCCTTTGTTCTCAGACTCTTCCCCACAAGAAGAAAAGTTTAATTTCTGGTTTTTCTCTTTGTTAACACTGTTGTCATCCATTTCAGTGAAAATGACTATCCTGTAGGCAAGGAGATCTCTCAGAAGGAGAACACTGTGCATCTACAGACAGGAGAAAAGAACTGAAAGCAATATGTTTCATAACATCATCTTGCCTTTCTACTAGCTAACAGCTACATCTATCAGTTGTTTCTTTAATTGATATTTCTTTAACAACACCAAAGCAACACTCTGCCAATGCAGAGTGAAGGAGCAACCACATATTTCTGACTGACTACAGATGGTACATACTTGAATTATACCACCGCTACTTAGAGGTTGCTACAAACACTGGCTCTTCACTTGAGTCTGCCAATGCCCGATGGCTAACTCAAAGCAAAATAAAAAGGTTGGCATCTCTGCCTTCATTCTGACTTGTCCTTTCTTGGCGTCACTCTCCTAGAGTCACGTTGGATTCCAGGAAAAACAGGTTTAATGGATAAACAATTTGGGACAAGAGTTGAAGCTGTGTCCACCTCACCTGCAGGCAGCATTGATTTTCTTTTTGGAAGCAAGGTCCTTGACCATTCCTGAGATAATGATCAACCAGATCATGACTGAATAAGAGTCCTTGCTTTGCCAGGTGCACAAAGCCACCAGCTATGCAAAGATCCAAGTTTTACTTTCATTCTCCTTTCTGCAAAAGTTAGTCAGTAAGACTTTATCTGTTTCTCCCAATGTGGCTACATGGATTGAATTTTCTTTCGTGCCTTTGTCATTGCTAGTCTTTTAGCATCTTGGGAAAGTGGCAGAATATACTCAATTGGGACTCCTGAGCAATGTTCTTCACCTTGAAACTCTGATAAACAATATTAGATCTTAGGACATTTTCCTACATTTAATTCTTTGCTAACATATTTAAATTAATACAGTTAAAAATTATCTTTTATCCACATACTGAAGTTTGTCAAATCTGTGTGCACATTTTCAGTCAACTGAAGCTGGGCTAGTAATATTCTTCCATGACATACTGACATTTAAGTTCTTAGTCTGAAACATAAACATAACACTGAAGGTAAACACAATTCTTTTAATCACTGCTAATTAACTCCATTCTGACATACTCTGCAAAAGATGAATTACTGAAACTATGTCCTGAATTCCAATTAATTTTGTGACTAATTGTTGTGTAACAGTAAATTGTGGTTCTCTAGAAAATACTTATGATTTAGAGAATTAAAGGAAATGATTTCAAGTGGAAAGTAAAACTAGTTGGCAGAAATCATGAAATCTTTTTTTTTAACTATCCCCATGCACAGCTGCCTTATTTACATGATTTCTTAGAGAGTTAATCACAATTAGCGTTGATTGAACATCTACAGTATGCAGCCTTGTGCTCCTTTCATCTTGTGTCTTCATTTTATCTGTATTAGTGGTGCTTTAAAAAATTTACTTTTTGTTCCATATCATCAATTGAAGAGTCTATATATTTGTCCCAGACATGCTAACATCACTTAGAAGAGTTTTAGAATTTCAAAAGATTTACCACAAACGTTTTCTTGTATTCTTTTTCCTGTTGATAACTCTGGAATCAAATGTTTACCTATTGAAGGAGAATGAGCCTTTGGAAACCACAGAGTTAATGAGGAACCTATCTGTTATATCAGGAAAAGCAAGATAGGTAGTATCATTTTTTTATTTAAGACTTGTTTGCAACATGACTAATTAGTAAAATGATAAAATTTATGGTTGATTAATTTGATCTGATGGTCTGATGTGAAAGCCATAGGATAACCATGAGTTAGGTTTTCTCAAGGTAAGTTGCAGCACATTGTTTCATAGAATGAATAAAAGTAAAATTTGGATATCTGCTGAAAATGACTGAGCAATTTAAATTTTCATATTCAAACATTTTGAAAAGTGTATTCACTTGCTTGTACAACAAATATTTGAGACTTTTAGTTTCTGTTCTAGCATGTAAGGACTTTTGAAATTTATCACTCTGTCCTAACAAGTGAAAAGCTAAACAAATTGAAGTTCAGCAGCTTTCTTAGATCCACTGGAAAAGAGAGAATCGTAGCAAAAGCATTTCTCCCAAAATTAGAGTGACAGGGAAGCAAAACTTGCTGAGGCAGAAACCCATAGCCAATACTGGGATAGAAAAATTGAAACTGTATTAGATAAACTCCTAGAAGTTGATTGTGGGCAAGTCTGAGAGCTAAACCTCCAGAGGGGTCCACTCATAGGAGGCCCAATCATAGGATGACAGGATACTTTACCTTCCTTTACCCTTTAGCACTATATTTTTCTTAAGTCATATTTATTGGAGACCATATTATACATGAGACCACATCTAATTTTCAAAAAATTACAAGTAACATTAAAAGGCAAAAATCACAGAGACATAGCTGTAGCAAAATAATTTGGAGTTATCAGACTAGGAATTTAAAACAAGTATAATTAACATGCTAAGGAATCCAATAGAAAAAGTAGATAAACTTCAGAGACACTAATGTTAGCAGAAAAGTGAAAATTCTAAAACAAAATAAAAGAGAAACGCTGGTGATTAAAAAAAATAAACACTGTAAAGATATTTTTCAGAGTGGCCAGATCCAGAAAGTTAACAAAATCAACAGCAGTTGAGAAACTCTCATTTATTGCTAACCAAAATGCAAAATAATACAGATACTTTGGAAGAAAATAGTTTCTTACAAAACTGAACGTGTTTTTGCCATACAGTCCAGCATTTGCACTCATTGACATTTACACAAGAGTTGGAAACATGTTCATACAAGCAACTGTATATAATTTTTGTACCAGTTTTATTTATAATTCCCCAAAACTTAGACGCAATCAAGTTCTCCTTCAGTAAGAAAAGGATAAATAACTGTGATACATTCAGACAATCAAATATTATTCTAGATTTGAAAGAAATCCACTATTAATTTGTAGAAAGAGAGAAAAGAAATGTAAATGCACATTTCTAATTGAAAGAAGCCAGTCAGAAAAGGATACATACTATCCGATTCCAACTATCTAGAATTCTGGAAAACACAAAACTATAGAGACAATAAATAGGTGGACTAGGAAGAATTTTTTAAAAAGTGAATTTATCTGTGGAATAATGTAATCATGGATATAAATTGTTCTCTTGATTTGAAAGGAAGAGGTAAAATTGTTCATGGATTTTATGACTTTATATGAAGAAAATAAGTCAATCATTTTTATACATAATAGCAATCAACAAATGGAATTTGAAATTTAAAATGCAATACTATTTTGCATTAATATTGACAAAAATGTAAATATATGAGTCTAACAAATTTAACAAGGCATGTACATAATCTAAATTAGAAAAGCTGCAAAACACTGATGAAATGAAAGAACAGTAAATAAAGAGATATTCTATGTTCAGGGTTAGAAAAAACTAAATATTGTCAGAAACTAAAGAATTGAATAGAGAGCTATTCCACATTCATAGATATAGAAACTCAATATTGTCAATTAATAAGATGTTAATTCTTCCCAGACTGACTTAAAGATGAAACACAATCTAAAACAAAATTTCTGAAAGTTTTCCTGCAGATATCAACACCTTGATTGTAAATTATTTAAGGAGAGGCAAAAGATACAGAATAACAACCTAATATTGAAGAACTAAGTTAGAGAACTGACACACTTAAGGTTTATTACAAATGTATATATAGCTTCCAATATGTTATTGGCTAAATAATAGACAAATGCATTAGTGAGACAGAAAAAAGAACCCAGAAATAGACCAGCACAAATTAAATAACTGAATTTTTGAAAAAGTAACAAAGAAAATAACAATAGAGCAAAGATTGTCTTTTCAATAAATGATGCTGGAACAACTGGATATCTCCACACACACACACACACACACAAAAAAAAAAGAGATACAGACCTTACATTTTCCTCAAAACCTAACTCAAAATTGATCAAAGAAGTAAATGTAAAATATAGTGATATAGTACATCTATAAGATAACATGAAAGAATACCTGAATACCTTTAGTTCCTACTATGTGTTATGTTAAGAAATGATAGGATAGGGGATTTAGCTCTGTGGTTCTGCTGCCTGCCTCACAAGCTCAAGGCCCCGAGTTTGATCCCTGGTACTGAAAAAAAAAAAAAAAAGAAAAGAAATGAAAAGAAAATGTGTCCTGGCTCATATGTCATTGGAAACTTGCAAATTTGTATGACAGCAAGATGACACTGCATATGCACTAAAATAGTAAGAGTCCAGAACACTAAAGGCAGCAGGTACTTGTAAGAATGTGGAGGTACAGGAACTTTCATTCATTGAAGGTATATGAGGAACTCTGGAACTTTTAGAAATTCCTATATATCCAAATATAATTTTTAAAAAAAACTATTTTTAGAGTACTAGGTTGAGACAAAAATTTAGCAAAAGGCACAGATTTCCCAGACAGTCCTTATCCCCACACACAACTTACCTCATCATCTAAATCCCACAGGAAAAAGCATTCAATTTATTATAATTGACAAGCCTACACTTACATGTCATCATCAGCCAGAGTCTATAGTTCAGAGTACAATTTTTGTCATACACACTACAAGTCTCAGAAATATATAACCTGTGCCCATTTTTATTGAATCATACAGAATAGCTTCACTGCTCCCCAAATCCTCTGCTCTCATCCTAGGTATTCCTTCCTTTATCTGCACCTCACTTCCATTTAACCTCCAGTCCCACTCACTGTGTTTATAGTCTTGCTCCCTCCAGAATGTCAATTGTTGGAACTGAACAATACACCCTTCGCTTAGAATGGCATATTCCACCTAACAATAGAGATGCAAGTTTCTTTTATGTCTTTTCATGATTTGATAGCTCATCACTCTTTATTGCTAAACAATATTTCATTATATGGATACACTACCATCTTTCCATTCTTTTGTCTACCAAGGAACACATCACATTATCCATTTCCAAGTCTTGTTAATCATTAGCAAAGTTACTACAAATGTTTTTGTGTATAGACAAGTCTTCGATTCATTTGGGTAAATACCAAGCTGTGCACAAACTGAAACACATGTCATAATTATGTTTAGCTTCAGAAGAAACTATAAAACTGTCCTCCAAAGTAACTGCAATACCCTGCACTCCTGCCTGCAATGAATGCAAGTAGAGAATTTTGTTTTAGAGAAAAATAAAATTTCAAATTCTTAGTTTCTTATTTTATACTCTTTATTTATACCATTAAAATTTAACTCTGTGTATTACCAATAATCTGAAATGACTCTAGATAAATATATGCTTTCTGAAATATTTGAACCATAGTTGCTTAGAGGATTTTATTTCAGTTGTTCTGAAGAATAAAATCTCTGACTTTTAAATGGAATGTTGGAATGCTTTGATCCTCAGAGAATAGAATTTAATCAGATTGAAGATAGATAGCTGTGATGGACAGTTATTTATTTAAGAGCATTATGACTTTTCAGTTTTGATAGGCAAAATGCCGTCTTTTAATATTAAAGTTGACAGCTGAAATGAACTTACTTTTAAGTTCAGAAGGTAAGATAATGCACTTTTATAAAAGCCTAGGAAGGTTTTTATGTTTCACACTGGTAAAGAGTAGTTAGGCCAGCCATATACCAAGAAGACTCTCTCACAGAAACATTTTCAGAGAATTTTAGAACCTCTTCCTTGAGCACCTTCAGGCCAGAAAACCAACCCAAAAGATACCTTTGTTTATGTTTTTCACTGCTTCACATAATACCTGCCACATACAATGTGTGCAACAAATAACTGTGACCAAAAAGACAAACAATTAAAAGTATTGGAGGAATAGTAGGTTATGTCATTCCATGGGGATGTATTTTTGTCACTTGGTAGTACCTTCCTTGTTCTTTCCTATAAAATTATATTGACAGGAGTCATAATAAGATGTATAAGTTGTTAAAAAAATTACTGGAAGTGTCCCAAACCAAGAACCAATGTATAGGGCTTTGAAATCAAATATTTGATCCTATGGGCTTTTACTTATCACATCAAATCAATTCTCAATATACTGACAATCTTCAATACTGACAAAAATGGTTTTAAAATTGTTTTATTGCTTAAGATGTTAGATCAGATTATTAATCTTAATACTCAGAAACAAATGCAAATACACAATTTGCCTAAGATTATTATTAAAGAAGCCATAATTAGGATTAAAAAAAAATTGGCCTGAACCTTAATTCACGTATTAGATGTATCACCTTAGGAATAAAGCAGAAAAGGAAAAATGTGAAGAAATGATGAAATTATGTACTTTAAAAAAAGATTTCCTATGAATCACTAAAGCTTCTCCCATTCATAAGGTCTCTGCCTCTCAACGAATAATGTTACATCTGCAGTTTCCTCACCAAAGGACCAATTAAGGGTTTTTCATTTTCCATATATAGCAATCATAGCAAAATCGTTTAAATAGTGTGGTAATTGGCAACATTTTTCTTCCTCCCCTCTCAAATTGTGTATGGAAGGGTATTTTTAAAGCATCATGATGTCTCTAGCAGAGAGCCCTTGGAAGAAACAGAGTGGAAGGTCAGAATCTCTTGTCTTTTCAGACAGCTTCACTGCTGTATGTGGGGAGCAGATCGATGATTAGAGAAATCCTCTTTTGTAAATGTTGAGGTTTTGCTCACTCCTGATTATTGAAGATATGTTAGTAAATGGGAGATGATACTCCAAAATGATGAGTGTCATATCCAGGTGTGAACACCTGAAGCTGTGTGCTCACATGGGATTGGTTTTATGCAGGAGACAAGAAATCCCTTTAGGCTTTTCAATCCTGAAAAATGTCATGTCCTTTCAGTAAGTCACGGTTAGGAATGGATATTGCAATTAGACTTGCCTGTTAGACTCTTCCCTCTGTAACTCCTATCCCTAAGAGGTATACAGATCAGGGTCCTGAAAGACAGGACTGACTAGATGCAGAAGCCCAAGTCCTTTCCTAGCTCCGATGTATGAGAAGTGTACACAGTGTGATATGAGAAACCTAATCACATTCTGTTTCCTGACGTGAGCCATTTAATTTCCCTAGGCAAGCTTCTTCTCTACCAAGGAAACACAGCTGGTGGCCCAGATAAGCTCTAAGATCTCCCATTATTTTAAACCCTCTGGCTCTAGGTATTCAGCCAGAGGATCTTGAGTTTGTTCATATATCCAAATCTTATCGGCCCTACATCTCCGCTCATACAGAAAGTTTCTTTAAACTCCACATTTTTATCTGTATTTCTCTCCAAATGGATACATATAAGAGATAGTATTAGCCAGAGTCTCCTAGGGAAAAAAAGGATAGACTGTAATATATTTTTGTCAAATTCCTGTCTTAAGAGTTTACATTTATGAAGCTTTTCTATCTTTATAAATCTGAAGTGTAATAAATATAAGGCCTAATATTAGCATGGAATGATAAAGTTATTTTTTCTCAAAGTTTACGGGTGCTGACTTTATTTAAGATTAAGGCGTGTGAAATATATTAGTTTAAATTTTACTGTCGAAAGTTTAAATATATTGGTATTTATATCAGCATTATTGATTTTGGTTTTTCTCTTTTCATTTTCCTTTAACAAAAATTAAAGTTTTTAATTTTATTTAAAATTTTTTGGACTTACTTTTTACAAATCAAAAATTTATGATTGCTCCCAGATACTCTTAGCATATTTTATACCATAACTAATGTATATGGATACTTTACTCCTTCACTTTTCATCTTATTTAACAGGGTTGGGATTTGATAGACCACTGATCATGTCATCTCTAAAATTGCGAAGAGCAGATATCATCTGTAAATATCACAGATTATTAGAAATTTAATGACTTAAGAATTAGAACAACTACATCTGTTTCATGAACATTTTCTTTTAAAATTAAAATAAATTATTCCACTCTTAAAATCTAATTTTGACATCTCTGAAGAAAACCAATAACAGGAGGCTGCTTTATTTTTTTTAGAGATGGTCCCAGGGAAAGTGTTGGCAAGGTAATTGAACTCTTCAAATGAAAACAAATTCTACAAATAAATGTACACACTCCTAGTTTAAAATTTTGTTGTTGTTTTTAAACAGGGAACATTTTCACTTATATACAGGCTGTTGCAGATGACAGTTATCTTGTAAAAGATTGTTTTAAAGTTATGTTTTATTCCGAGTTCTATTAAAAAGTGGTTGATTTATGAATGAAACCAATGTGGTGAGTTCATAATCTTCATATCATTTAAATACTACATATAAAGCAGTTTTATATGCTTCTTGCTTTTAGTATAACTTCTTTTTAAAAGGAAGTCTGCTATGACTGCAACTATAAATATTGCATGCAATAAATTAGGAAAACTGGATAATGATTGAAAAAAGGGAAAATCATGAAGAGGAAAAATTGTCCTTATTTTCAGAAAATACTATTATTCATGCAGAAAAATGAAAAGGGTCAAAGTATAAATTGAAATGAATAAATGTATTTAGCAATTATAAATGTAGATATATATTACAGCAACAAACAATTTTAAAATAAAATTTTTAAATTCCATTTACATCAGAAAATATTAAAAAATACTTTGGAATTAGTGATAGATGTGCAAGACTTCTACACAGAAAACTATAAAACAAGGTTGATATCATTCATAAAAGACCTAGGGCCAGGGATTTAGCTCAGTCATTCCGCTGCCTGCCTCGCAAGCTCAAGAACCTGAGTTCGATCCCCGGTCCAAAAAAAAAAAAAAAAAATGATCTGAAAGCACAAAAGAAAGTAGTGCAATAGAGACATTTTGTACAGGTGAGGCATATGAGGACAGCCACAGTAACTTTTATATGTAAAAATTTTTATAAGTAAGAAAATACGCTAAAATAATGATTAAAAGTATCAGTCATTTATCATCAAAAGCATAGTCATTTATCATCATTATCAAATTTTTTTGTTCACAATTATTTGGGATCTACTTATTTACAGCTGGAAGAGCAGTAGGTTCTGAGTCATGTGTTACAATGTTAAGATGGCCATGACATTCACTAGGCAATAGGAATTATTTCAGCTCCATTATAACCTTACACCACATCATTTACATGGTCCATCATTGATTGACTCATCTTTATGTGGGGTATGACTCTATGTCTAGCAATTCAAACCAAAATATTAATAATTAATTTGGTGTATTGAACTATCTACAAAATCTGATTCTTATGGAGGCATTAAAGGTCAATCCATTTTCTCTACCAACTTTCCTCAGTGTTATTAAAAATTAAGGAAATTTTAGATTGAATTTCCCAGTCTGAAGTGATCCAACATTATCATAAATCACATCCAAATAGTGCTGTAACACCTCAAATCATTGTGTCATTCTGTAAGGTAAAAATTTGACACCTATAGCTTTCCTTATAAATTGGAGTTTCTTCAAATTAATTTCATATTAGCAATTATATGGAGGATGTACAAATTATTAAAATAAGCCAATTATCAAGTAGACAAATCTTTATTCTCTCTGATCCACTGTTGAATTAACCTTCAGGTAACCCATCTCATTAACAAAAATTCCCAATTATGCTGGACAACTGTGGTGTGTCATTGTTTTTGTTGTTGTTGTTGTTGTTATAACTCAATAATACTTTCTGAGCAATTTTATTACAGCTTTGAATTCATTTCCATACCTTCTATCCTAAACCAAGGGATGGAAAGAAGATCTAGAATAAGTCTACCTTTGAATTTGGCTGTTGTGAAACTATCAGTATAGGCTAGGCTTAGGCTATTTAAGTAAAGGAACATTATTATGTTTATTTTTTTGATTATTTGTCTTCCTTTTTAGGGGCCAATTTAGAACGTATCATTTCTATCTCAAATGACTAAGGTATGGCTGACTTTTCAATTGCTCCCTAACATGAAATACATAATCTCTTCAAACTCTTCTGAAGTGCTTTTGTCAATTACCAAATTGCTGAGGAAGCTCAAACACAGGTTTTAATCAACATACTTTATTGAAGCTTTTCAGAGCAATCACCTTTCCTGTGGTTATTTGATGTAGGCCCCTTGTTTCAAGTATATTTCTCCTCTCAGAGTTCTTTACTCTGTGAATACATCCCACAATTCAACTTCAGTGATACATAATGTCCAATTATAATTCACTTTTCATTTACAGTAATGGATTTCTTTGCTAAATTTTTGCTTTGAAAGAAGAGATAAAATGAAGACATAGAATGAATATGGCTAACATAAAATGTTTGAAATAGCTTTTCTTTTACAGAAATGGTTAATACTATTAGTAAAATTTCAATTAAAATGTGTTGCTCTAAGGTTTAATTTGAATGATGATGTTATTTCAGGAGGTAAAGGAGAAGGAAAATTAAGCTTAATCATATGAGGTAGTCTAATGAGAAAACATTGAAGGAAATTAAAAGGAAATATGGGATAATCATACAGCAAACCATATGACAGTTAGATAGTTAAATTGCAAGTCAAACTCTCCAGTGAAATACAATCTGTAATTAAGGGCTTTTACAGCACTGGATTAAATATGAGGAGAATATTTCCTAAAAGACTAGGTGAAAAGTCAGCATAGGGAACTCTTGGCTGATACTGCCTCCTAAACTCAAGAAAATGTTTTTCCTAGATGTTTAAGAATTGGCCTGGATTGAGAATAAAATAAATAGAACTACGTGCATGTCTATAGAGGGCAGCTAACTATGTAGAAAAACATAGCTTTCATTTAATAACCCAAATTATGAATCATTTTAAGAGAAAAAACAACATCCTGAAAGTTTTGCATGCATCATTGAATTTAATTTTCACAACAATTTTGTGCATTAGGATTTATTCGTGTCCCCATGACAATAAAGGCACCAGGGACAGGAGAACTGAGAATGATCGGCTAGGAATCTCATGTTAGAAACACTGCTTAAATTAAACTGACTAGTGTGGATGAAAAAAAAATGATCAGAACAGTTCAGTAGTAATATAAAACCTCTCACTGTATAGCTTCAAAGCATAATACAGTTAAGAATATTATAAAATTATTTGTATTTCCTTCAAGAGCTATTACAGGATATTGGGAGCGGATACGGATGTCTTTCCGGGAAAGAATACACATCAGGATCACCACCTTCACACTTCCAAGCCATTGATTTCAGACCTCTTTTGCAAAATGAGCTTCTTGGAACCAATTCAATAAATATTTCTAGGAGAAAATGCTTAAAGATTTGTGATCTGAGTCATGCTATTGACAGGGATTCTCTCATTCTGGAGTAGTATATCAGTTTGGATCTCAGCAGAAAAGAGAAAGCACACTCAGTTGGAATTTAGACAATATTTTTTTGAGACAGGATTCATGGTGTACTGCAGGTTCTACTAAAACTTGCTTTGTAGCTCAAGCTTGTTTTAAACTCATGTCCTGCTGCTCCAGCCTCTTATGTGCTTGAAGTATATTGTGCAGAACCTAGGGATTTGCAATGACAGGTGACTATTACCACCACTAGGACTTTATGGGAAAGGAAAAATGATTTCTGGCAGAGCTGGGCGGAGAAAGAGGGGATCCTCAGCTCAATCTACGGTTATGCAGGAGGCAGTCACTGCCAGAACTGAGGAAGGTGCGTAATTCAATTTACTGCTGCTATTTTCTACTGGCTGAATCCAGTATGATGTCTAAAAGCAGGAATGCTTGGGTCACGCAGTTCACAGAGGGCCACTCCTTAAAATGAAGAACAAAACTGAGAGTCACACAAAACTAGTCTGGGACCAAGGGGAAAGTAACAATTGGAGACTAACCTTGGATATTTTGCCACTCAACACCCTTTCTTTCTCAACAGAGGGGAAATCACAGAGTTCATTTGTCATGGAATCATCTGTCAAAAGGTGATATCAACATGATCATCCTCTCTGTGGGTCCTAAATTACATTATCCATATAAGTGAAAAAACACTGAAGGGGATATGAATCATTTGACATGAGATAGAACTACTGCAATCCCTAGATCTTTAGCTAATTACAAGTTCAAAATTAATAAGTTTTATTTCTTCCTCTCCATAATTTCATGTTTCCTTTGCCTTGTTTTCTTTATTTTATTTAGGAGGTCAACCAAAAAAATTTATGTCTACTGAATCAAAGCTTCTATTGGCCTGATCTCATTGAGATCTCCTCACTTTCCATTGTATTTATCATTGACATGGAAATACAAGTAAAATCCCCAGGTCCAACCTGGTCCTCCTTTTCTACTGGGCATAGTAGTAACTCAGTTTTACCTTGGTAATTTGGATAGATCACTAAGGCTGTGAGAATATTCCTCTCATTGACTTGTCAGTTCAGTGGAAAGGAAATCCAAAATGGTCACGTGGCAATTTCATCTTCCAGTTTAATGAAATTATGAGTATGATTATTCATCTCTCTCTCCCTCTCTCTCTCTCTCTCTCTCTCTCTCGCCCCCCCCTCCATCTCTGAGAATATAAATCCAAGTTTGTATGAATGAGAAGAAAAGTATTAAGAATAAAGTATCAGATATTATAGTGAGACAGGGTTCCTTTCTTTCCATCTAGTAATCTATAAATAGCTTTAAAGGCAATAACACAATAGATAGTCTACTATTTTAAGATGTATGTAGCAATATAGAGGACAGGAAATTTTTTTTTGTTTTTTTGTGTTCCTGAAAACAGTATAGTTCAGTCATCAATTGTTAATTTCACAATTCGATTGGGCCAGGAAATTTTGAGTGATGGGCACTTCCTAATACTAGTGAATTCTCTAGTATCATTGCTGATACCCTTTGTGAGTGACAAAATGAATACCTTGATTAGAAGTAATGCTGTGTTGAGTATATGAAAAAAAATGTGGCATTGCAAATGTACAAATGGTGGTGCTGGCAAAAGTATCATAGGAAAAAATTGTTGGAGAAAGGACTGGTCAGTCTGCCCAGAATAACTTTCTGTACAAAAACAACTTTCTCACCCTCCATGAAGGAAGATATTTGTTTAATCAATCAGCCACAGAAAAATGGTATCATATTGGCTCAGTACTAGCCTCTTCTTTTAGCATTTGGTCATACAATCTATGTTGTTGAGTTCATGGAAATTTCCATCCTCACCAAAATAGCCACTTGGTAAAGAGGCCCATCACTGATGATTAAAAAATCTGGGTTGGAAGTTGTGAACACTAAATATACTTAAAAAAAAAAAAAAAAAAAAAGTATAGTGTTATTAGGAAATGAGCCAAGAGATTAGCAAATTAAAATATATTATTTTTAGGTCATGAAACACAGTGTATTTACCATTGTTATTCTCTAATTATTTTTGTTATGAAAATTTATTTTTGCATAGAATGGCTTTTATATTTTCTTTATTGATATCTACTTGTATTAAAATAAAAAATTTAAGGGCCGGGAATGTAGCTCAGTGGTTTTGGCACCTGCTGCGCAAGCACAAGAACCCGAGTTTGATCCCCGGTACCAAAAAAAAAAAATTTGAAAAACAGAAATCTTAAAACAAATGTACTGAAAGCCACAAAACAGGTCTTATGTATCTGATTATGCACAGCCTCCTTTTCTAGCAGAAGATCTTTAAGGAATGTAAGTATGACACAAGCATTTTGGCACACTGTGCAAACTTTTATAGATCAAGCCACATAACTCCTCCTCCCCCAGGTTTTCCTCTCACCAGTCTTCCAATGTGGGCTTCATACCAGCCAACCAGCCACCCCATCAGACCCTGCTCAGAAATGAGTGTAGAACTGAACTTTTCTACATAAAATAGGAAGTCAAATTTACTCCTCAGATCTCTGCCAACTAGAGAGATTTCTATCTGTCAAGACTCTCCCAGTGTATAAGGCAGCAGCTGACTATGTCTAGCTGGTAACTGTTTGAACCATACAGATCCCCAGGCAAAACATGCCTCTGTGCATTCCTAGTATTAATTGGTGAACAGGACCCCTCTTCTGTTATTAGAAAACTGGTTATGAGTCCACAGCTGTGGGGGAGGGGAAACAGTGAAACATGGAAAGGAAAAAAGTGGGTGTGGCTGTGCAAGGCAATTTCCTGTGCCTTACAAACCTCCTTAGGTCTGATCTGGTACATCCACTCCCATTAATAATAGAACACTGCTGCACACAAGAAGATTTATGATTTGATGAGTCAAAAATAATTGGATAAAAATTATTTGATGGGCAGTTGAGTTAGCCAAGTGAGTTGGTTTCTTATGATTAGGGTCCTCAAAGCATGCTAGGAGCTTCCTTTTTTCAAATAGAGAATTGTTATAGGCAGAAGAGATAATAATAGTTTTGCTTCAAAGTCTTATGGATCTGCACTCTGAATTTCCTCCAGAGGCTCTATACTACTGCCTTATCTGTCACAGACATTTCAACCAAAGAAAACCCAGTGCTCAAGGCAGCTGCAGCAGAGCATGAACCTTTTGGTAAATCCTCTATTGTCTTGAATTTCACACAAAACTTATGGCCTTACAAGTTTTCCAGTAAGTGGATCAGAGCATCCCAACTCAATTAGGTTTATGATGTCTTTTAAATCCAGATAGTCAAACCAAACATATGGCCTCTTTCTTCATGGTTATTAGAAGCTGTGACTAGCATTCCTAAATTTAGAGGGTACATCCCAACAAATTTCACACCACTAGATGATTGGATACTTCGTGATGAGACACTTGCACTTCATAGAATTATTCTCTCTCTTTTTTTTTTTTTTTTGGTACCGGGGATCGAACTTGGATCCTTCGCCTTGCAAGGCAGGCGGCAGAACCACTGAGCTAAATCCCCAGCCCCTAGAATTCATCTCTTAACCTCTGGCATGTCACTGTTTTATTAAACATTTAGGGTATTTATTTCTTCTTGGTTGTCACACTCAATGAAAAAATAACATTAATGTAATGGCCTTGAGGTAATATTCTATGAGACATATGATTTCAAGGACACTTCAAAGTATTATATGTCAAGGAGCACATTATAAACATAAATAAGACTGAAAATGAGCTCCGCCTATGAAATGAACAGCTTTTGAGTATCTATAAATCTATCTTTATCCCTATTTGTATAAATAGAGAAAACATATATATATGCTTTCTTATATTATTTTCTCACCATATGGGCAACAAAATCAGTAAAACTTTATAGTAATCTCCATCTGATTTTTTTATCAACCAAATAATTGAAATGATGTGGGAGAGTATATGAAATCATTTCCTAAATTTCTCTGTAGTCTTTGATGGTCATTGTGATTTCTGAAAGGGGTTAAATTCTGCTCTTGATTATAATTTGGCCTTACAGACTCCATGACCTCTTTGTCAAAATACTCTTTACTCTATGAGTCAGAGAAATCCTGCAGGTTCTACCAGTTGCTACATAGATTTATTCCAACTAAACATTCAGTAACGGGATGAACAACAATTTTAAACTCAAATCAGGGAACAGATTAGCTGTACTTCCAGTCATTACCAACCTCCATAAACTCACAAGGTCAATTGTAAAATTGTCAGTTTCTAAGATTTAGTGTCAATAATGAATCGCTGTCTAATTACCTCTGGAATATCATCTGAGTATTTTCCTTTTCTCAAGGCTTACACAACCCAGTATATAACAGGAAGTTTCTACAAAAGTTTGGGAGCAAAATGTATGATATACATTGCAATCATCTTTCAAATTTTTCTTTATAAAGACTTTACTCTTCCCAAACAAAAAAGTAAAGGAACACAAGTCTATGGACTAGGTAAATAGATATGAATACCTAGTTGGTAAATAAGAATCAGGTTTGTGACCTCTGGACAAAGATTTGTTCTGATTTGTAGATCTTTTATAGAGTATTTACTATGGCTAGAAGTCTTTGATTAGCTGGCTATGATAGCAGATCTCTGTGGGTCAAAACATACTGTATTGCACTCCGCTACCCTCCCCTAAATTCTTATTTTGATATTTGCATCCATTTTTTCTATGAAGGTCCATATTTCAGGATTCTGTTTCTGTTTTCATTGAAATCAGAAGTGTAATTCCATGGTAACATATCCCAGCACTTTTCTAGAATGCTAGTGCACCCTTCATCAGTGTGTTGCTTTATTCCTGGGTGAAAAGGATAACCATCAAGAGACCTCTCTTGAATATGTTGCTTAGATAGAATTTTCAGGTTGCACATGGTAGATGCACTGAAACAGTCCCATATTCCAGAGACTTTGGGTCCTTCTCCTGTGGTATGCCTTGGAACTCCAAATACCTCAAACTCATAGACTGTTAGCAAAATCCAGATCTCAATAAGCCTTTTAGAGTGCTAATATTTTTAAGTACTTCAACAATATATTTCCAACAAATTCTT
This sequence comes from Heterocephalus glaber, assembly GCF_000247695.1. The sequence continues at coordinate 3,079,770 of NW_004624839.1, forward strand.
ACTGAGTGCATCTAAGCTGACAAATTCAGAATTTATCACATTAACTTTTTTTTGGTTTAAAACATTTAGAAGATATATAAATACATTTTATTGAGTGATTTGATGGTTAATTTTGGCAATACCTTTCAATTTTATTGTCTTATATCCTGCCTTAGAATAGAACTTTCAATTCCTTCTTTGGTCCATGGGGACTAAGTGAGAAATTGTGTAAGGAAATAAATGATCAAACCTTGGGATTTGTTGTGGTGGCCATACTGGCTTTTGACCTCAGGAATTTTAGCAAAGTAATTAACATCCCGTTAATCTTGCAGATAACATTATCTTCTTACTTATTTTTTAATTTTGAGAGGATATCCTTCACCAATCAAATTGATGCAGTCAAGGGTTATAGCCACCCCATTATTCTGCAATCTGGAAATCATATGGCAAAAGCAATGTCTTAATCTCTGTTTAATATGATGATATCTATTGGACATTGCTCATCATTTCCCTCTTTTATATGTCCAATACTAAAATTTACTTAAATATTCTTGTGCATTTTATACATCTTTGTGTTCTAGCTTTACCCAAAGAGTTACCTCTGAATCATGACTGTGTTTGCTGCTATATGTTTCCAAATTGTAAATTAAAGTGCATAATTATAATTTTAAATTTAATAATTTCCACTTAACATTCTTTTCAACATACAGCAGTGAGAATAAATTGTCTACCATGACACCTATCACACTGGAGATTTTCACAAAGGCCAAACACACATACACACACACACACACACACACACACACTCACACGAGTATGTACTAAAAGACCTCACCATACATATTAGCATTAAAATATAAAACAAGATATGAAAAATATATGAAAAATTAATCCAAGTTTATAGAAGATGGTATATTGGCTCCATTTGATCAGGAGAGAATTGAATAAGTAAAGAGAATAGAAATTAATATTCTTTGCATGGGTGATTGCTCAACAAATGTGTTCAGTTTACGACAAATCATCACATTGTACACCTGCATATGTACTTCATGAGTTCCCATTGCACGTTCTGCTTTGTTGCTAAGGTTGCTGTATTTTTCTACCAATTTGTTTACATTTCAAATGTAGGAAACTCTACCTTATTGCCTAGGGAATTATTCACATTATCCATTAATACCCTTCATAACAATTACTAAGTTTCATAGCATGTTACAAAGCAACAAAGAAGGGGTGTTTCCTGCTTTCAACCTACACTTTTAAAAAATGTTTTGCAGTGCTTTTAGAGAAAAGTTGTTTTTAAATTTATTATTTGGACCTTTTAACTTACATTTCTCTCACAAATAGTCTCATAAGTTCTCAGCTAAGACATAATCTTACACAAAATTGTTTTCTTTTTGTTCATGATCCAAGTACTCTATAAGGGTGTATTACTATATACTCTACTTTATCTCTGATCTCTCTTTCCTTCTGTCTGTCTGTCTGTCTCTCTTTCTCTCTCTCAACTCTTGCTCCCTTACCTTATGGATTTCTATACATGTCTAAGTACAAAGTCAAAAGTAATTATATTCCAAAACAAGAACTTCCATTACACATTAAATCTGGATGAATTGAATGAAAATTTTGCCTATACTTCAGCTGTAAAGTCTATGGGATAACATTGATATAGTAGATTATTTGTCATTATTTATTTGATCAAAGCCTTATTGCCCTCTCAAAACTGCAAAACCTGGCCAGGGATTTAGCTCAGTGGTTTCACCTCCTGCTACGCAAGCACAAAGACCTGAGTTCGATCCCCGGTACCAAAAAAAAACCCCCAAAAAACACTGCAAAACATCAATAAAAGAAATTAAAGAAGACATGAAACAAATGGAAAGTTTCTTTTATGTTCATGGTTTAAAAGACTTACTATTTAGGGCCAAGGATTTAGGTTAGTGTCACCACGCCTGCCTCACAAGCTTAAAGTCCTGAGTTCTATCCCTGGTACCAAAAAAAAAAAAAAAAAAAGAGTTAATATTGTTAAAATGTCTGTCACAAAAAAAACATTTTCAAATTCACTGTCATCTCTATAAAAATTTCAATGACAATTTTCCAGAATAGAAAAAAATTCTAAAATTTATAAGATACCACAAAAGAATTTAAATAGTTAAAGCCAACTTGTAAAACAAGAAAATAACTAAAGCATCACATTTTGCACTTCAAATGTATTATGAACCTACATTCATTAAAACAGTAGGGTATTGGCATGAAAATAAACACACAGAACAATGTAATGGCACAGAGCTCAGAAATAAAACCACGCATAGTATTCAACAAGCATGCCAAAGACACACAATGGGAAAAAGACACTCTCTACAATAAGGTGTGATGGAAAATCTTTTATCCACATGCAAAAATTTAAAATTGAATTCCTATCTTATATAAAAAAATCAACTCAAAGTGGATAAAGACTGAAAGATAAGACCCTAAACTATAAAACTCATACAATAAAATATGAGAAAAAACTTCTTAATATTGGATTTAGCAATAATTCTGTCATTACAACACTAAATCTATAGAGAACAAAATAAAAAATGGAAACGTGGGACAACATCAAACACCCAAAATATATAAGAATCTCCAACAAATTGAAGGCAATATGAAAAAAATTAAAGTTACCAATTGCAAACTAGCTAGAGAATTCAAATGATCATTTCTCCAAAGTAGATGCTTCATGGCCAATAGGCAAATGAATTGATGCTTGATATCACTAACCAGAAGAGAAACGCCAATCAAAACTGCAGTCATGTTTCACCTCACACTGGTTAGAATTAGTTTTTCTTAAAAAAAATAGTAAGTGTTGACAAAAATGTGGACAAATTGGAACTGTTGAGAATTGGTGCTGTACCTATGGAAGCCATTATGGAAGGTTTGCAAAAGATTAAAAATAGAACCACAGTATTATTTAGCAATATCAATTCTGGGTATACACCAAAGACAAACAAATAAAAAAGTAACTGAAATCAGAATCTCAAAGTGACATCTGATTTTTTATGCCCATTGCAGAATCATTCACAATAACCAAATTATTGGTAGACAATATAAGTGTCTACTGATAGATAATAGAGAAAATGTGGTGTACACGTACAATGCTGTATTATTCAGGAATAAGAAAGAAAGAAAGAAAGAAAGAAAGAAAGAAAGAAAGAGAAAGAAATCCTGCCATTTGTGACAACAGGGATAGATTACAAGGCGATCCCAATAAACTAGTCACAGAAGGCCAAATTCATCAGGAGTGCACTTATATGAGGTACATGAAAGAGTCAAACTCAAAACAACATAGAATAGAATGGTAATGACTGATAGTCAGAAGGAGAAAACGGAGAGTTTTTGTTCAAACTGGTGTAAAATTGCAATTATGCAAAATGAATTCGCTCTAGATAGCTCCTATATAGCACAGCACCTGATGTCAGCAATACAGTATACCCTGCGAAGTCGCAGTTTGAGTTGACAGCGTCAATCGTTCCCGGATTTTTCCTTAGAACCTAACTAATAACTGTTCTCAGAATTCCCGCCAATTTCGTGGAAACCACATATATCCTCTCCAAATTGTTTTTTTGGAGGGAGGGTTAGCAAGTAACCAATCCGAAAGTGTTATTCAATTCTCCGTGCTACTGATTGGCTGCTGCCCTGTAACCGATCTCCAGGAGATACACCAGCATTCCCTCATCATAACAGGATGCTGTACTGCCAGTAGCTATCTCGAGCGTACTCTGTTTTGTTCTTCTTAAAGCCCTAAGGTCCCTAAGATGCCACCAAAACCCCTTGCACCTTCTAAGGTTTTATTAATACAGTATTTTATTAAATTAAATTACATAACTGAGGGAGACGTAGCATACTTAGGGTTTAAACTATAAAAATAGACATTTATAGGCATTTTTCGGACCATATCTGAAATTCTCAGTTTCTCACAATTCCTGGGTTCTCTAGGTATGTAACCCCCATGAAATTCGGGGATCCACTGTACTACACCAACAAATGTGTTAAGAGCAAAGAGTCTGTGTTATGTGTTCTTACCAAGAACAAACAAAGTAAGCACACAAACAAACAAAACAGAAGGACACAAAGAATCTTTTGAAGATGATGAATATTTTTTCCCTTGACCTTGTGGTGATGGTTTCCTGGGTGTATGTATATGCTAAAATTCAGCACATTGTGTATATTAAATAAGTATACTTTATTATATATTAATTATACCTCAATAAAATTATGTTTACAAAAGAATCAGTTCAGTGACTTGTTACTGATAAGTCTCAGGCATCAATGAATGAGTAGCTAGCATTAAAAGATAGTACACATGTATTTTTACTACAATATTTTTGCTACAGTTTATTTTAATTGAGATAAACTGAAGGATGACTTTTGGCAATTTGTGATGTTATCAGTACTAGTCGTTTAATCTGTATATTTAACTGCTTTTCTCTTTCTTCTGAGAATGGGACTGATTTGCCCATTTGGTAGAATAGATTTGTTAATTTTGTAGCATTGTCAATGTTTAGCTCTTAAATTTCACAACTCATATTTGGACCTGGATTGTGAAGTCCTTGAGTGGAGGCTCTATGTCTCCTTCCACTTTGTGACACAGTGTAGAGCCAACTGTGTCACACAATAAATATTCCATGTTGTGGGAAGGAATCTAAGTATAATGCTTGCTACAGTCTAATGAGGCCCTGTTACAGTGGGCAAAGAAGGGCTTTGTGACTTTTTATAGGACACCTTGCTTGTTTCACTTTTATCAAAGTTCTCAAGTTTTCTGCATGACAGGATTCCAAGTGTTTAGGTTCTTGGCAAAGTGACATAAATCAAAAGTTTAAATTGAAAAAGCCTCAACCTTTCCCCTTTAAATGAAAGAGTTGACAATTTTGTGATTTATAAGTATTTAAGCTGTCAATGGCCACCCAGTGTCTTGCTAATGACTTTCCTCCTTTAGATAACAAATCCAACTGATTAACTGTCCTAATTGCTACTGTGCACATTCTTCTTTAGCAGGAATCTGAGTTATTTGAAAGATATTTTTTAACTGGAAATACATTTAAGGCTTTAAAGTACAGACAGAAAATTTCTCTATAAATACACTCTTTTTATTTAAGTATACTTTCTGGATTTGTTAAAAGGACAAGTAAACTTATATGTGTCCAATGTATTATGAACAGCAGTATTTTAAAATTTAGAAACACAGTTGCTATGTGGTATAAGATATTTAAAACAGGTTCAAGAATGGTTATAGAATAACTGAAAGGCTTATTACTCCACAGAAAACTTTACCTCTGATTCATTTTTAAAAATTCTCTTATAGAATTTAGGTTTTATGTATCATATCTATTACATATATCAATTTATACAAAAAAATTGAAAATTACGTTGATTACTTAAAGAGGGCATAAACTTCTAAAAACAATGTTTGAAAAATTTTTTGCTTTATCTCTTTCCATTTTTATTACAAAGAATTTCATAATAATAAATAAATATACTTCACTGTCACTTTTGGTTATGAAAATAATATATTGTCTAGTATAATTTTTGTAATTGAAACAATTAATATATGGATTGATTTAAAAATGGAACTCAGTGGATCTACAATATACCAAATAGATAAATTTGCTTCTAGCCAGTAACTAAAATTACTTCATCACAAATACATTCTCTGATTCTGTGATTACAATCCAGCGATGAGGAGGTCTACCATTTGAAAACAGAGAGGCCACTGAAAGGAAAAGAAGCAGAATAGGAAACTCAGCTGAATGACTTGTAATAATTCATGAGAATGATAAATGTTATCTTAACCAGGGTTGGAGTAATTTTTAAAACTGACTTTAAATAAACTTTAAAAAAAGATGAGTGGGAGAATTTATGCTTCTGGGGAGATGGGGTATATAGGCTTTTCTCTACTCCAAACACTAAGTTAAACTTCAAAATCTGTATATTACAGATAATATAAGCCTATTAAAATTCAGGAAGCTGGAGAGAAAATACAGACTGGCAAAGTCATTCTGAAGTTCACGTGTAGTTTTGGGCTTTTTGCTAAAGAAGCAGGGGGATTTGTAATACATAATTCATATAATTAATGTGATGGTGGGTGTTGCTATAAAATATTAAAATAGCAAACTAAGCCTTATCACCTTATTATCTGTATTTGATAATTGCTCTTTCAAAGATTCAAACTGTATTCTAGCAGATTTTGTGTGTATGCACTTAGAAAAATGTTGAGGGTAGAGGACCATTGTAACTCCATCTTTTGTTAATTGAATATGGAAAATCTTTCACAACAAATTTTGTGCATCCCTGTCATAATGTTTAGTTAACAATTTCCTCATTAACAGCTTTTGAGACACACAGGGTTGAACAGAAAACATCTACTTAAAAAGTGATGAGAAAAACACTTTCAGTATTCTGATATGAAGTATTTAAAGACTTTTAAGTGAAAACAATTACTTCAAATGGGAAGGTGTTCTGCAGCTTAATTTGCAGGTTCCTTCCTCAGAAATATCATTATCTCAAGAGTCAGTAGCTACTGTATTTCAAAAGATTCCAGGAAGCTTTATGATTTGTATTTTGTTTATGTGGGTTTTTTTGTTTTTTGTTTTGTTTTGTTTTGCTTTTTTGGCATGGCAAAGAATTTCAACTGTGAATTTGACAATCCATTTTAATAAATACTTCGGCACATACACTCACTTTCCAGACACTATGTCTTAGCTGTGGGAGGAGAATAATTCTAAAGTTTTGAGAAATCTATAGAAAGGAAAATCTTAGTGCTACTAGTTTTCATTCAGTATGTATCTTATGTATCAATTAATCTTTTTTTATCTTGTCTGTCGATAAGGTAGCAAAAACAGTTAAAATTCACTTGGAGTTGTGCTTAAAATACTATCACATATCTAAATAAAAATAAGATTTTTCTATGGAAACTTTGGAAGTGGAAAATGTTCTATTAGAATTTCACATAGGCATAGGACTGCAGGACTGTGCAATGGCACGTTGTACCTGGAAGAAAATGTTTATTATACAAACAGAAGAAGCATATATTAAAATGTCAGCATGTTTTTATTCATTATAAATCTCTCCACTTCAACTAGTAGGCCCAAATAATAAAACAGTGCACATACTCAAGCTTAAAAATACTGTGAATGTGTGCTACCAATTAGTTTGTTGAGAACATCTAGAAGTTGAGAGATCTTCAGTCAGACTCAAATACTTTTAAAGACTGAAGATAATGTCATCACTGTGCCCTACTTTCCTTGTGCCTGGATCAAAACCCTCACATGTACAGAATGGCTGCCAGACAGCTTCCAAAATTATGGATTTATTCATTCAATTCCAGCAAATGGAATGACTGTCTCCAAATCACTTTTATTGAAAATCAAAGTACTCATTTACAAGAGTCCCATATAGAAAATATATTCTCTATTCATATTTCATCAAATTTAATGGAAACATGAGCTCATTCTGGAACCACAACCATGAATAGCTTGAAGGGATATGCTGACTGCCTTGGATGATACTTTTGCAGATAAGTTCAGCTTATGTAGATTTAAAGAGAGAGCGTGGAGAACAGAAAATACATATAAAGTAAAAGTAAAAAAGTACATGGTGATCAGTCCAGATCTATCTATCTCTCTGTCTGTCTGTCTATCTATCTATCTTTATATCAATATCGATAACAATATATAAAATTAACATATCATGTGGTTTATAAAGAACTGTGCACAATATTATAAGAATTGGAATTCTAAAACTAAAAATTACTATGTGTACTGCTTTTAAATAGAAAAGTACATATCAGAAGCAGAAGGAATGGCTTTTACCCAAAGTAACTAGATTTTCACCTTGACATTCTTGAGCATTACAGTAAAAAACAATAAAATACAATAAAAAATTCACCAGAAAATTGTTAGTATAAGTTAGAAGTACTAGTTCTTCATAAAAGAGTTTAATTGAGTCTGGGAGTATAGCTCAATGCCAGAGCCCTTGTCTAAGATACACAAGGCCCCTGGTTTGGTCCTTAGCATTGTAAAAAAAAGTTTTAATGTAACTATAGATTTTCCTAAACCAACCTAAATTGGAGAAAGGAGCCTCATGAAAGCTGAAATTCAGTTCAGTAGAACTGTTTACAACCAGAAATTAAGCTCATTTTAGATTAAGGAGCTTTATATAAGCTGATTTTAGAAACTACTGAAATTCAAAATGTAAATGGCTTTAATTTAATGATGTCTCTGTTTGTAATACGTGCACTCTAGCCTCATATCTTCATTTCCCATTAATCAGTGCTGTTTTCAATTCACTTAGTTAAGCCCCAAAGCAGTCAAAATACTGGGCCATACATATTTCTCAAATGTTTGGCCCACAGGTATTTAAATTCCTTCATTAGAAAGAAATGCATGCGGAGGGGATCATAGCTCTAAAATTAAAAAACAAAGGAAAAAATAGGAAGAAACAAAGACTGGGTCAACACATGGCTACTGATAACATATTTCTAATAGATCTCAGGTATATAAGTAATTTTTATATTTTGTTAGGATTCTAAACATAAAGATTTTTTGAGAAATAATTTCTAAATTTTTTCTTGAATTTTCTTTCATCTTTTAGATACCTATGTCAATATTTTTTCTTATTTTCCTCCTCTGTACTGGCGATAATCCATTCTAGTTATCACTCAAAGTGTACCAGACAATGTGGCAGGGGCATTCTCCAAATTATCTCTAATAATAACAAATTTTATTCTAGGTAGATGTTATAGCACCTGTTTAGTTGATAGGGAATATGAAACTCAGAAAATATTTAAAGTTATATGAAATCAACAATATAAGAAGAAGCAAAGTCTAGTCGATTTTTTTCTTAAAAATATGAAGTTATTTTCTGGTTATAAGCTGATATTATATTTTTGCTGTGAAGTTACAAACTTCTCATTTAGGTAACAAAATGAAGTATCTATGTTAAGAGAAATATGTTCTGACATTACTATTGTTTTAGAAATGCAGGCCTCTGAGTAACTTATCTGGCAAGAAAGAGGCAAATATTTATCCCTAAACTTCAGACAATATCAGCCACCTGATTTGGAAAACCAAAATATTCAGAGTTAGAAGGATAACTGGCTTTGTAAGAGAGTAGGAGCACTGTAATGTTTACAAGCATTGCATCTATAAGAGGAAGAAAGAACCCATAAGGGACTCTGTTGATCGACTTTCCAACACTATAACACCTGATATAATCAACTTATAAAGAGAAAAGATTTCTTTGGTCTCAAAGTTTTGGAGATTTCAGTTAATGTCCATTTGGCCTCATTGCTTTTGGGCTTCTGCTGATGCAGCACACCCTGATAGGAGAGTGTGGCAGAGCAAAGCTGCTCATCTCATGGCAACCAGGAAGCAGAACAGAGAAAGTGGAAGGGCTGAGTCCAGTTTCTCCTTCAATGTATATCCCCTAATCCCCTAACCTCCTCACTGGGCTCCATCTTCTTTTATGCTTCTCAGTACTGCAGCCTGTGAAACAAAACCTTGAGTACATGGTCTTTGGAGAGTATTCTAGGTCTTGACTCTTGTGCAGGTCTAGAAGAAAAATAGGCAGATATTTGAACTGTCTTTCAATTGTTTCCTGGGCTGACATTTGTGCTGGTTACTTTGTGTTTGCCTTGTCAAGCCCATCTAAAGTTATCCTCTTGATAACTGGATGCTGACCTCTATGGACCTATCTCACTGCTCTCACATTCTTGGTCTTCTGGCTTGTTTCTGCAAATAAGATCTGCAGGTAAAAGGTTTGCAGGACACTGAAATTTGGTTTTCATTCTATAGACTCCTTTCCCACAGGGTCAATGTCGTATGGATGGCTTCATCCTTTTAATATACAAAGCAGTTGTTGCACAGAGTGCTCTCAGTACCTTGACCCACTCCAGTCTTGGAGAAGTCCTATCCTTGCTTGCTATTTTAGACTGAGGAGTGAGAAGTCCACTTAGATTTCCTAGTTTCAGGGAGCTACTGTGTTCTATCATTTCTTTCTACCCTGTATACATCATTGTAAAACATATATACATCAAAGTTTTCTCTCTGCAAATGTTCCTGTTTTTCCAGATGGGAAATAGACTAATTCAGTAATTGACCTTTGAGTAGCCATAGGAAACAAAGATTTTCACCTCTCTGAACTTCAGAATCATATAAAAAATAAGATTCCAGGATTGAGCTGCTTATATATTCGAGAAGATAAGAAACAGCATCACAGATGAGAGGAATGGGTTACTCTTAATTCAGTGGCATGAGGTAGCATCTTCATAACTCCAAGTAACCCCACTGGCAGCACAGGATGAAGATGGAGTTCAACTGTCTAAAGCACTTGGTAAGTTGGCTTAACAATCATGATTAAGAAGACTCTGAAAACAGTTCACTTTCTTACTAGTCTAGAAAGCATAAACAGACAAGGGACAACTTGAAGTTCTGAATGCCCAACTAAGAACAAAATGAGAAAAAAACCCACAAAATCTTTAGGACATTTTTAAGAGACAAAAAGTCAATACATGCTAAAAGCAGCTAAAATACAGTAGCAATAAAATATCAAAACTTCATATTATTTTATGCTAAATTATAGCCACTGAAGAAGATAAAACCTGAGGCATGTGGTGAAGGCACTTGAATAGAGGTAGCCAATACTAAAATAATGTAACAGCAAGATCTTTCGAATACATCTTTTTAGCAAATATATCCTCTTGCCATATACAAACAGCCCAACACACACACACACACACACACACACACACACACACACACACACATATTTATGGTTGGTTCCTCTATTAGTCAAGTTTTTTGGGTTTTTTTTTTCCTATATTTTGATGCTTTCTTATCTGGGGCCTTATTGACCCTGGAACCCTGGAACTGTCCCTCCAGGGGGAGCTAGTTCCCAGAGATAGCCAACAACTCAGCACCACACTTTTTGTTTAAAGGCGGACTAACCCAGAGTCCACACTGAATCACTTTGAGCATGCAAACTTCAGGCCTCTGCTCCTTGCCATAATCACCTGAGGCAAGATACCAGAAAACTAGAGAAAACTGACAAACAATCCTGCTTATCTTGCCTCAACTGTTCCTCTCTATGGAGATCTCAGTAAAGCTTCTTTCTCAGTGTCTCCCTTTGCCTCCTGATCACATCTGATACTATCTCATGTGAGTCAGGGCATGGAATGCCCGCTTGTCTCAGGAACTAAGTTATAAACCATCTTTTCAATGCCAGTAATTCTCAGACATGTGGTCCTTTTTAATTCTTCTAGTTTTCTGTCAAAATACTATATTTTAAAACAGTCCTCAGGCTGTTTCCTAAGAAGCAGTTGCTGATTCAGTTCAGTGTATATTTCCTCCTTGACATTTTTTCTTCAAGTCCGTATAAAATTAATTATTCATAAGCTAGACTTGAAATTCATGACATGCCTCCAGATGAAATGCTCAGTATCCCAAACTTGTTAGAGGATGTCACTTAACAGTGGTCCAAGGAGTATTTTATAAGTGGACTCTAAATATACTAAACCAGAAAGGATACAATACAACACTGATTTGGATTAATGAATTGATGTGTATGTACTTATCTGAGATTTAAGATTTACTGTATTGAATTGAATAGTGTTAGGGGGAGCAAATATCTGGGAATAGTTCTAATAGGAGAAGTCCTAAATTCCTCTTACCTCTCTTTGCCCATCTCCCTCACTATCTTAATTAATTGAAAGTTAAACTTGATAGTAGCCTATAGCTATTGAAAAACAATGTGTAAACTTCATTGATGTGGAACCTAAATGTTAATGTTGCCATGAATGTTAGACTAGCTCTGTTTTATACAAAATACTCACTCACTAATAGAAACATTGTGCTCTGGAGACTCTATTCACTAAATTGTAAGGAAATGTTTAGTGAAAGGAGCACCAGTATGTAAATTTTTGTAGTGCCAAGCTTCTGTAAGCCAGAGGTAACAATGAAGGACATTTTAACAATGGAGGTTTCCATTACCTCTACAGGGTCTTACAGATGCCCAGATCAGGTGACAGTATGGATGTATCAGAGGCCATGTGAGTGCATTGAGACCAATAAATTCTTGAGTTGGGTGATAATCATGCTTTGCAAGACAAAGATCTATAGCAATGGTTAATCGATCATGAAGTTACCAGGAATAAAATAGACTGGCAGGTTAGGCATGTCTGACGTATTTAGATAGAAAATCCTAGGTTAGTAGAAACAATACTGCTCAAGTGGTAGTAGATGACTTATAGCCAACATTTGTTGTGATTATTTTTTCAAGACCTTGATATGTAACAGGTATAGAAATAGTTATTGGCAGGGTTCCTGCATATTTTCCATGATTTCCATGAAAGTCAGTTATGATAGAAAAGGCCAAGTGGAAGCCTTTGGATATTCCTGCTCTGTTTTTGCCAACAGAGTAAATAAAAAGCCACAACAATCTAGAACAGAAGCAGATGGTACTACCAACTACAAATATTTTTAAAGTATAGATTTTAATACTTTAAAAATTCAGTGATCCCTACTTAACTGCCTTGGAGAAAGATTGTTGATTACCACAAAATTAATTCCATAATGATAACACAGTTGATTTGCTGGACCTGGTGTCTGTTGTCGAGTCAATCAACACTCACAGAATCTTGTTTTCAGGAGCTTCTTTTCCTCTAATCAGGAAAGTTAATATTATAAGAATCTTTTCTGTCATCAGAAGTGATAGCCCTATACACTTACTTTCCTGACTCTGGGCTTTGTCATGATAAAGTCAAAAGGTCTCCTGATCATGCGGCTCTCTCATTACTGATATATTATATTGATGGTAGCGGTATAAATGAGTCTCATTACAATAAATCTATAGGATTTCAAGTGTTGTAATAAAATAAATGAACACAAGAAAATGATTATAAAGTGCAAAATGTCATGGACTTGTTGAATCAGGGAAATTCCCCTGGGTTGAATACTTCAGAATACCCTCTTTTATGAGAAGAAAGTTTGTTACATCTTTCTCTGTCCACTAGGAAGATAAAAGCTCATGTTTATTGGGATTTTTTTGGATTTTGAGACACTAATCATATTTATATGTGCTTCTCTGGATAAATCATAAACCTAACAGTTTTAAATGCTGCCCAGAATAAGAATATACTCTTCAGTATGGAAAAAAATATCTAATACTTGGATTTAATCAGCAATAATTTGGGATGTGTTCACGTTGGACAGAGATGCTTTATGCAGAGCTTTTCAGGCTTCAGTAAGATAAAGAGCACAGACCCGAAGGTATGAGAGCAAAAACTCACTATTTCCAACAATAACTCTTCTCCATTTGAAAAGTGCCATGTGACCTGGCACTGGTCCTGACCAAAAAGAGAATAGTTGACTGCAGCATAACAAATAATTATGCAGACTTACCTGCTTGTACTTCACAAGGTGTTCACTGAACCACTGAGTTGTAAAATTAGTGTCCAGTAGCATGGCGCCATGCAATGGAAAAGGAATTTATGAGACTGGATCTGAGCAGATGCATAGATAAACTGAAGAAGAATGATTCAGATACACATATTTAGCACTGCATTTTCTCATCTTTCTCAGCTTATATCTCCGATTAGTGTGACCACATTGTTAACATCCAAATCAAGAGACTTTCAAGAGAGAAACCATCTCTGTTAATGAAGAAGCAGTAGTGGATATAAACCAGGAATGTTGTGGGGACACTGAGATCTCTTGTGACCCTACTTAGAACCATTTCATGGGAAGAAACAACATATGGGTTTGCTTTACAGAATAATGCACATCTTATTCAAACAGTACTAGGCTTTGGGATATTGTCACACTATATCCTATCAGGAATGGTCTTGTAATGCAACCCTGTGAGGATCTCTTTAGTTAGAGATAATTTTAGGAAGTGCATCACTTCATATAAAAGGTGAGATGGCCTGAAATACAGATCTTTGCTGATTTGTGGCCAGTGGGATGGGTAGCTAATCAGAAAAATGGAAAGAAAAAATATTTGAAGATTGGTAACAGGGAATTTGAGGTGAGATATAGACCTTTCTAAACAAGAAGAGAGTATAAAACTATTTGTGTCCCCTATAAATGGTTGTCAGAGAGCTGTCACTGTGCATGAATCTCTCAAAAGTGGGAAGGAACATGTGCAATCGTGCAGATGTCAGCCATCCAGGCGATTTCTCAATGGGCCTATTTGTAATGTGTCCATGACAGCAGGGATGACAGGAGCTGTGAGATAATTGTACAAGAGAGTTTCCTCACCCAGCCTAGTTTGGCTACTGCTGCTGTGTTCAACCTGCCAGAAGGAAATGGCAATGCTTCACTTCCAATTTGCTTTCATTCCCTGGGATGTCAGCCACTGAGTGCCAAGCTGATTAGTTTACACCCACATAGAGTGCAAAAATCATGATATAAAATCAGAGGTTTTAATTATCTACATTGTGTTATATTAAAAATCAGTTGTCAAATATCTGTGACTTAAAGCAATAACAAGAACAGCAAGAAGTATTTCTTGTGCACTTATGCTACTCTAGATCCAAAGTAATAGAACAAATCCAACTGAGATAGTACTCTATCCAATATTATGGGAGAACAAAAACTCAAGAGAAATCAGAAAAAATTATATAATACATTCAAAGATCCTACTCTGTTCATAAATGGTGTAGATTATATCCACTCATTTTCTTTTGACTAAAATAATTCAGACAACTAAGTCCAGCAGTGACAGTGAAACTATACCACATATACCCTTTACCAAATGGTTTGGGCAAATCACAGAGGCAAAACACACTAGTATATAATCTTCTTGAAAGAAAAAGAGCAGATATTTTTAACAATAATGTACTCTTTCACAGAATGACAGGAAACTCCATCTTCTATACACATAAATAGGAACACACTACATATTTACCTTTTCTACATGACAATTCCTCTTCTAGGATTAATCATCAAAACTTTAGGAAGGGTAAGCAACTGTCACTGTGGTCATATAAAAGTAACTTTGATCAAGAGACATATATTGTAGCAATGTAACCATGGCAATGGATTTTAGCCCACAGAATTCAGTCTTAATACATCTTCAAACACTGAGATATGTTTGGCAGAATATTCAATATTCTATAAAATTGGTCTGCCTATCTAAAGATGCATTATATGCCTTTAATCAGTGCCCAGTATCTGATGCAATCCCTGTCACAGACAGGATGCTCATATTTAAGATCCAAAGAGGAGAATCAGAAGTTATTTCTCTCACAGTTAAAATGCATAAATCATTGGAAAATCATTTTTCCTCCTGATCTGCATTATATGGGTTTTCTGGGTATTTAGATTTCTCTTCTCAGGAAAGGAATACTGCCACTAGGGAGCACCAGCTGGATTCCATTTAATTGAAAGCTGAGGCTGCAATCTGACCAGTTTCATTCTTATTTTTTTGATCCTATAAACAAGGGAGCTTTTATTGTGGTATGTGGAATGTCTGATCCTGGTTTGGAAGAAGAAAATGTCCTGCTGTACCATGATGGGGAGAAAAAGGAAATGTCAGGAAGCCAGGTGATTCCTGACTTACAGTGTCTCCTCTTAGTTCTTCCTTGGCCAAGAGTTCAGATCAATGGGGAAATGCATCAGGATAATCAAAGATCCAGATGCTACAGGAACTTGGATTACCCCATCAGATAAATAATATCACTCCTAGTGCAGCTCAGAGTTCAAATGATGGTGAAAAAAAACATCCATGGTTACTAAATTAGGCCTCATGTGTGAAGTGAGATGAAATCACAACTACAGCATTTATGTTTATGCTAACTGTTCTTTGTTTCATTTTTGCTCCTGCCAGGTTATAAAAAGAGGTAATGAAAATTTTAGGTTCCATAATGGTAGCTAGTATTTCATGTTAATGTGACTTTAGAAATGAATATCTTTTGTTTAGGGACACTCAGTTTTCATTTGAAGAAGTGACAAAAATAAATTTCAAGAGAAAAAAGGATCAATTGTATATTTTTCATGTGCCAATCCAATATGTAATCTTTTGCCTACTCTGATAAGCGGCATCAACTGACCTATAAATAGATTTATTAAAGTAAGTGCAGCTTGAGGTCTTTGTATTGTATTTTAACATTCACAAATGAACATCTACCACAAAAGAGGATGAAATAATTTGGTACTCAGAGGATTTGACAAATTGCTATTAAGCAGCCTCTGTCATGGCCACTGTTCACAAAATGTTCTTAAATGGAGTAGCCATGGACAGAAACTGGGGATAGGCCCAAGAGATAACTCTCTCAGTAAGGCTAAATACCTCCTACCACTGTCAAATGCACAAAGGACTAGTGATACTTATGCTTGGCCCTCAGTAAGACCCAGCCTGCATATCAGTTGGAGTACTTGATGTCAAAGTCTATATTAGTTGCTTTCATTTTATTTCCCCAGCAAAAGAAACCAACCAGAACCCCAGAAGGACTCTTCCCAGAAGAAATCAACTTACCCTATTAATGGCATAAGGTTTGGAAAACAGTGTACTCTATGGTGTAATTTCCAGATGTCACCATTAGAAGTGACATTTTCTAATCTCTTGGGTTATTAGCCTTTGATGGGTAAAAGCTAATTTCCTCTTCAAAAATGCATTCAGCCAAGAGGAGTTGATGCATTCTTTATAATTGTTGGATATTGGAGAACAAAACCTGCACCTCTTGCTTCAATTCAAAATGACTTTTCCATTTCAAAAAAAAGTTCTGGAATTTCTTGTGATTACACTGCAATTCAACATCTGCCTGTGCCCAGTCCTGATTCCTCCACTATTCGGAGATGTTGTACTGAAAGGATTCCCCTAATAAACTCCTGCTTGCAAGTATACTTTGTAGAGCTTGTTCTCTAGAACCCAACTGAAATCAAAGGTTTAAATTAATAATTTTATTGTATTTATTCAGAAAATCTTTTGTTTATTTAATCTAAATAAATTATATTATAGTTTTAATAAATTATATTTGTATAATAGTTTACTAAAGCTTTATGTATCCTTGCATTTCTGTGATGAATCTTGGTTAGGTAAGTTCTGAGACTATACCGTTTTATTCAATTTGATGTTAGCTTTCTTAAGAATTTTTACATTGATACAGATGAGATATACATAATGCATTTCTCTTACTCTTTTTTTTTCTCAGAAGGGTTTTGCTATATTTTCTTTATTCTACTATTTAGGAAACTTCAAAGCTATATGACTTCATGTAGACCTTTCTTCACTGTTTTCAGTGGAGCTTCTGGAAATCATTTTGATGTAAACACTAATATTCTTCCATTCTGAGGAAGTTTCTTATATGACTTTTTTTAGTAATTTGTTCTTATTAGTTTTTCTTCTTTCTGTAACTCTTGGTAATGGATGTTGGACATTTTACATTGTTGTTCGCTTTTATTATTTCTTTTCTCTTTTTCCCATCTCTGATTTTTCTCATTTTTGCAATGGTAGTAATAAAGAAGGTGAATTAATAGGAACTAATTCAACAAAATTTAATATAGAATAA
This sequence comes from Heterocephalus glaber, assembly GCF_000247695.1. The sequence goes on from NW_004624839.1 coordinate 3,097,282, forward strand.
AACTTTGAAAGTAAAAATTGTCAGTATTCCCGAGTTAACATTCCAGTTCCTAAGAATTACATAATTAATCATAAAATTAATTCTTAATACATTGATTAGCATCTAATAAGGATGGCAAATTCTCAAGTAAACTATTGCATTTTCATATTGAGGTTATCCATTTGCTTGCCTATTTTTCTATAGCTTTTGTTGTGAACATGCAAGAAATTATACGTGTGTTCTACAGAGCAATAATAGAGAACATGTTTAAACAATATGTACACCAAAATGGGACAGCCCCAGGCCTCAAAAACCTCCTACCAAATTATTACTCCCCCCCCAAAAAAATCAAACCTATAATACTAAAATTATACCTGACCAAATATTTTAGTCTTCTCTAAGCACATGGTAGGATTGCAAATAGTTTAGTGTCATCTCTAAGCAAATAAAATTCAAGTCATGTGTGGCTATGAAATTTTCTCTAGTAAATGAAATGTGTACAGAAGTTCTGTATATTCTTCAGGCGGAAGCTTTAAGAGTCAATGCACAATTCAATTCAATACTCTGTATATTATATGTATTTTCAAAAGATCCAATTCATGTAATTAGAAATGAGAAAGGCAAAATCATAAAAGATTCTACCAAAATCCAGAAGATCATTGGTAACTACTTTGAGAATATGTACTCTAAGAAAATGGAAAATTCAGCAGAAATGGATAAATTTCTAGATACATATGAACTACCAAAACTGAACCAAAATAATACAAAAATCCTGAATAATACAATATCAGTCAGTGAAATTGAAGTAATTTTTAAAAACTATCATCTAAGAAAAGCCCAGGTCTTGACAGATTCACTGCTGAAGCCTAAAAGAACTTTAGAGAAGATCTAATGCCAGTACTTCTCAAGTTCTTTAATAAAATAAAAAAGGAAGCAGTACTCACAGTCATTGCTGAAACAAGTACTACCCTGATTCCAAAATCAGAAAAGGACCAACCAAAAAAGATAATTTCAGGCAAATCTTTCAAATGAACACAGATGAAATAGATAACATGAAATAGGAAGAGAAAGCCCAAAGGGGAAGGGGAAGTGGGAGGGGTAGAGGAAAGGAAAGAAGGGAAAGTAATAAATATGAGAAAAGGAAAAAATGGAGAAAAAGTCTTTGTAAATAGGGAGGGGTGGAAGGGTTGAAGTGAGAGCAGGGGAATGGGGTAAAACATAAGAACCAAGACATACCATGTAAAGGCACAAATTCCCAAAGATGAATGTCAGCATATTGTACACCTAAAATGTACTAATAAAATTAATGAATAAAAAAATCCTCGATAAGAAACTGGCAAACAGAATGCAACAAATCATCAAGAAGATTCTACATCCTGACTAAGTAGAATTCATTCCAGGGACACAAAAATGGCATGACATATGTAAATCATTAAATGTAATATACCACATAAACAGAAGCAAAGACAAAAATCACGTAATCTTCTCAAGAAACACAGAAAAAGCATTTAAAAATTCAACATCCATTCATGAAAAAATAACCCTGAAGAACATAGGAAAAGAAGGCCTTTATCTCAATCTGATAAAAGCCATCTATGACAAACCAATGGTCAACCTCATATTAAATGGTGAGAAGCTGAAAACTTTCCCTCAAAATCAGGAATGAAACAAGGATATCTGCTATTACCACATCTGTTTAATATTAGTTCTTGAAACATTAGCTAGAGCAATAAGATGAGTAAAAAATAAAAAATAAACAAGAAGTTACATTGTCATTATTTGCTTATGACATTATGGAAAACCTAAAAACTCCATCAAAAGACACTAGAACTAATAACCAAATTCAGTAGCATAGCAGGATACAAAGTCCACACTCAGAAATCAGTAGTGCTCCTTTATATCAATAGCTACTAAGATGGATATTAGGGAAATGATACCTTTACCAACAGCGTTAAGAAAAATGATAATATTTAGGAATTAACCTAACCAAGGAAGTAAAAGACCTCTACAATGAAAGACATAGTAACTGAAAAAAGGAGATTGAAGAGGATATCAGAAAATGGAAACATATCTCCTGTTCCTAGATGGGCAGATCCAATATAGTCAAAAGCGCCATGTTTCCAAAACTGTTATACAAATTTAATACAATCCTAATCAAAATACCAATAAATTTCCTTGGAATCCTAAAATTTGTTTAGAACCGGAAGAGAGGTAGAATAGCAAAACCAATACAGAAAAAAAAGAACAAGGCAGAGGGCATTACAATCCCAGACTTCAAGTTATACTACAAAGCTACAGTGATCAAAGCAGCATAGTATTGGGCAAAAAACAGACTTGTGGATTAATGGATCAGAACAGAACATATAGAAATAACTTCAGGCACACTCAGCTATATTATCTTTGACAAAGGGGCCAAATCCCTTCACTGGTGGAAAAATAGCTTCTTTAACAAATGGTGCTGGGAAAACTGGCTGTCCCCATGCCTAAGACTAAAACTCATGTCTTTCATCATGCACTAAACTGAAATCAAAATAGACCAAAGATCTAAATATTGAAACAGAAACACTAAGTCTGCTGGAAGAAAGAATAGGTAGAACTCTTTAAGACACAGGTGTAGGCAACAACTATATGAACAAACTCCCAGTCATATGGGAAATATTACAAAGAATCAACAACTGCAATCTCATCTTATTAAAAAGCTTTTGCACAGCAAAAGAAATCGCCAACAGCATGAAGAGACAATCCACAGAGTGGGAAAAAAATTTTTGCCAGCTGTTCCTCAGACAAAAGACTAATGTCTAGACTATACAAACAACTCAAAAACATCAAATTCCTCAAATTTAAAGACTGAACTGAAAACAATCAAATCATTCAAATTTAAAGACCCATATTTTAATATGATTTAAATATTATACAGTGTACATATGTATAGAAACATCGCACAGTACCCCATAAATATGTACAATTTTATATTCTTATACATTAAATAGCAACTTCAATTTTAAAACAATGACATGAAAAATGGAATTAAAATACACAAAGCTTCCAATAACTGATATACTGCCATGCTACTTCAAATGCTCAACAGGTCATTTTTTTAAATCAAACCTGGGGTAAATTTGTGCCAACATTTATAACCATTTTGGATAAGGCCCATTTGTCAAAAATCAAAAAGAAATTTTATAAGAGAAGCAAATGAAAAGCAAATTGATCTGCAGCTATTAATTAGAAAACCCAAGTAACACCCAGAACTAATTAGCACTCAGGCATTAGGCAAAGGTCAAATACAAGAACACTGTTGGAGAAAGTGCTTTTTGGGTTTTGTTTTTGGTTTTTTCAAACAAATTTCTGCAGATCAAAGACACTAAGCAACCCTCCTACTGAGCAAAGGAGATGGCATTATTTTTCACCCTAAGAAATTTTTTTTCAATATTTCACACATGTGTGGCACATTAAAAAAAAAAAACTACCACAGACTTCAATATAAATGATTTCACCCATCTTCCTTCTGCTGCAATAAAAAACTTAAACAATCACTAACGAAAGGTTTTATAAGTATGACTCCTCTTTCTGTTCCATTGAGTCTATTTCAATCTCCTACAAGTCAGAAGTGTTTTTTGCAGGAACCAGAAAGCTGGTCTTTTAAAATGTAATCTTCAGATGGACAAGACATCTAAATCCCAGTTTCTGTGTGAGGATACAATCCCAACTTCCACAATTATCACCTAAGGACAGAGTTGTAATAATTGCACTCACATCGATCAACTCAGTAATTTTTTAACCTCCCTGACTTCTGACCTCCCATGTCTGCCCATTCATTCTTCACTTCAATCACCCAGTCATCTCTGTCCAAGTCAAACTGAGTTCAGTTCACCTGGATCTGCCTCCCTATGCAATAACATATTATTGGTTAAAATCTAGTCTCATCACTTTAACTAATGTCCAGCTTTGTTTATCTTTGACCAGGAACAATAAACTCCTTTTAACTAAGGATAGAGGGATCACTGACAAATTAGTTGTCACATCCTAACTGGAAAGAAAATGGATGAAATCTCTCATTTGTAATTGTCCCTCTCAAGTACTTGCTAATCTAACAGAAATAGCATATTTTTAATAATAGTTTTATTTCTGATACTTTTGTAAATATGAGTGAAATGCAGCAACACTTCATACTAATAAAGGCCAATTATGGGGGTTTTTTGGTAAAATCCCTGTTCATTAATATTACCCATTTTATATTAGTTTGTTTTTTATATTTTTTTCACTAAACTTCTTTATATATTCTTGGTGATATTTTTCCTAGTCCTATGCATTATATACCCTTTTAAAAATACTTTCTATGATGTAGTACATAAAAAGTTACTGTTAATGTTCATACAGTGAAATTCATTCATCATTTGCTTTTTGATTTATGTTTTGTATCCCACTAAAAAGTACTTTCTTTACACTATGTAAAGGACCTTACATGTAGGTTTGCCTGTGGGGGTGGGAGAGAGAGACAGAAAGAATTTGTTTTCAGTATTAGTCTTGTGGCTAGGACCAAGTCAATATTCTGCCATTACCATGTCGCCTTAAATTCTAATGGATTTAAGATGATTTAAGTTACAAAAGAGAGATAGATGACTCATGAGAAAATACATAGAAGCATGAATCTTCCACAGAGATCTTATAATCTCAAGCCATTTGTTAATTAGTTTTCAAGAAATAAAAGAAAAAACATTCAATCAAATAAAGATAATACCAGTATAAAAGATAATTAGTCCTTTAGCCAACAAATGAGGGCATCAGAATGGTTTAAATCACCATAATAGAATATCTAACTCAAACAGTTTCAAACAATGACTGAATCCCAATACCCTAGCTCCCTTTCAATGTTCAGTATCATAAATCAGCATCATAAAATAATTGTTTGTTTCATTTTTTCTTTTTCTTATTTTTTTGTTTCATTTTTTTCTATGTCTGTCTGTTGCCTTTCAGTTATGTTTTATTAAAGACATTCCTTTCCTGATCTGAAAGTCTGCAAATTTCTTTCTCCAAAAATAAATATATAAATTAAATAAAAATTAAAATAAGGTATATGTGCATGTGCATGTGTAGATATATAATTTGGTGAGCTAATTTTAAAAATGTTGTGAAATATAGGAGTGTATTTTTAAAGATCACATATTCTTATTTCTAATATTCCAATCTCATCTGTTTTCACTAAAGAATATTTGTGTGAAGGGTTTGATTTTTATTTTCCAAATACTTTGTTGCATGTATTATACATGTAAATGTTTATATATGTATTATATATACATATATATGTACTATATATGTATGCATATATATATGTAATATGCTGTAAATATATATGTATGAGAGAGAGGTAGAGACAGACAGATGGTTTCAGTATTTTAAAACTTATACAAAGATGCTATACAGCCAACTTATTATCTAACATTTACTTTATGATGTCCATGAGTATAAATTTCCAAAGTAAACGTGCCAAGAATTGTTGCCAGATTTCTTTTTTTTTTTCCCATTAAGATTATTGGTACATGTTAGGTATAAAATACAGTTACATTCATCATTGGGATCTTGTACCATTACATGAGTATTGTGGTTCTTATTTTTTTCCCCTTCCCTTGCCCTCCCTTCACCCCCTCCACCATTCACTTTTTGCAAAGACTTTGTTTCCATTTTTTTCCTTTTCTCATATTTTTTCTTTTCCCTTTTTCCCTTTCCCCTACCCCTTCCACTTCCCCTACACCTTTAGACCTTTTCTTCCTGTTACACAATATCAATTACACATTTTTTAAGTTACAATATCAAGATCTAGGAGACATTACCACAAGTTTTACAGAATTTAAAAGAATATAGAAAGCATATTACAAAAATCTTTTTGAAATAAATTTGACAACTTCTAAGAAATAACTTGGAAGAAAAATTAATGAAACTAACTCTGGAGGAAATATAAAATTTGAATAGCACCTATTAAAGAAAGTATATTCCTAGCTTTCAAACCTACCTATATGACAACAGCAGGCTCATAAACATTTTAAATGAAAAATTATATCAAACAGTTAAAGCAGAAAAAAGAAGGAGCACCTCCCCTCATTTTAGAAACTCAACATTGTGCTAATCCTAAAACTGGATAATGATAATAGAAGAAAAAAGTATGAACATAGATAGAAATTTGTTTAACAAAACAAACT
>NW_004624839.1:3105494-3119482 GCF_000247695.1 Heterocephalus glaber
CTCTCATTGGTTCATTCTGCTGTGCAGACTTTTGATGGAGTTTTTAATCTCCTGGAAATCTGTTTGTATCTGTTTTATGGATTCCATTTGTTTCCTATGTTGTCATTCCATCATCTTCCTCAGATCCTCTATTTTTTTAATCTGTATCCTCTCCAGATTTATTAGTCATGTCTTGTACCATGAGCAAGATCTTTGCTGTTATCTGAGCAATTATTTCTGATTTCATTTTTCGCAGATCCTATTTTGTTGCCAGTTCAGAGAGTCCAGGTGGTTGAGTATCAGATTGTTTCATCTTGTTTCCCTTTGGGGTTGCTGTAGGTGATTCGCAGGTCTGTTTTTGAGGCTTGTTTACATGTCTTCTCATTTCCATGAGGGTGGGGGGTGCTTCTGGGGCCTGTGTGGCTCAGCTTCTCTACCCTAGGAGCTTGGGATGGCAGAGGGGGAGCTTCTTTCTGGGTGCTGGGACTGGGTCAGCTTCTCTGCCCTCTTGTTGCCAGATATCTAGGAATGTCCCAAAATAAAAAGGTTAAGATGTTTGTATTTATAAAATGATTTTAAGATAGCTCAAAGCAATCCTAGTTCTTGCTCAGTCTGCCCTTTGCAATGATCTACTTTAGCCCAATTTTTGCCGACATCTCACCAGTTCATTCCTCTCTGCCCCAGCTACAATGGTTCTAGTATCATCCAAGGGGAGTGTATATCATGGATATGTCAACTCCAACAACGTGTAGGACAGCAGTGTTCATGATACAGCACATTCCCTCTGTCCCTTTTCAGCAGAGCCCCAATAATTTAAAATGGAATTGGCAGCTAACATGGGAGTGTGAAATCAGTGTTGGCATCAACGGAAGAGTTCTTTATATTGCTTCTTAGTCACACTCTGTTTTGCCTCTCACTCTCAGTTTTTCCAGGGTGTAAAATATTCTTTATTTTTTCTCTTTAACAGGTGTTATAGAGAGTCAATTTTCATGCTATGCTTTTTGTTGAATTTTTAAAAACTGTTTACCCTTAACAGAGACTCTGAGAAAAGGTTTCTCTATGGGAACTAAATGTTATTTTATATCAGTCACATTAGGATTCTTATGGTTATTTTCCATTTTGTGCAATCTGCACAGGTCTTTATCCCCTGAAAAGGGAAGGGCAATGTATTCCAACAGTGTTGGCTGTTTAAATTGCCATTTTCACTACATTTACAGTCTTCAACAGTATTGAAAGTATCTTAGTACAAGTTGTCATAAACTCAGGGCATGCTATTCAAAGAAGAGTTTAATCACACTGACTGGAAAGAGCTCTGCTATTCATCATGCATTTCTTTTGCTGTGTGAGAAATACTGACCTTAGGGAATAGAAGAGTTTTATTGGAAGAATCTAGGTATCAAATTCAATGAGTAGAAATACAAGCAGATATATTAATAAATTGAAAAACCTTTTGGTTCTACCAGAAACTTAGGGAGAAAAAGAAATGAGAAGAAAAGGAGCACAACCATAGATAGATTGTTATTCTCTAAAGTAAAAGGAATTAAGAACTACTCATTTAGCCAAATTGATTTTTATCTTCCAAAGTCTAGACTAATACATATAAATGTGTTAAATATTACATTCTTTGAGGCAGAGATGAGAAGCTCCATACCCTGGAAACAGAAAATTCGAATGTTGCATGGTATGATTAATTTAAATGTATAGGTTTGAGCTATGGAGCTCTCCCGATCTATAGATTCTCCCACTTCCTCCTTGGCTATGGTCATCTTGGGGTACCTTGCATGAAGGTACACATCTACATTGTCTTATCTGCTAATGTTCTCCACAGCAGAAAGCCACAGCATGCATCATGGAGAGGGTGACTGTAAATATTAGTCCTTGCTAGAATAACCTCAATCAAGTACACTGGAGTTGGAACATTTTGAGCAGCCTGCTACATAAATCTTTTCCTATAACACAACTATCATTCAGAACTGGGAAATTAAATATTAGTATATTTCACTCATTTATGCATTTATTCATTTAATAAATATCCACTACATAGCCAGAAGGAGAGCACTTCTAATTATATGTAACACTGGAAATTTAAGTTTTATTGTTTTATATACATTAGGTGTATTTAGTGATAAAACTAGGAGAAAGTACACAGGGAAAACCTAAAACAACATCACCACAGAAAACTAATTAAAAGAAAAACTTGAAACCAGGTGTGGTGGCTCATGCCTGTAATCCCAGCTCTCCAGAGGTTGAGGCAGGAGGATTACCACAAGTTCAAGGCTAGCCTGGGCTGAATAGTTAGTTCAAGACGATCCTGAACTATATACTGAGACCTTGTCTCAAAAAACAAAAAAGCAAAAAACAAAAAAACAAAAAAACAAAAAAACAAAAAAAAAAATTAAAAAAGAAAAGGAAAGGAAAGAAAAGAAAAACTTGAAAACATTCATAAAAAGGAAAAGAAAAACCAAAATACTAAAGTAAAAATCTTTTAAAGGGTGTATAAGTGTAGGAACTCCAAAATATGTTTACCAAACAACAATCCCATTTTTAAAAAATGGGTTTTTTTGACCAACACATTGCTGTTTTTTAATATAATGATAATTACATTACATCAAAACTTCATACATGGTAAAATATGGACCTTATAATGATCAAACGTTTCCAAATTTATGTACTTGCTACATGTTAAGGTCAAAAAATAAGTTAAAGATTTGTGGTTTTTGTTTTTGTTTCTTTTGTTTTGAATTAATATTAAATGTTTTATTTAAAGGCTGTAACATGAAAAAAGAAGAACACAACACAGATTACATTATGATGACCAAGTCAGTGTTCTACATGACAAAAATCAAAACAAAACAAATGTATACAGTAAATATACCAGTGCTGAACACAGTACTTGAAATTTAATACAAGCTATGTATGCATAAAATGATCTGACTTCAGGATCATGCAAAATAAAATTTTTTAGAACAACAGAATGTCAACCATTCTGACTATAAACTGACTTATTCCCCTAAAGAGTATTCTGAGACAATTTCTATATAACATGAAAGGAACTGATATAACACTTAAATACTACAAAAACAGTTGAAAACATATTTGTAATGCAGTTCTCTATAAAATATACAGTTAATCTTATTACTTAAAAAATTGAAAAGCAAAAAACCACCCTGAATAATGGTGAAAACCTCAATAAGGAAAAATGCTCATCATTTGGATATCATTGGCAGAAAATTGAAGATTTTGTTGAGGGAAACAAGGAAGGTATCTAATGAAGTCATTCATGTAAAATTTATTCAAAAATGTTCATAAAGTTGTAAATTTCTTCTTGTAACATCTTAAAATATTATACCATGAGCACACTTTCTACTCTTTAACTGGATGACAAAAGAATATCTTAAAGAAAGTGTTTCTCAAAATGAGGTTCAAAAGCCCAAAAGAATTCTAATGTATGCTCAGTAATAAACATGGTAAACAAACACCCTGGGTGATCATTCTACACCCTGAAATGCTCTAGGGAAAAGAGCAACACTTAAAAGCAAGATTATAAACATATTTCTGACATGTTAGAATTTTCTATAAGTTTATGTTGTGAATACTGCTTTTTGTTTTAAAACAAGTTCCAGACATTAAGAGAAACATACATGCCTTGGAAATGAACATGTGAATCTCTATAAACATTTTCCTTTGATGTTTTCATTAGTTTCAAACTAAATTATATGAAGAAAAGATAATACATGAGTATTAGCTTTGGAAAAGTAATATTTCTCATGAAATGGGGCATCTAAAAATGGTTAAAAGATAATTTCTTAAATGTTTATAAATCCCAAATCATTCTGAATTTAAAACTAGATCATTAACTAAAATTAGGATGCTGTATATCATTCTTCTGTTTTAGTATCATTTTTATGCCAAGGATTTGAAAGGTAACCATCATAATCTAAATGTAAATAAGTTATAATGGTACAATCAGTTTAATTTAATTTTAGTTAATTATCTAGTTTCAAATCTAGAACAATTCAAAATTTGTAAACATTTAATAAATCATCCTCTAATCTCCTTCAGATGCCCCCATCTCATGACAACTATTACCCCTCCAAAGCCTGTAGTCATGTACTATATTTTCTTCATATAAAAAAGATACAAGTAAATGTGTTTTTATTCACAATTGTTGCTATTTTTTGGATTTTCCTGAAAGCTACATAAACTGAGCCCAAAAGGTTGTCAGCTTCAAAAGTGTGGTTGGAGAGAAACTAGCATAGGTAAGATATTTTACTGAAAGGACAAATTGTTTTCTTGTATCATAAGTAAAAACAAAAAATATTAGACATTATGTCCCACTCAGCAAATGGACTGTATGTACAAGTGTGGTTAACAAGCAATTGGCTCATTGCTATTTACATCAATTCATAAAAATCTAATCTATAAACAAAAAATTCCATATTCTCTACCATAGACTATAAGAATCAAGTATTACATCTAAATATAACTTCAAAACAATATAACAATATAACTTCAAAACAACTCTGAAATGATTAATTTTATCCAGGCCGGTAACAAGTTTTTCCAAGCATTAAATGGCAACATAAGCAAAATGAATAGTTGAAAAATGAGGATTAGACCCCTTCTTCTTCATACATTGTAAGATGATTGATATATTCAAAACCTGCAAATTCATAACCATCAAGCTTCCTCACAATGTCATTATCACCTGGGGTGAGCTGACAGGTTGGTTAGTAAATTCAGGATCAAAGTTGTCCAAAGTGAATCCCTCAGAGATATTTGGTTTAAATGGAGGCACCACCTGCTTTTGCTCCATCATGTCCCAGTCCACATTTTGAAAGAATGGATGCTCCTGAACATCAGCAAATCCCCTGTGAGGATGACAACCCAGTCGTTCTTTCGGGTCCCTGTTCAGAAAACCCTCTAGGATACTTGCAGCTTGTGCAGACAGAAAATGAGGTATGAAAATATCTCTTTCCAAAGTTACTTGGAAGAGGTTCTCTATTGAGTCTTTATAAGGGTTATCAGAGCACTCATCAAGATGGAATGGAGACTCTCCAATCATCATCATATACATCAGTACTCCAAGAGCCCACCAGTCCACACTGAAACTGTAATCTTCCTCTCTTATAATTTCTGGAGCCATGAAATGAGGAGTGCCACAGAAAGTTCAGGTCATGTCTCCTGGCTGTAAGCCTTCCTTACTCAAGCAATAATCAGCGAGTTTAATGTGCTCTTCTGAGTCCAGTAATACATTTTCCATTTTTAAATTTCTGTGAATTATTCCTTGATGAAGATAGTTGACTGCTAAACTGATTTCTGCAGAGTAAAACCTGGCATGTTCTTCAGGAAGCATGCTTTGTTGCTGCACATGAAACAGTAGATCTCCCCCACTGACATAATCTAGAACAAGGAACAGTCTGCTTTCTGTCTGGAAGAAAGCATGCAGTCCAACTAGAAAAGGACAATTAGATGTCTGCTGTAGAATGTGCCTCTCTCTCTTTACCTGATGAATGTAGAAATGCTCTTTTTTCACTGCTTTCATGGCATAAATACAATTTGATTTTTTCAGTTGGACTAACAGTATTATCCCATAACTTCCTCTGCCAATCACTTGGAGCAAGTCAAAGTCCTCAAGACCTAGACCAGATGAAATTTTGCCACCTTCCCTGGTATTCCCTGCCTCACTCTCTTCATCAACTTTTTCTAAAGGCTCATGAGTTGAAAGGTTATGTGGGGTCGCTGCGTGTGCAGGGTCTGAAGCCATGGATGATGGATTGACTGGCACCATGGGCTCTGATGGTAAAGAATGCTGCCCACATTCAATTGTGACAAGTTTGTGGCACTTCTCATGAACTGAGAGTTTGCAGTTGGTGCAATTCATACATCTGGTGGCCAGGTCTCCCTACACAGTCTGTGTAGACAGCACAGTGAGCTTGCCTGCTGAAGCATTTGACCTGAAAAGTATGGCCATTTGCATAATACAGCTTTCTCCAGTGGCCTGCAGTTCTGTGGTGGATGGATTTCTTTCCTCCTGGACAAGGCACTTTAGGATGTTCTGGTATACAAGGCGATGAATGAATTAAGAGCTCAGAATCTTTCTTTAGCTCAGAAAGCCTAATGACCTCTTCTAACTCCAACTGAGGTGATACAGTATATGGGTCTCCTTCCTCCTCTACCCAGTGTGTGATGAAAAGCTGCTTATTGCCCAAACACCACACATCTCAATCTTTATCACACAGGCCCTCAAAGTGGATGGAATTCTCAAGAGACCTTGTCAGGATGTTTCTCCCCAAAATGAGGGCCAATCAGGTAGAGGTGTGGGTGGTGGAGGTGCCTGGGAAGAAGGGACTGTAGATGGGCTGGCTGCCCAGGGAAACAGGCAGGCAGGGCTCAGAGAATGAGAGCAGCCTGACTGCCTGCAGGGACCACACTGGCTGGGATTCTGCAAGGCTGTCTGTGAAGTTGTTTCCAATAGTGGCACCCAGGCCTGGGTAGATTTACACCAGGCTTCTCAGTGTCTCTCGGGGGCTGATGTCTGTGACTTTGGTCTCCCCGCCTGGATTTTGACTCTAGGTTTTCTGTGCCTGGCTCTGGGGAGACCTGCCCAGAGCTACTGGGTGTTTCTGGGCCTGGTGATACTTGCCCCGTGCTCTTCCCAGTTTCTGTGCCTTTGGTATTTGGGCTTAGGGAGACTTCACTGGGGTACCTTGATTTTGGTAGTTCACTGGTGGTCACTCTCAGAGAGACCATCCCTGGGGTGACTGTGACAGTCATGCTTCATTTGGATGGAGTCAGCTGTCTTCTTAATCTTGCACAGATATTTTCTCTACCTGGGGTCCTGAGGCTGTGGCCTCTCAAAGTGGAGAAGCAGCTCAGCTTGTTTGCTGTTGACCATCTCCAGCCAAGTGAGCTTGGGAGATGGCTGTTTCTAGATTGTGACACCCATTAACAAGGGTTCCAAGTTCTATTTGGAGATGTTGCCAAGGAAGTGAGCTCATGTCTTGGGGTTCCATAACCTGAGTCTCCATGTAATAGAAAAGCCTATAGCCCTGTAGGGATAGAGACCCCTAGGCAGGGAGGGATGAGCCCCTCCCCAAAGGAGTTCAGATAGCTAGCAGAACAGTCTTAACCACCCATAAAAAACTGATAGTCTGCTGAGGTTGCACCTGTCTTCACGCTGTACCCTGCAAAGCTTGGTTTACTAAGATCAAAAGGAAAAAGAACCTTGGCCCCAAGATGTAAAGGCCCCCTGAAAAGACCCTTCCCTGTTGTCCCTAGCAATGAGCTAAGTTAATCTTTAACCAATCAAGTAGGGTCTCCCTCAGCCCAGGGGCAGGATAGGCCCCAACTACTATATAACCAGCATCTTGAGCCCCCCTGCAATGGTGGCTCCATTTCGGGCACCACTGCTTGTCTCTCTGTGAGGAGGCAGCTGTACTCTTGTATGCTTGCTGAATAAAAGTACAACTTTGCTTCTATGCTTTCAGTCTCTATCTGATTCTTCCACAACCTTCCTCATTATCAGGAGAGTCAGGCCTGGGACTGTGGGGACTCTCCCCTTGTCTCTGCCTGTGACAGCCATTTTTTCTTCATACTAAATAAATCAGTGGCCATTTATTTTGTTATTTTTATCTAACTATCTATGAATATTTTTATCTATTTATCATCTATCTGTTAATTTTTCACTTTTGCATTACTGGGGCTTGTACTCTGCATCTCCTCAGTGAACTATATCCTCAGACATTTTACTTCAGATACCCTCTAAGAATCTCACTAACTCACTAAATTGGTTGGGCTGAGCTCCTCCATGTGACCTTCTTACCTCAGCTGTCCAGAGTACTGGAACTGCAGTCACACACCATCCTGCCTGATTCAGTGTGCAACTACAGTGGTCTGGTGTGCCTTTATTGCAGAGATTTTCTTCACTTTTCCAATGGGCTTCCATTTTCATCAAGCAGCCTGAGAGATCCCCTCTTTCTGTTGCTCACTTCTGCTCTATCTTCTGGAGCTCAGAAAATGTCCTCTATGCTGTGGATCCAAATACTGTCTCAGCACAGCCACCAGGGCTGGGAGAGAGTGGTGCTGCTAGCACCCATCCAGCTCACGTCCTCAGCACTAGGGGGGCTCTGCTCCTCCAGTTTTTTGCTGTTTTGCACTGTGAAGTACATCTGAGGATTTTATGTGACTATGGTGCCCCTGGGCCTACTCTAGAAAGTTGTATAACAAATTTCTTCTATGTGAGGGTCAACCTGATACCAGCAATGTTGAGCTATTGAAATCTTGATTTCAGGATCTGCAAAGAGGTGAACCTAAGGAAGATAGCTTGTACAGAACAGCCCCCTTTGGAGAACCACTTGTTTACCCTTCATGACTGTGCAGCCAGCTGGGAGCAGCAGCATTTATCAGGAAGAAAGTATCAGGTTACATGTTGCCAGCAAATTGTTAACTGCTTCCAAGATGCTTATAATCCCAGCACCAGGAGACTGAGGATATGCATGTGAAGTCAGCCTCAGCTACACACTGTGTTCAAGGCCAACCCAAACTACATAGTAAGATCCTGGGCATGGGGCTGGTATGGCTTCTGCACCTCCATCACAGGGGCTCTCTGATGTCCAAGAGGAGGCAGCACAGCTTCTTGTCCTCCTCTCACTCCCAGATACTGATGTCTTCACAGAAATCAGCATCCTGGTTCAATTATCACTGCATAAAGAACCATCTCAGAATATGAAGACTTCAAATATGTTCAATATTAGGGACCACGAGTCTGGTTTCAGAGTGACTTCTTCAGCTAATTCTGCCTGCATCATTCTTGGAGCAGCATTCCATTAATGGACATTCTCAGTAGTATGCCTTGAAAGCACATTTACAAGAAACTAATGGATACCATCGCTGCTGTGCATGATGAGAGGCACAGATTTTTCTTGCTGAGATCAGAAATATGGCAAAGATTTCTCTTCTCACAATTTTTCTTCAATACCACAGTAGAAGTTGTAGCTGTGCTTCAGAGTCAAGCCCAGAGGCCGCTGGACACTGAGTCCTGAGCACCTGTGTGTGGTGGCAGGAACGCCATGGACTCCCTCTGCAGCTGGTGTGTTCATCAGGAGGTCAGTACCTTCCGGTGCATGGCTGGCATTCATTGCCGCTCTTAGCTATGACTCCAGTCCCTGAAGGTCAAGAACAAAAAGCTGGAGGATGGTGTAGAGCCCAGGGGCCCTGGTGTTAATAAAGAAGTCACTGAGACAGAGGGTTCTGGACAAGGTCAACTGCTACTACCACGGCTTCCATCTGAGTTCATAGAGATTTCAGTCCATAGTCAGCCAACTCCAAGGCAGGGATGACAAACAGGAATGGCAGAGCAGAAACAACATGGGGCACACAGGCAGCAAAGGTAACCAGAGGAAAAAAATATGTTTTGAGTTGACAAGATCTTGAATTTGTAAATTTAATGGTTCAGTTTAGTAGGTAATCGCTCAACTTCTGGTTTTAGCCTAAAAGATTCAAACTTTACCGATACAGAATAAAATCTTTCAAGAATTGTGTTCATGAATTAACAAAAAACGTACAACCATGTAGGAACTAATAAGTCAAGTAGATTATTCTTTGTTTCTAAAACAGAAAAAGCAAAAGACTACACATACTAAACATTGAGAGAAAAATATTGTTATTCAAAATGCATATACAATACAGAAAATTACATAATCATGCTGAAAAAGTTCATGTGAAATGTACATCATGATAAAATTCATAACCCAATTCAAGCCCAATCACTTCTTAGCAATTTCTTTTCTACATCCATTCACCAAATTGTCAGAATCTTTCCCCGGGATCATTTCAATAGTTTCCTAATTGGCCTCTCTACTCATATCTTTACATTCATATCATCTGTCTTCAATTCAAAGTGATCCTATTAAAATTTCACTGTTTTGTTCAAAACCTCCTGATATTACCAAATCTTAATCAGAGAAAATCCAAACTTCTCCTGCAGTTCCACAAGTTCTTAAATAATCTGCCTCATTTGTCTTCCTAACTCCTCTGCTCTTCGCCTACTCCCCACCCCTTCTAGTCAGTGTACCCCCTTATTGAGCACACCCTGCCTACACCTGCCTGGAAGTTCTGCAATTGCTATGTGCTGCCTACACTTAAAACATTCTTTGCCCAAATTTTCAAATGGCTCAAACTTTTGTTTAATTAGGTTTTTAGCATACTCTCACTTTGTCTTTGGTAATTTTCCTGATTGCAAGCATTCAATCCATTCTTCCACATTCTCTATCTCCTTTCTTTAATTATACATATTTCCTTTTAATGTACTATGTAATTTATTTATTCATTTTCATCTGTTGCCTAGAATGTTAGTTAGCTCCACTAGATTGGGGCTTTTGTGGTTTTGGTTTATGACTACATAAAAATGTCTTGAATTTAACTGACATATACATGAGTTTCTTCAATATTCAATGAAAAATAGAACTTTTAAAACATTGACATCTGTTTGATACATGTCATTTTTAAATAAGGATATGTACTTTAATGGTAAATAATTTGTGTCTCAAATTAACAAAAAATGATAGCAGGATAAAAGGCTAGGAAATAAGTAGAAAAAATAGATTTCAAAAATAATTGGCAATTGATGGAAACATTAAGATGGAAACATTATATTTCAGATAAATTATCTCATTATAAATTACATTTGATTTTATATATTAAATTTATAGCAAAGTCATTAGAAATGACTTTTTTGTATACAGATTTCTATGAACCAAAAGATAAAAATTACCTTCTAGTGTTACTATGAGTGTCATCTATCCAGAAAGCCCTGGGGAAATCGGTAAGAAGAAAAAATGGTGCATGCTAAATGATAGTAAATGGCTAAGCCCAGAGTACCAAAAAGCAACTCCTTAGGGACTCTCAGTGCAATTTGGGATGAATTTGAGGTAGGCTGAAGTTTCTTCAGATATAGCGTAAAGTTAGTGAGTTATTTCATATTGGTTATTACTGGTATCTTCTCAAATCATTTCTTAAGGAGGAAATGCCTGGATAATATGCACTATTATTTACAATTTCTGAATGCATAGTTTATCTTTTCTGATTTCCCTCACACAGTCATATGTTCTCTTAGTTTCTTTTGGCATTTTCTCTCCTTTGAATGGCTTTGTTTCCTTTTTCACATGCTTCAATCAGAATTGCACAGTCTTCTCAAGTAATATGAAGGCAATTCTGATTGCATGGGGTATATAGCTGCTTGTGTACTCATAATCAAAGAACAATTTACTGACCATGAAGGTGATTTATTCCAAATAAATTTAGTAGCAGTGCATATTGCTTAATATTTGGAAAATAAGGTACTCCAGAGCCAAATGAAATGAATTATCCTCAGAAATGAACTATTAGCAGGGTTGGAGGTCAGTTAAACTGAATGAAAATAACAATTTCTAGTTAAATTGTTTTTTAAAAGTTTATTATGCAGAGGCTGACTGAGACCTAATTGCTCCAGGTTGCTCCACCAGCTTGTCAACAGGACAGGGTGAGGAGGGCCCCCCCCCCCGGGCAGGCCCACCAGCTTGGCTGCACAAGCACCTCCAACACCACCACCACTACCCCCAGCCTCTGGCCTTTTGGCTGTGCAGCTACTTGGTTACACACTGCAGAGGCACAGGGGGACATAAAAGCCATTGTCCTGAGCTGAAGAAGTGAACAGCAGAGAGAGTGCCTGTCTCAGGCTCCATGATGAAAACAGCCCCACTGGAAAAGTGAAGGGAATCTCTGAAATAAAGGCACACCAGACCACCATGATTGGTAAGTTGGAGGGATCATCAGCTCCTATCAGAAACTGGACTTTCTTCAGGGGAAAAGCAGCTGAAACCTGCAGTAGAAACTTGCATAGTAAAACCCTGCAGAAGGACAGGGAGCTCAACTTGGGACTTGCAACCAGAAATCTGCCTGAATCTCATGGGTCTGGGACTAGCTTACTGAGACTTATTGACCTATACCTGCACACTGCTGCCCACATTGTCTATTGAGACAGCAGAGACATATCCTGAAGGAGGCCTTTATTTTTTAAAGGTGATAGATTAATAATTACCACAAATTGTCATTCTCTAAGAGGTATTTGATGCTATGGTGTTGCTGATTGTATGACTTGGGCTAAGGTGTTGGGATTGATCTCAATAGTTTTTCTTCCTGGTATAAGGAAAATGAGATAGCCTCAGAGTCATTAGAGACACCAAACCTAAAGACCAGCTATATCTGGAAGACACCTCTGAGAACCAATCATTCCATAAGGGTTTTAAATACATCAACAAAGATACTTACAATAAACAACTTCAAAATATCAACCCAGGAACTAAACCAAGGACAGTACAAAAAATAAATAAAAATGAGAAGGCATCTAAGCAAGTCACAAACCCAGACTTCCACCCCACAAAAGGCAATTTCTGGGGGAAATGAGGTGCAAAAGTCTGATAATCAACCACCTGGACACCCTGAACTGATAGCACAGGAAGTAACAAAACAGATGAATGAGGCTGTAGAAAAATTCAAAGCAGAAGTAATCCCCCAGATAAATATAGAGATGGTGAGCAGAGTGACAGATATGATTAGAGGCTCTAGAACAGAAACCAATAAAAAAAAGAAATAGATGAGCTCAAAAATATGCTAGAAGTCATGAATGCCTAGCATAAGAAAGAAATGGAAACCATGATCACCCAACATAAGAAAGACATGAAATCCATGAAACAGAATCAAACAGATATTCAGGAGATTAATAACTCCACTGAAAGTATGCAGAGCAGATTAAGACAATCTGAAGATAGAATATCAGATATAGAAGACAGGATAGCAATGAAGGACCATGAAAGCAGAGATTTCTTAAAAAGAGTAAGGGACCATGAGAAATCAATTCAGAAGCTGCTAGATGATTCAAAGAAGAACAACATAAGACTGATTGGAGTCCACGAAAAAACAGGAGAAAAAAACAATTGACCAAAAAAGCCTGTTCACAGAAGTAATAGTAGAAAACTTCCCAGACAGAGGTGGAGAATTGGACATACAGATAAGTGAGGCATATAGAAATCCACCCAGCCATGATCAAAAAAAAATCTACACCTAGACATATAATAGTCAAGATCCAAGAAACACAACAGAAGAACAAAATCCGACAGACAGTTAGAGAAAAGAAACAAATCACCTATTAAGGAAAGCCCATCAGAATCATGGCAGACTTCTCAACACAAACCCTCAAATCAAGGAGAGGCTGGAGTGAAGTATTTCAAGCCCTAAAAGAAAATAACTTCCAACCTAGACTGTTGTATCCTGCAAAATGATCTTTCAAAATCGATGGGGAAAGTAGATGCTTCCACAACAAAGAACACCTGAGAAATTTAATGAACACCAAACCAGCACTACAAACAATTCTAAGCAATATCCTAGAAAAAGGCAATGAAGGTCACAACTCCATGAGGCTCAACAGAGAGAAGCTACCAGACAAGGTAAGAAAGTAAAGGGAATGAGGGAAAAAGAAATAAGAGCCAACAACAGTAAAACATCATGACAAGGATGAGTCAATGTCTATCAATTATAACTATCAATGTTAATGGCATCAATTCACCAATCAAAAGAAGTAGAGTAACAGAATGGATTAAGAAGCAAAATCCAGCAATATGCTATATAAAAGAAACACACCTAACTCAAAAAGAAATTCATAGACTGAAAGTAAAAGGATCGAAAATGGCTCTTCACGTGACAAGAATCCAGAAAAAACCAGGGGTAGCAATCTAATTTGCAGACAAAGTAGATTTCAAACCAAAACTAATTAAGAGAGACAAAGATGGTCACTACATCCTCGTGAAGGAAACAATCCAAGAGGAAGAGATGACAATCCTAAATATATAGGCAGCAAATATGAATGTCCCCAACTACACAAAACAAATATTAGTGGACATGAAAAACCAAATAATCACTAATACAATTGTAGTGGGGGACCTCAATACCCCACTATTACAAATAGACAGATC
>NW_004624839.1:3122462-3140256 GCF_000247695.1 Heterocephalus glaber
GGAAATCAGTGTGGAGATACCTCAAAGAACTAGGGCTGGAGGTCCCATTTGACCCAGCTATTCCCCTGCTGGATATTTTCCCAAAAGAATTAAAAGAATCATACCACAGAGATATATGTGTACCCATGTTTATTGTGGCACATTTTGTAATAGCTAAATCTTGGAAAGAGCCCAAGTGCCCATCAACTGGAAACTAGATAAAGAAGATGTGGGTTTTTTATATATATAAAATGGAGTACTACTCAGCCATAAAGAATGAGAAACTAGTCATTTTTAGCTAAATGGATACTTATTGAGCCCATACTCTTAAGTGAAATAAATAAGACACACATATGTAAATACCAAATAGTTTCTCTAGTGTGAGAAACGGAGAGTGTAAACAAGGATTAAAAGGATTAATAACTAATAATTGATACTTTGAAATAGGAAAATGTCCAAAGGGGTAGGGGTGGTGGGAGGAGATGGAGAAAGGAAAGAATGGAAAGGAAAAATTATGAGAAAAGAAAAAAAAATGGAAAAGAAGTATGTAAATAGGGAAGGGTGGAGGGGTGGAGGGCACACAGGTAATGGGGAAAAAATAAGAACCAAGATACATCATGTACAGGCACAAGCACCCAATGATAAATGTAAATGTATTGTATACCTAAAATGCATCAATGAAAGAACTTAAGCAAAAAAAAATTCATTATGTTTATCCTTATACTTGCCACTTATTGATGCTTTGAAACTCAGTTCTGTGGGATGGTGCGGGGAGTATATTTTCTAGCAAAAGTTGATTTTTAAAATGTAATGAGCTTCTCTTGGTGCCCATGAGGAAAGGAGGATGAGCAAGTAGCAGGACAGGTTGGGATGCACTGCTGGGCCACTGGCACCATCGCCAACACTGCCCTCTGTCCTCCAGGCCTGGAAAAAGAGATGCGTGTCCTGATGAGAGCTCGCTATGATGCCATCGTGGGCAGGTCAGGGTGGGGGCGATGGTGGGATATCGGTAAACTCAACATAATCAGCATTATCCTGCAGCTGCTAGAAGTGAGAGGGTCCAAGCAAATCGGACCAGGCCTAAACCTATCCAAAAAGTTTCAAGTTATAGAAACAATACCTTTCAATAGAGCCAGGAGTGGTGGCACATACCTGTAATCCAGTGCTCCCAGGAGGCTGAGGCAGGAGGATCACCACAACTTTGAGGCCAGTCTACGCTACATAGTGAATTCAAGTCCAGTCTGAACTAAATGCCATCTCAAAAAACAAACATACAGCCCTTTCTATAATAACCAAGAATACTCTCTGTGGTCTACATTCTTCTTTCTTCAGTGAAGTTGAGGTTTATAAGCCAAACAAAGGAACTAACTTGCTCTCCAGTAGTTTACACATAACACAGTATGCATGATTTTTTAAAAAAAATAAGATCTGTTAAAGAGAAATCTGTTGCAACAGATGACTTTGTACAATCCATGTGAGAAAAATGAAATTACTTATTAAATGCTGAGCTTGTTTAAAAAATGTAATGATACTCTATTATATATTGATTTACAAGTCCATTCTACTCTATTAAATAGTCCCTGGTCATAATCAAACTGAATTTACTTCATTATGTATGGATTCCCATTTGTCCTAAGAAAGTCCTTTGATTCTTCTCATGTTTTCTTCCTGATTCTTTTCTCGGACATATTTCAAGCATGAGAGTACACACCTGTAACCCAGCTACTCAGAGGTGGAGGCAGGAGGGTTCAAAGTTGATTACATACTGGGCAACCTAGGAAGACCATGTTTCAAAATCAAATAAAAATGGCTTGCCTATCTTTCAGTGTCAGAGCTCTTGCCTAGCATTTATGAATCTCCAGGTTCAGTCCCCCCATATATATTAACAAAACAACATTGCTCTTTGATGTATGGTCGTTAGTTCTTGATTTATAGTTTTTACTTTGCATGACATATATGTACTTCCACTTAATTTTTCCTCTCTTTTCTATGGTTTGAACTATAATTTTCTTTTCTAAACTAAGTCCAATCCTATTTCCTGACATAATTAGTTACATAGGCATGAAGACTATCAGCACATTCTATGGTGTTGCATTAGTTTTTATAAAACATGTTTTAGGTACCAACAAAAGTCATGGTGCAGATTAATTTAGAGTGCAATAATTCTTTTTTTATTTAATGCTAAACTCATTTTTTTACCTTGAAGTGTGTGTATGAGTGCACATGCACACACACACACACAGAGGCATTCTGAGGCAATTTAGAGAACTGTCTTGGCACTACTTGTAATTAAAATATAAGTTTATCTGAGTAGTTAACATTTGTAGGTCTTAACATTTTCACAAATAAAATCAGAGAATTACATTAAATGGTCTCTGGAATAATATCTTCCTCTAAAATTGTTTGAATTTGTTGTGAAAGATAATATAATAGTTTAAAATATTTTAATTTCCTAATAAAATAAAAATGGAGAATGGTAATATAATGTTCTGGTTTTCTTTAATCATAAATAACCTCTTTAGTATTAACCAGAAGGGAAAACTGTAAAACTCTTCCTCCCTTAGGCCCTGGAAGTAGCCAACATTTTGATTAAATTTTAAATGAAGCCCACTGAACAGCAAAAAACCTTCAAGAGTTGCTTAAGGCCAGCAGTCTTTATGTGGCCCCATGTTTCTGTAAATTTCAATGTAATTTCACTGTATGAGGCTTCAAATATTTATGTAAGGCTTCTGTGAAGGGGACAGTTATGCCATTTTCATTTTTATTATTTCAAATGCCACATTAACTGCATTGGTATTGATTCAGATAATAAAATGGCAATCAGTATGCAATGAATTGGATAATTTCTTTATGAACATGGAAACCTAGTGTCTACCTGCTTTTATATCCATGTTTTTATTTCAGCTTCCAGGACACTTTTCTTTTATAAAACATTAAATTTTTTAGTGTGTGGAATGTTATGAATTATTTAGCTTTTCATAATAAAAATGTCCATTCAGTATAATCTCTAGAAAAGTAGATCATATCTGAAACAATTTTATTTATTATTCTATTTATAGTAATAAAATACTGTATACTAGATCTATGAATGGATGAATAAACATTTTTAGGAAAATTTTTCAGGCATCATAACTTTTAATTTTGCTTCCCATTCCCAAACCAATAGATTTATACAGTATGATTCTTTTCACTGTCAAAACAAAGGTAAATAATAAAAGTCTCTATATTGAAAATAGTAAATGTTAGGAAAACAATAAACTTCATGGCATAAGAACTATTAAAATTCACAGCAGCCATTCATTATGAATTTTTACTTCTGAATGCAGCTTTTACCATACAAAACAAGCTGGTGCTTCAAGGAAAGTGGAAAATCAAAGGGGGTAGTTAAGAGGACTTTTTACTGGGAGTATAAGAAGAGAAAAGTCTCCCAGTAGTCAGAAGGAGTCTTGGAGATGGATTACCAGGGTGGGCTCTTTCTCTAGGGTCTTTTATTTAGGTGGCCAGGTCTCTGGCCATATAAGGTCCAAGTGGGCTTGGCCTACATAATTTGGGTATGGATCACCCATGATTTAACATGTTTGTTATTAATTGGTGCCTTGTAACTTTAGCAATTATTATACAAATACTGATCATTCTAATACTTTGATTTCACTAAATTCAGTCTTGAACTCTTCTCTGAGGTCCAGCATTCCATCCTTGTCACTGAACTCCTTATATATATATATATATATATATATATATATATATATATATGATAATACTAAAGTGTTTCCTAAAAATCAAACTTTAAAAATGCCTCTGTCTGCACTGGAACTGAAATGCTCCTCCCCTAGAGTGCTCACTTGTTGGCTGCTTCTCAACACCAGCCCTCTTTTTGGCATTAATTCTTTAGCAATTCAATCCCTCATCATCCCAAGGGAGAAAGACTGACACATGGAGAGCTTTATAGATGTCTCTTGACTTACAATGGGGTTATCCTTCATTATCCTACTGAGTGTCTTGTATCCCTACTAAACTTTACTGCTTTCCAACACATTATACTATCATATTGGGCATTTTTCTTCGTGACCAAAGGGCTGGCTGGAAGCTGCCATTGCCCAACATTGCAAGGCTGTATCATATCACAACTAACTTAGAAACTTGAAATACAGCTTCTACTGAATATGCAAGTCCTTGTCACTGTTGTAGAGTCAAGAAACATTAAATCAAACCATCCTGAATCAGGAACCATCTGTATGTTAAAAGTGTGAGAATTTTATACTATAAGTAGAAAACTGATGATCAGACAAAGTTACATAAAAGAAAGCAAGAAGCAAAACCTATGCAATGGTAATCATGAGAAAAAGACTCTATGTGAGAAAATTGATGAGGAATTAATCAAAATGAGAGTGAGCAATAGGAGGAAGACTTGGCTTTAACCATGTACCAGAAATAAAGTCTATATTAGATAGACACTTTGCTGATTCAAAGCCAGATCTTTCTTGAAATTTGTGTTCCTGGTCTCTAAAATAACTGTGACTAGTCCGCATGGTTTTCCTCTCCACATTCTCCTCTAAGAAGAAAACAAGGGATAGGTTGTTGTTTAATTTCAAGTAAACATCACACTCAGATAGCCATACCCTCTAAGCGAATGCTGGATTTGACATGTATGTTATCATTAAGTTCCACTGCTTTTCTTAATCTGTTTTAAGTTGTTTTGTGCTGATTTCAGCTACATAAACACCATCAAAGGAAAGACATAGGATTTGATTATCAGTTAAAATGACAGTTGAACTGAAAATCAGTGGGTGGAAAAGCTTGAGAGCCACTTATGATTTTAAAACTGAGCAGACAAAGCTAGTTGAATAAATAGATGCTCCTTTTAAATATCACATTAATTTTGCTATCTAAGATATGGGAAATGATATTATAAATGGCCCTTCCAGTGTTGAGATTACAGTTGTTCATAATTCTGACATGTCTTCATAAAACACCAGACCCTCTATAAAGAGACTCTCAACTGGATGCACTTACAGTCAGTATCTCACATCAATAAAAAGGTCATAAAAGACTTCTGCATTTTATTCACAGATATGTGGTGAATTTTCATATCAAACGGAAAATTAATATTCTGTCATGTGAAATTCACTTGTAGAGGGAATAGCATTACTTTTCTGGACATAAAAATCTTACATAATGAGTTCACTCCTGACAGTACAGGTTTTCCTCTGGTAATATTAGTTGTTTTCAAGCTTTTCTTTAAGCTAGATTAGATTCACATATTTTTCTATCATACAGACAATTGCTTCCAAGCCCATGGGACTACTGTCAGAAAGCACTTTCTTCCATCTTCACATTCTATGGATTTATATGGAAGATTCATGCTTATTCAGCCATAGAAAATATTTTTGGCCATTTAAAAGCTATGTTTTAAATTTCCAAAAAGAGGCAAGTCCATCATTAGCAGCTTGCTTTCCCTTCTGCATAGTACCCGAAATACAAGGTCTTATGAAGATATATGGATATGTTTTTCCAAGAAATAAAACATTAAAGTTATGTGTAGAGATAAAATACCCTATAAAATGGCACTAATAGGGTACTGTAAAATATGATTTATGTAAATAAGTTTTTATATGACATTTATCACTTTATTATTTTATATTTATTCAGTATGAGTAATATGCTGAGAGCTATATACTTCAATAGAATATTACACACATATTTTCTCTAGAAATTTATATGGAAAATAATCTAAATAGGTTACTTCTTTGTGGTTTAACAATAGTCATTTATTTTTCACAAAGATATAGGCAATTTTTGCAAGATTCCGAGAAGATAGCTTGCCTCTAACCCATGTTGTATAGGCTGGGGTGGCTAAACATGGAGGTTTAACAAGCTTCCAAGATGGCTGACTCACAAGCTGGTTGTCAGTGCTGGCTGTCAGCAGGGAACTTAGATGATGCTCTAGTGGGTGGGAGTAAGGTTTGAATTTCCTTCATGTAGGCTTCTCCAAGTGACTGCCTGGGCTTTCCATTATATGGAAGTTGGATTCCAAGAGGGAGGAAATGGAAGCTGCCAGGATTTTTGAATGTCTGCACTCAGAATTCCCAGAATGTCAGTTCCTTTGCATTCTGTTGGTCAAGGTAGGGATAAGCTCAGCTCAGATTCAAGGGGAGGACACACAAGTCCCTTGTCTTGATGGCAGGAGTGATGCACATGTTACAAAAGGTGAAATTATTTGGAGTTATCTTGGAAGACAGGTAACACCATCCACCTTGTGGCCACAATAATGAATGTTCCTCTTGATAAATATAGTTATTTCCTCCCCTAAAAGACCAAAATATTTCATCCTATTGTACATCAGTTCATAATATAGGAAAGCAGTAAGCATAGAACACCCTCAGGGCCAAGTCTGAAAACTGAAAATTCACTGGATAAAAGTTATGTAATAAAATAATAAAACAACATGACATTGAGGGTTCATGTGAAATTTTATAAGAATTCATAAAGCTAATAAAAATAAGGCTAACATTAAACATTAAAATTTCAAATTATGATTTCATACTATGATTTTTGAAAATCAAACTATTTACTCAGAGTACTTAGTCTGTGTCAGTGGTCTCTCTAGAGGGACACTGGAGACCCTGGAGAGCACCAGCCTTTAAAGAAAGAAAAGGAGACAGCCTGGGGGATGAACAGCAGTTTATTCTCCTGACACTGTTTGACAATCACAAAGGAAAAAAGGTAAGGCTTTTATACATATAAGAAAGCAGCTTAGTCATTCTGGCTATTGTCTTTTTGGTTTTAACATCTCATGATAACAAGTGACTCTAAGTGACTCATAAAAGCTACAGGCAAATTTACATGTTCCTTGTTTCTGTTCACCAATCTGTACATCGAAGAGTACACTGCAGCCCTCTTTTTATCAATCGGTATCAAGAAAGCAGGGTGACCCCAGCAGAAGTCAAGCCCACTGGCCCACTGCAAGCATCACAGATGTACATAGTGAACCATATCTGTCTCATCACCCATACAGTCATTGGGTCGCAGTCCTCTGACCCCAGACAATGGTTACTAAGAAAGCTAAGAAAACATGTTTTTCTCCCATAAAACTTTTACAACATCTCTTAAAGTTGCCTGGAATTCTTTTAACAAACAGACTTGTGGAAATTCCCAGAACTGACTTCTTAATTTTCTCAGTTAACAAACTTCTTGTGATCCTATTCTTACAACTAAATAACTACAATTTCCCACAAGTCTGAAGTAGGTAGCAGTCAATTGCTGATTTTCACATGTATAAAACTATTTCTGATGTACACCAGTAAAGATAAGAATCAGATAGAAAGATAATTATGAATTTTCTGAATTATGTTTGAATTTAAAGGTTTATCCCTAAAGTTAATAAGTGCTATTTTCTATTTAATTTGTAATAACTTTTAATCATAAACCATAAATGCAAACTTAGTTCAGCCATTAATAAAGATGTGGCCACAATGGACACCGACATATCCATGGGTAGAAATAACATACATTCACTTGTCTCTCATTCTACATGACCACTATACATTGTGTCAGCTTTGCTTCCATCTCTGGTATTCAGAGGCCCAGCTGAAAGAGTAGCCCCACTCAGGACAACACAGTTGTCATGGAATAAAGAGGAGAGGGTCATGCTGGAAGACACATCATGCCAGAGGTTGGTGAAGTCAAATGCTCCCAAGGGGAAGGGACCCTAGAGGGAGGGAAGTAAACAAATGAACTATAAATCTACCTACCTGAATACATTAGTGTAATTTTTACCTGACACCCTAATCTTAAAGAGGAGGCAGGGAATTTGGACAGAGACATTAAAATGGATGTGGGTTAAATTTTTTTGTTCTTAACTTATTCTGGCTCATTTCCTAGATTATTAAATTGTCTTTTTTACTGTCTCTGTTTTCAGTTAAATCTGTTATTTCCTTGGTTTGTGCCTTTTCTGTTTCACCCATCTCTATTTCCTGCTTATGTCTCCAGGTTAGGGTTTGGCTTCATTTCTTACCCTCTAAATCTGGATAGAATTTTTCAATAAGAGCAAGAGACTCTTTCTGGCACATGAGTTTATGTTCCCCAGATGTCATTCTTCAAAATGATTTCAGGAATTACTTTTCTGAACCAGCTGCCTTGTAATCAGTAGTATACTATTAAGTAGATCTCTGCTTCCCCTTTGCCCCTTTTCTTCCTATTTCACATTATCTATTACACCTTTCAGTCCTTGTTTACACTAAAGGGGAAGGGAAAGTGGGAGGGGTAGGGGAAAGGAGAGAAGGGAATGGAATTAATATGAGAAAATTTAAAAAATTGAAACAAAGTCTTTGTAAATGGGGAGAGATGGAGGAGTTGAAGGGAGGGCAGGAGCAGGGGGAAAAAATAAGAACCAAGAGAGATTATATAAAGGTGTAAATTTCCAATGATGAATGTCAGTATATTGTATACCTAAAATGTTCTAATAATATAAATTTTTTAAAAAGAAGTAGATTTCTGAACATCTTTAGTTTAATTTTAATGTCTTCTGAGCATAATTTTACACAAGAAAGCTCTCAATCTGGCCTGTTTTGTTGAAAATCATGTCCATGTTCCCAAAAAATTACAGCTTCATACCAAATTATTTTGAATAATTCTTTTATAGAAGAATGAACAATTTGGAAATGTACTAATTTATTAATTAATAATACATTTAGAAAAAAATTCCAAGTATTCAGTACTAGTAGATATTTTATGAGACAATTAAAAATAAAAAATTAAATAAGTTTGCAAGTGGTTTTTTCTGGAATAATTGCAAGTGCTTTTTTCTGTTGTAGATAACTGAATTATTATATTTAGACTCTTAAATGAAAGCATGTAAAATTATTTAGACAAAGATAGTAACTTTGCCAATTACTGCATAGTAAGTTTTTTGCTTATTTGTTTTTAGGTATTAAGGATTGAATCCACAGCCTTGCCAGTCGACTACATCCTCAGTGCTTTTAAAGTTGTTAATTTTGAAACTGATTCTCATTATGTCTCTTAAATTGCCCAGACTGGGCTCCAACTTCCAGTTCTCCCAACTCAGCCTCCTAGTGGGCTTGGATTACAAGCAGTTCCAGGATGCTTGGCTACAAAGTTTATATTTGTTTTAGTTTTGGTTTTTGTTGTTGCTGTGACTATTGTTCTGGTTTTTATCAGTCTAGGAGGCGACCTCTAGTAACCACTAAGGAGAAGAAAGGGTTTTCTAGAGAACAGGCATCCCTCTTACTCCTCTCTAATCATCTTGTCCTCTGAAACCAGAGAACTCCAGGTTTTTCTTTTTTTATTCTAAAGGCCCCACTCATAGCGACAAGCACCTACTTTTCTGTCAAAATCATTTCTACCCTTTTGAACAAAAGGAACAAATTTTGCATCTCAAATGGAGGGCATTGGGTGGGCTTTAAGACATTAATGAATCTTTTGTTATGAGCATCAGTGTAATTTTCTTCATAATCCCTATAAAATTAGTCACCCTTCAAATAGAGTAATCAATTTATGATCTCCTCCAGTCAGTTGCAAACCATTATGTGTGCATGAGTGTGTGTGAGAGTGTTTTCCTGTTTTCATAACCACACTCATCAGGTTAAAAACATCTGTCCTATTGCACCCCTGGCTCACAATACAAAACGCCTTCCATTAGCTTGATGCTGTGGCCGCGTCTAAATCTTCCTTCTTAAATCTTGTTCTCTGAATTATTCAAAGAATACATTTAAATGTATTTGGGAGCTTACTCTGCAATGGGATCCCTGATGCCCTGTGAATGCAAAATAAATGAAGTCAGTAATATCCCTCATCTTCCTCCTCTGTTTGTAAGCAAGAGCAAAATGTGGTGATAAGGTCAAGAATAATGGAAAGAGGATTTTTACTACAGTCAGATTCAAATTATAAAAAATTCACCTTGTTAGGATGAGAAGAGATGGAATGGGTGTGAACTTTTTATTGAAGAACAAAAGACTGAAATGATTTTGGCAAATTTATTTCTGTAATAACCAGTTTCACCTCTTCCATTGTTTTGAGTCCAAAAGCATTCTCCTAAGTTTTGGACTGGACAGAGGCCAATTCACTCATGAGTTCTATGAAGTACCTATCACCTTATCTCACACCCACTCTCCACATCCTGACTTATCTCCACCAGTCATTTCTTTCTCCAAAGACTAGTTCATTTTTTTCTTTTCTTCATAAACCTTCCAGAACACTTCTATCAATATTTGTCTCTTTCCTTTCACTGCAGTGTAATCAAATACCATTTCCTATTTTTTATACAATAAGGAAAGTTGTCTTATTTACCAATATACTTCGATCCTCCCATCCTCCTGTGGTCAAGAATGAGCATCACACCTTGTTTCATTTCTATATCATATGCCTCAAGAAGATCAAAAGACAACTTAGTGAATATGTGCTGTAAATTCTACTAAGTGAAAAATACATCCTCACCAAAGTCAGTGGGAATCTGTCTGCCCTGAAGCCCCAGGGCTTCAAGAGTCACAGTTAGATACTCCAACTGCCTACACTGGGAGGGAATGATCATGTGGATATGAACAAAACAAACCAATAAAATGGTGAGAAATACATACTTAGAAAATCAACAAAGAAAAGTAAAATGTCAATTTTTAAAATTTTTCTTATAAATACTTCTTATTCTCTTTCTTTTAAAGCAAAACATTTGTTGGTACATTTTAGATATACATAATGATACCATTAATCCTAGGGAATTTGAACTTGTACATGATATAGCTGGCTTCTTCTTCTTCTTTTTCCCATCCCCCCTTCAACCCTTCTTTTCCTCTGCAAATTAGTTTTATATAGATATTTTAGGCTAAGAGAATATGCTCTTTACAATTGCATAGAAATAACAATAATGGTAAATTTTAAGAACAGTCATACCAAGCTTCACTATGGGAACATATTTTGAGGAATGCATCCTTGGGCAGTTTTGTCTTTGTGTAAATATCATAGCATGTACTTACCTCAAGCTAAATGATATAGATCAGTTATTCCATGTGGTCTCTTAAGAATATCAAGGAGCACGTTAAGCATAACATGTATGAAGCAGCTCCTAGAGTAACACAACATAGTAACTTTTTTATAAGCAGTAGCAGCACACTGCAGTGATAGAACATTATAGCAAAGTAAATACATAAGCCAGAAATATAGTAGTTTATTATCATTATATATTGTATATGTTGAATTTTATACTACTGTATTCAGAGTAGGTTTTTTTAAAACAGCATCATCACAAACACAAAAATAATGCAGTGTTATATTAGCATCATCACAACATCAGTAGACAATATATATTTTAGCTCCATTATATTCTTATGGGACCAGTGTTGTATACATTGTACCAAAATATCATTATGCAGTTTCATAACTATGATGATGATGATGATGATGAATTACACTTACCATATTTCAGATTCTGTGCCACTGGTTTTTATATATTGTGACATTTAATCCTCAATACACTGTTATTATTTACATTGTACAGATGAGGAAAATGAAACCACTTGGCCAAGGCCATATAGCCAACTTAAGGATCTGATGTGAACTCAGTTACACAGGCTTTAGTATTCCATTCCCCTGTAACACATTCATTGCTTAAAGCCTCCAATTGTAGAACTGTTTTGGAAGTCAGCAAGCACTAATTCACAAAATAAGCATCTTGATTGCTCATTGTGAGTAACAAGACTTTCTTTTGGCCATTATAGAGGGTTTCACCAAAGTCCAACTAGGGATGGTAGTAAATTCACACAGGCACTCAAGTAAATTTAACTGTCCACAGAAATGAGGTAGTGTCAGGCAAGCAAATATAATTTGCCTTGCCTGAATGTATTTTCATATAATGTAATGAAAATAAAACATAAATAACATTGCTTACTGAATGCTAGTGGTAGTTTGAAACTTTTCAGTAATACAAACAAAATGATCACATTTAGCAAAATTATCACAAGCCATCAATATAGTTCTGAGACAATTGTAGACAACTTTCAAATGCTCTGGGAAAGTGATAACTAAAGTGTACTTAATTCAATAGAAGTAAACACCAATGTATGATTGTTCACCCAAGGAGTTCTAAGGACCTAAGCACAACAGAATTCTGGTTATTGTTTTTTTTTAAATGAAAACAGTCACTTTAGTAAGAAAACTATTCAGTATTGAAGATAAAATTAAAGTTGTCAATATAACATAGAGTTCATTATAACAGGGAATGGAAGAATGTTATTGGATCTACAAATCAATAGAAAAATAATGGCACTCTGCTTGAGATAACCAGAACAGTAAGTTTCTTATGTTTTTTTCGCTTAGTAATATGTTTTTGTTGTTCTGTTGTTTTTGCCATTAGTACTTTTTTATCTTTGTTTTTCTTTTATGTTTTTGAAGTTAAATGTCTTGCTACATTTACTTTTGTCCTTCCTTGAACATTATAATACTTAATTCTTCTCTATTGCTCTCTTCCTCCCTTTTCTATCTCTCCTGATGCAATCCTAGGAACATCTATCTCTTAATTATCTTTCCTTGATTTATCTTTTTTATTTTAAATAGATAATAGAATAAAAACTATGGCCTCCCCAATCCACATGCCATCCCCCTAAATGAACAGTTCCACACTAGAACTGTCCACTTTTACTAGTTATTTGTGTACACTTTTGGAGAAAGTTCATAGTTTTAAAAAGGAATACCTTTATCTTTGTTCTCAAAGTATAATTAATCTAGAATATTCTGGAAGTTTCTCTTTTTATCTAGAGAATGGTCCTTGTCAGTGTAGGTGACATATTCTCACTCTGTAATCTTTCTTGTTTAGCTGTAGCATAATTTTTGAAATTAAGTCATATTATACCTTACAAATTACACATATGGTTTATAAATATATGGTTATTTATAAATAAAATAATTAAATAAATGCCCATGAACTCGTAATAACACAATATGACATATTTTGTTACAGCAGGCTCCTTCCTTATCCATTTTTTTCCTGTCCAAAGGAGGGAATCATTCTCTTTCCTTTTGTCTTCCAGTCCAAAGAATATATCATCTTGCTTTTAAAAATTAGATCTCATACATTGTTAGTTATAAACATTTTTATAACATTACTTTTCTCACCTGTATATAAATGATATTGTATTGTATGCAATCTTCTGAACTGTGTTTTTATCTCAACATTATATTGATACTTACAGTTTTAATACACTCACTTTCATTAATGAATGAGATTGCATATTGTGAATATGTACAACTTATTTATGATTTTCTGTTGATGGGCATAGAATTTTTTTTCTTTTTTGCCCATTATCTGCTGTAAAAACTCTTATACATATCACCTGGCAGACATTTGTAAGAGTTTATATAAAGTTTAAGCTAGAAGTGAAATAATTATAATTTGCATGGTATGAGAATACCATGGTATTCTCATGGTATTCTCTTTGCATGGTATATCTAATTTTCAAAGAAAATATCAAATTATTTTTCTAAGATGTACAAGCTTATAATGCAACCAGTAGTATAAAACTGTTCCAACTGAATCACATCCATACTGACACTTGATAGTGACAAGTGTCTTATATTTGCATTTTTTATGTGTGCCTATGAGAGGATTTGCTAAGTCACAGAGGAGTTACATGCTTAAATTCAACAAATATCTCCAAAGTATTTTCCAAATTGGTCGTTCAATTTACATTTTCACCATTAACTTACTTTAACTACTATTATTGCCATTATTTAACATGCAAGAGCTCGTTTTAGTCTATAAATATCTTTGCATAGATTTCTCCTTAAGAGGAAAGTATCTTCCTTCACCTAAGGAAAATACTTTCGATAATCTGTCTCATTATTCCTCTTCTGATTCCTTTTGCTTTAATATATGTTTTATATATTCACTTTTTTGGTGATTGTTCTGTTGAATCAGCAGACATTTTCATAAAATACATTTCAGAGTTGAGAGATTTAGCTGCAGTCCAGAAAAAAATCATGTCATTTTCTATAGCTATTTCCTCTATCATTATTTAACAGGTAAAAAGGAATCACATCTATTTCTTCTCCTAAGCTTATGAATCCAGATGTCAGCATCATGTGAGAAAAATAGTTGAACATAGACCTAGAGGTGTATGTTCACTTAATTCTTTAAGTACACAATCTTTTTCCTCAGCTGTATGTAATGTCAGTGAGTATGGAATCCCTCCGTACAATTCTTTAAAGAGCAAATCTCCCAGTTATCCTGTACGGGAGGAAAGGCAGTCACCAATCAACACAAAAAGAAAGAAAAATTTAGATTCTGTTTTGTAAAAACAGGCTTTTAGTCTGTACTCTTATATGTAGATGACTCTGGCTACAACCTCACTTTTAGGACTATGCCTTCCATTCCCCAAGGCTTCTGGAGAGGGGTCACATGACTTTGCATGCTTTAGATCTTCCACTGCCCCTGAGAGCAGATTTCTAGTTTCTCCTCACAAGTCCAGTGAACTCGTGCTTCCATTTCCTTCCACCTTTTAAATTTGTTGCTATCATCTTTCCCTTATCCTTCATGTATACAGCTTGATATAAATTGATTTTCTTTTTCTCCAATTTAGGTTAGCTTCCAAAAAGAAGATGAAAAATCTATGCATTCTATTCACTATGTTGCTTTTACTGATCTTTCTGGTAAACTTCCCACCAGTGGGGCTAGTCATTTGTTTGGATCCTCATTCTACACTTTCCAGAGGCCCTAACTACATTTAGTTCTTCTACTGAGCAAATACTTAGCCCTTCAAAAATCCTTCAGTTGCATTATTAGAGTAGCTGTTCCTCAAACTTTTTTTTTTTGGTATCCAGAATTGAACTCGGGTCCTTGCGCTTGCAAGGCAGGTGGCAGAACCACTGAGCTAAATCCTCAGCTATTCCTCAAACTTTTTAAACTCATGGACAATATTGATAAGCATGAAAACATTCTGAACTTTTTACATAATAAGCTCAAAAGTAGAGAATATGCCTCCCATTAAGAATTGCATACTACCTTAAGCCATAAAAATGTGATCTTTGATATCTGTATTTTTCATTAAAAAATCCTTTTGATTGGAAAGAGGAAAATACTATTAAATAGAATATTTTCACCATACAGAACTCAGGGAAGTATGATCCTGTTTTGATTAAATAATTGAGAGATCTCAACTATGCAGGCAGCAGGCAGAGCAGCAAACCAGGTGACCTAATTTAGGTCCTAGCCAGGTTTGTTGTTTATTATTACAACAAACCACTGAAGCCCTGTAGAATTCGACTTCCCTATCAGCAAAATGAAAGCCTGCTTTAATGTTCTAGGGAGCTTTCAGTGGAGGATAAACTTTATCTATCTCTATAGGAACATTTAATGATTTTTGTGCTGTGTGTATTAGAAATTTTTATCCTTTGTAGCTTAAGGAAAACAATTATTTTTTCTTCAGTTCAGAGGTGTTTGAACCATTCTTTTGGCCATTGATATATTTTACATAATTGATGAGCACTAACCTGAACTCTCAGTCCTTCCTTTAAAAACTTATCCACATTTAAGTTTTAGTCTACTTCTCTGTCATCTCTAAATTTCTTTCTGTTCATGTTTGTCCTTGTGTTTTAGGTCAAATTGTTTCCAGGAAATGCATATTTCAGAAACAGGCACACTTGAGCTATATAAATCAGCATTTCTTCTTCCCTATCACAGTGCACTGCTGTGTCTCGATTTTTCCTGTGACTATCAGGCACCTACAACAAGTATAAGAGCAAAGAAGTCTGTTCTAGATATTTGCCCTAATAATGAAGTTGTATAGCTCTTAGGAGCTTTTCTTTCAAGTTATTTTAACTTACCACACTGATGATTCTTTATCCATATATGAATAATTATGCTTATTAAGGATATACCTTATTGATCATAGTAACATGAATATGACACTTTGGACTAACTACATGTAATGGGATTGATTCAACAATAAAAGGAAATCCTCATGAAAATTCAGGCCCTATGAATAGACTTCCTCTTGGGTGTGTAAGAAAAATCTGGCCTCTCCATATACCTGAGAAGTTTAGCAATTAGCAAGTATTTTAAGAATGTCCACTTTATAGGAGGGTGGTCATCTTAATCACTTCGGTTCTTAA
This sequence comes from Heterocephalus glaber, assembly GCF_000247695.1. The sequence goes on from NW_004624839.1 coordinate 3,138,555, forward strand.
ACCCTCCTTGTTCTGAAATGTGCTTTTTATTATCTGACATTTATTACTGTATTTATCAATACCACACAACCTTTTTCCTATTAACTTGTACTTTTTAGGAGATCAGGGATATTATCTACCTTACTTTTATATTCCTAAGACCCAGAACACAGAAGTTACTCAATAAATGTTTTTTAAATTACTAGTTGAATAAAATAGAAAAGGCAACAAGTAATGTTTCATTGTTTTCAGGCTGCTATAAACATTACTATATCATGAGTGGCTTATTATAAACAACACACTATGAGTTTTCTACAGTTCTAGAGGCTGAGAAGATTTATAATGGTAGAAGATTTGGTGTTTGATGAGGAACAGCTTCTTTGTTCATAAATGGCAGTCTGGTCCCAGGTCTCATGTGATAAAAGGAAAGAATTTCTTTTATAAGGCCACTAATTCCATTCAAGAAATCTCTACCCACACGACCTAATCATCTCCAAGGCCCTAATTTCTAGTATTTTAACACTGAAGGTTAGGATTTAGCATAGGAGTTTTGAGGGCACAAAAACACTATATAGAAAGAAGATAGCATATATTCATACCTATCTTAGACTACAAAAATTGTAAATGAGTTGTCTTAAACCAATAAGAATTGTACTAACACCAGCAAAAATTGTATAAAGATGCATTTCCTACACATCTGCACCAACACTTGTTATTTTTGATAATCAACATTTTAGCAAGTGTGATTTAATAATTTATTGGATTTTAATAAGATTTCCCAGCTGGTTAAGAACTTTTTTATGTATTTGTTGGTAATTTCTATGTCTTCCATTGAGCAATGTCTATTCAGGTCCTTGTCAGATTATTCATTTTTTAAAAGTTGTTTGACTTCCTTACTTATTTTTTATATTAACTTCTCTTGAGATGTATGCCTTGCTAATATCTGTCCCTGTCTGTGGGGTGTCCCTTCCATCTGTTGATTTCTTTTGATTCTTTTCTTTGATGTAGAGAAAGTTTTAGTTTGATGGCATCCCTATTTGTATATTTTGCTTTTGTTGCTTGTGGCTTTGGAGTCATATTCAAGAAATCAATGCCCAAATAAATAGTTGTTTTAGTTGCATCTTTTAGCAGTTTCACAGTTCAAGGTCTTTAATTCAGTTTTAAGTTGACTTTGTATATTTTGTGAGATAAGCATGCAGATACTATCTTCAACTTGGAATATCCAGTTTTACCAATACCCATTTATTGAAGGGACTGTCCTTTCCCCATTGTATGTATTTACCAACTTCATAAAAAACCAATCAACTGTAAATGTGTGGATTTATTTCTGGACTCTCTATCTTGTTCTATTGATTGATGTGACTTTTCTTACCAGTGCAATCCTGTTTTGGTTACCCTGACTTTGTAGTACATTTTGAAATCAGGTAGGGTGATATCTTCAGCTTTGTTCTGATTTTTTTAAGATTACTTTGACTATTCAAGATCTTTTATAATTTCATATGAATTTTAGAATTTTTTCTATTGCTGAGAAAAATAGAACTAGTATGGATGTAGTAAAAAAAAGGAAGAAAAAGCGAAACATTTTGTGATCCAGCAATCCACTTCTAGGTATGTATCCAAAGAGACTGAAGTTATATCTCTCCTCAAAAGTTCATTTCGTAGGAAGAAAAGGGGCAAAGGGGAAGGAAGTGGGAGGGGTAGGGGAAAGGATAGAAGGGAATGG
>NW_004624839.1:3172033-3198881 GCF_000247695.1 Heterocephalus glaber
TATGTAAAGGTGCAAATTTCCAATGATGAATGTCATTATATTGTATACCTAAAATGTGACAATGATTAGAATGAATAATCGATAATGCAAAATAGGGAGAAAAGGTCCAAAGGGGTAGGTGTAGTCAGAGGGGTGGGGGAAAGGATAGAAGGGAAAGGAAACATAATGAGAAATAGAAAAAATGGAAGCAGAGTGTTTGTAAATAGGGAAGGGTGGAGGAGGTGAAGGGAGGGCTAGGAATGGGGAAAAAATAAGAACCAAGTTACATCATGTAAAGGTATAAGTTCCCAATGAGAAATGTAATTGTGTTGTATACCTAAAATGTACCAGTAAAAGAATTTAAGGGAAAAAAATAGAAAGAAAATGTTAAAACAGCTCTTGGTGTGTGATATTTAATGAGAGTTTTGTTTCAAATGATACAAATCAAAATGTTTATTTCTATGGCTGTTTATATGAAAACGTACACCAGTTTGTTTTAGGAAAAACATGGATGCTATATTTCTAACAATAATAACTTTGTTTAATATCACTACATACTTTTATACTCTTTATGTCATTTCTATAGGAAAATGCACTATTAACAGTATAAAGTTTCCTAGATTCTATCATATTGTGAAATGGTAGAAAAAAAATGATTCTGATGTAGAAAATAATATTTTGTAATCTTTCAGAGGAATATGAATTTTGGAAAAGCATTTTGAGGTATCCTGTAGGTATCAGCAAATGAAGAAATATTTATTCAGAGGGATCTACTAAATCTTGGTGTAAACAATGGGAGCCTGTAGCACTCCATCCCTAAGTTGCCTCCATCAGCTCCATCGGTATGGAAAACACTCTACCCCTGGGCAGAAAATTGGGCTCTACTCCCTGCCTCCCAGGCGCAAGGTCCCGAGTTTGATTCCTGGTACCAAAAATAAAAAAAAAAAACCCCAAAAATAAAATCAATGTGTTACTGAGGCCAATTCTAAAGAAGTACAGTTTAGAGTACAAGGTCTGGTTTCTACCTCCCAGTCCTATTCCAAAAGTAGAGCTACGTGAAGCATTTTATGCCAACAATAATGGGGGCTCAGTTGCTCTTTCTCTAGCTTCCTTGTAGATGGACAGCTCAAAACTGGGAGAGGTAAGCTATGATGAAAGCATATCACTTCTAACAAGTTTCTGCCCGCTGAGGCAGACATCTTAAAAGAGATTGGAGAGGTATTCTGTCAATGACAACCAAGGTAAATCAAGTATTACCTTAGGATGTTTCAATAAACTTATTGTTGTGCCCTCTGAAAGATTTACACTTAAGGGTAAAATGGAAACTGACTTCAGTAAAGTAAGTGAGTCAGTAAACTAATACATAAGTATGTAGAAATAATAATCCAAGAAGGAGAGAGGAAAGAGGCACTCAGAGATGCTATAATATATTATCTAAAGCCCCAATTAAAAAAGGAAAAACTATAAGATATGCACACATTATGTGTAACCCAATATAGAAAAAATGGGTTACAGAAACAGCCTATGAAAGTAATGCTGATAGAAATAGTTTTTCAAAAGCCAAATCAAAATTCTGCACTTGAAAAGCAAAATAACAAATAAAAATGCATTAGAAAGACTCAGTATTCCATTTGAACTTGCAGAAAAAGATATTAATAAATTTGAAAAAAGGCAGAGATTATGCATTTCAAAGAACAGGGACAAAAAACAATGAAAAAAATGAACAGAGCCTCAGACATATATGAGCTAATGTTGAGTATGAATATATATAAAATCTATTTTTATATAATATATTAATTAAAAATTATAAGTAAATATGTTTTATATAATAGGTAAAATTAAAATAGCAGAACTAGTGGTGGTGGCATGCAAGTCTAACTGTAGCCCTCAGGAGGCTAAGGAGAGAGAGTCACTGCAAGTTTGAGGCCAACATGGACTATACAGTGAGTTCAATGCCAGCCTGAACTACATATTGAGATGCCATCTCAAATCCACCCCTCAAAAAAGGATGCTAGAAAGAAAAGAAAGAATGAAGGGAAAAGAAACAATAACTAAAAGTTTACCTCGAGTGATGAAAGACATGTATGTACACAGAGAATTAACTCCAAGTAAGATAACCACAAAGAGACCCCCACAGTCACATAACAGCAAAAATGCTGAAGGCCAAAGACAAGAAGGAAATCTTGAGAGTTGCAGAGGAACATCGGTAAGATTAACACTGACTTGTTGTCAGAAATAATGAAGTCTAGAAGGTAGTAGGATAACATATTCAGTGTACTCAGAGAAAAACATTGTCAGCCAAAAGTACAATACCAGCAAACCTATCTTTTAAAAAAAAGAAAATCTTAAAAACCAAAAGCAAAAGTCTCACATTGGTTAAATGCATTTCCAACTGTATCAGTAGCCAGCATATATTAATAATTCCAATGACTCAAAGAGAAAAAAAAATCTCAAAGAAAAATGAGGAAAAACTACTATATTATCTTGGAGCTTGAGCAAAACACATCAATGTCATACATATTTCATATCCCATGGTGATAAAATATATATTTTAAGTCTACCCTATTTTTTGAGTTACTTTTTTGGCCATTAACTGGAAATTTCAGAACTATATAGATTTCAGCTGTGCAGACTAGCTTTGTAGAAATTATATAAGATGACAATTAATAGAATATTCTTATTTTTAAAGTAAAAATGTGTCCCCAAATTTTTAACAGGAACATTGTCAAACGCTTGAATAATATATCTACTTCTAAGTAAAACATCCTCCAAAATGCAAAGTATATTCTGATAGAAAATAAAAGGGAACATGTAAATTGAGTAATAGAAATATCTGTTGCCATAATAGAAAGTGAAATAGAATATTGAGCTGTCCCTTTATAGCTGTTAATAATTCTTCATCATAGTATATCACTGGAAGTACAGTTTCAATTTTCATTGTATTGTCCAGCATTGCATATTTTAGCTTTCTTTTAATAGCTAGTAAGTTCTTTGAGTAGATAGCACACTGACTAATCTACCAAATAAAAATCGTATCTTTTTAGATAAGATAAACTCTTATAGAGAGACTCAGTAAATTCAAATAGAGGAAAGAAATACTACTATAAGGCTTGAAGAACTAAAATATTGTCTTAATTCCTGAAAACATACCCCCCAATGCTTCTTCTAAGTGCAACTGATATTTGTACTCTGAATTGCAAAATGACCCTTTTAGGAAAGAATTCCAACCCGTTTTTCACATCTCATTTATGTTCTTATAGACAGACAAATGGTATTAATTCTCAGCTTCATCAGGAAAAAGTGTAATCATAAGGTGGCAGAAGGCAAATAGGAACTCTACAATAAAGCTAAAACTTGTCCCCTAATCTTATGAAATTTAGCAATAGGCTGTTGTTAAGATGATATTTTTGTGTTTATTTTAGATGATTTTTGATTGATTTTTTAGTCTTAAAAATGTTCCAAAATTTATATTCTACTCCAGTGTCTCAAAAACAACAATTGTGCATAAAAATTGTATCTGCCCTTGCTTACAGAACCATGCTGAAGTTATTTTAAGAGATTTGGTGAGATTTGTACTATAGTACTATAGACAAGAAAAAATTTAGCACCAGATTAAATTCTTGTATTGCTGTTAATTTCTGGCTTGAAGTTTTCAATATTCTTCGATCAGACCACATAAATCTCTTTTGTTGAAACTAAGCCTGGATTTACAGGTAGCTCCCACCAAATAATCTGTACTCCATTATTTGTGCCACAAGATGTTTTGAAGTTTGGAAGGCAATTATTTATTTTTTAGCCAAAATTAAAATACTAAATTTGTCTATATTTCAAAAATTTTAAGAAGCACACAAATCAATATGTTTGTTTGATTATGTAAAATACAACACAATTGTAATTATACATTAATGATAGCTATTTAACTTACTTTTTAAAATAATGGAAATTTAGTAAGTAGTAACTAAATCTAACAGCAGAAGGAATGCATGATGTCTTACTTTCTCATTGCTGGAAAAAATACCTAATATACACGAGTTAGAGAAGGAAAGGTTTATTTTAGTTCACAGATTGTAGAAGTATTAGTTCATAGTCAGCTGGCTTGAAGGCAGGGGGTCACGGCAGAGGGGCATGACAAAGGAGAAACAGTCCATGGTGGGACAGGCAGGAAGCAGCGAGCCTGTCTTCTTTTTTCCCCTTTATATAAGCCTTTGGTTGGTGCCAGGGAAACCCAATGTGGGTTTGCTCTCTTCAGTAATCTCATTAGCCACAATTATGCTAAAACACTCAGTGGGATAATTCACTATGGTATCCAGTATCACACACCCATGATAGAGCCACCTCCCCAAATCCCCACCTATGAGCACATGAGGCTTTGGGGGACCTCTAGATACAAGACATAACACATGTCAAATCATTAAAAAATGATAAGTTCGGTGGTCCCAAGTCCCGCGGAAGACGCCGAATCACCCGGCTGCAGACAGGCAGGTCTGCCCACGCCCTACCGAGGTCTCGAGTGGCACAGAACACACGAAATCAGCCAACTGCAGAAAGGCAGGTCTGTGCATGCCCTACCGAGGTCCTGAGTCACGCGGAAGATGCTGAATCACCCTGCTGCAGACAGGCAGCCACCTGGTTACACACTACAAACACGCAGAGGACACCAGACCACCAGACCAAGGTACTGAGTCCCACTGCTCCCCGCCCAGAGGTAAGGGCTTCTGAGCCTCCGTCCCACTGCTCCTGGTCCAGAGGAAGGCGCTTCCCGGTCACCATCCCTCCCGCTGCTCCCAGCCCAGAGGAAAAGGATTTTGGGCCACCTTCTGTCCCGCTGCTCCTGGCCCGGAGGAAGGGGCTTCCAGGGTACCATCCCTCCCACTGCTCCTGGCCCAGAGGTAGGGCCTTCTGAGCTGCCATCCCACTGCTCCTGCTGGAGAGGAAGGGGCTTTCCAGCCACCATCCCTCCCACTGCTCCCAGCCCACAGGAAAGGGCTTTTGGGTCACCATACCTGCCACTGCTCCCTGTCCCTGTCCCACCTCTCCCAGCTCAGAGGAGGTACTCCATGCAGGTGCTAACAGCCCCCCACCACAGTCAAAATGAGAAAACACATAAATAAGTCTCAAAACCAGACTTCCAGATCACCTACAGCAACCCCAAAGGGAAATGAGATGGAACACTCTGATACTCAGCCACCTGGACCCACTGAACTGGCAACAAAAGGGGATCTGGAAAAAATGAAATCAGAAATAATTTCTCAGATAACAGGAGAAAATGTGCCCCTAGTACAAAACATGATTAATAAATCTAGAGAGGAGCTCAGGAACAGGTTGGAATCGCAACATAAGAAACAAATGGAATCCATAAAACAGATGCAAATAGATTTCCAGGACATGAAAAACTCCATTGAAAGTCTACACAGCAGAATGAACCAATGTGAGGACAGAATTTCAGATATAGAAGATAAGATTGCAGTTAGTGACCAGAAAAGAAAAATTGCTTCAAAATTATAAGGGAACATGAGAAATCAATCCAGCAGCTGCTAGACAATGCCAAGAAGAATGACATAAGACTGATTGGGCTCAATGAAGAAACAGGAGAGAGTGGAGATGACATAAAAAATCTCTTCACAGAAATAATGGCAGAAGTGTATAAAAATTATGCTTCTTTTTCTTAGGCCTGGGAACTCCAAGGAGCCCAATATGTTCAGTTTCCTTTTCTCCTTCGACGCCTTCAGTACCGTCTCTTTAGTGCAAGGCTCGGGCCCTTCTCTGGCAGGGGGTACCTGTAGAAGATCACTGGGTGCTCCGCCTGGTGGATCTGGACTTCGACCAAGTTGCTAAACCAAGCCCAAGTTCTGGACAGTGCACAATCTTAACTTCTTGTCCTTGTAAAGGGCCTGGGGAAGACGTGCCCTGAAGAGGGGCCTGCAGGGTAGTCAGAAGCTTAGCTCCCAGCTCAGGCTTTCTCCCAGGGTTTCAGGGATGTTGGCTTAGGCAAGCAAGGAAAGCGCTTGGGGCGCTGGGACCACCAGAACCTCTGCTATGTGGGGTCCAGCTCTGGGCAGGCCCACGTCCCATGCATGGGAGGACATGGCCCAGCTCAACAGAGGGCTGGCGCGCCCTAAACTGCTTGAAGAACAGGGGATGCTCCTGCCTGTCCTTCCCATAGCTGGTCCCTGCTCAAAGATGCATACCTTGGATTGGGCTGGAGGGGTCCATCAGTGGCCTCTACCTTTGTACTTGACTTTAAAAGGGAGACTTTGTAAGGATTCCTACAGAAAGCTATTAACACATGCTCTCTTTCATCATTGCAGAAATGGTCAGAATACCCTCAAATGTTCCATTAAGGAAAAGCAAACAACTAATTTTCTCTTCTCAGTAAAGGCAACTCATCTCCTTCATTCTTATTGTTTGTATATTGATGACACATTTTGCAACTTAGCTTTTAAGGAAAAGGTGAGAACCATCCATGATTTATGATGGGTTATCATAAATATGAGACCACAGACTAATAATTTTTGTTTTACAGTTGCATATACCTAATTATTAAAAATGTGTGAAACCCCAAATAAAATTGACATTTTCACATCTGCCAAGACTCATACCTTTCATGAACCATATATGGACCTATAGGAACACTCAGGGCTCACAGGCAGAAAAATCAGAAGGAAGAACATTCCAAGATCACTTCCTAGACTTGAAGCACAGAAGTCTCTCGATATAAAAAGCTCAGTTATGCACAGGATAAGAAATAAATCACAACAGGGCAATTCTTTGCAAAAGTTATCAAAGACCCTAAAATCTATAATAACAAATAAGACTGAAACAACAAATCAGACTGAAAATATATTCATCAAGACTATAAGCAAGAGTAATTAAATATTAATGTCTTAAAATTATACCTCTAGAGACACAGAAAAAGACATGAGAGATGGAAGAAAGGGAAAGAGGAATAATAGGATTGGAAGTGATTAAGATATGTTAAAGGCAGATAATGACTTCCTTGCATAAATCCTATTTGTGTGTAACACTAACTTGCTTTAAAATAATTTATTAAATGGGAAAATATCAAACATTAACTTATTTTTAAAATATTTGACCTCTGGCCCATTTGATGTGCTAACATAAAATGAGAACACAAACCAATTTCTAAATCTCTTCCTGAGCATCAAGGGAAGAAATATCTTAGGCTGTGCTGAGGTGAAAGGTGACCAGCCTAAAATGGGATGGGGTGGGATAGGGGGTGGAAGTCTTCAGGCAGGAGACAGGAGAGGTGTGGCAAAGGGAAAATTCCATACCTTTGATGTTTTGTGAGAAATGGTGATTAAGGCAGACAATGTTAGAAAAAGAGATAACAACCATAAACACACAAATACATATAGCTGATTGAAATGAAAGTAATCATACAACATTACTTAACTGGGAAGTTAGCGATCCTTTATTTTTATAACAATGTAAATATTATATATTAATTTTTAACTTCTAAGATTTATACATACACAAGCAAAACAAAAATGTTATCAGGTCTGGGGATGAATCATTAAAAGTTAAGGTGACAAAATCTGAAAGGTGAAGGAGAGAAACAAACTCTCCATCCAATGTGGCTCAACAAATTGTATTATCTGATTCACGACTGCCTGCCCAGCCAACACTTATGATGCCCACGTTTTACATTTTAAGTGCTGTTCAAATGACATGAATTTTTTCCATACACATAGGCCAAAATATTTATTAAATATCATTGATTTCTTTTACCTGATGCAGAAAATAAAAGGGAAAATGAAATAGAGTAGCCATCTCAGAGTTTCCTAGGGAATAAAACCATAATTAGAGATATTTGATATTATAAATTGTATTAAATGATGTAAAAGAAAAGAATGGGGTCGGGGATGTAGCTCACTGGCCCCGCGCCTGCCTGGCAAGCACAAAGTCCTGAGTTTGATCCCGTGTACCACCAAAAAAAAAAAAAAAAAAAAAGAAAAGAATGTGCTATGAGATCTCAGTTGAAATGTGAAAGGTTAAGTGAATAAAAATCTAATGAGAACAGAGAAGCAAGAGAGTAGTTCTGGAAGATCCTGATAAAGGAATGAACATAATGCATTGAAGGGACTAAAAGAAAATCATGACATGGAAAGTATAGATAATAGGAAGACTGGTATGAGATTACAGCATTGATGCCTTTCTACAAGGAATAAAATACCGACACACTGCTTATGGAGTGAAATCATAAAGTCAAATGTTTATTCTATCAAGTATGAAGGCCAGAGTCAAGACAAGAGGTAGTGGCTATACAGGTGAGTTAGGATGTCGAGGACCAAAGAAGAATCAAGGCCCAACTGGCCTCCTCTGTGAGCACAAAGGAGCAAGGCTGCACTCAAGGGTGACTGAATATTAGGGAAAAGCTAAGACAGCTGAGGTTCAGTTGTTTACCAGAGAATGTGCTGATGGATATTGGAAACCAGATGAATCCTGTGCTACCTTGATTGCTTTCGCTCCTGTTTGAGTGAATAAAAGAGAGCTGAGCCAAAGGCTCAGGGCTCCTCTGCCTGCCAGAAGTATAGCTCCCTGGCTGCCTGCATGTTGAGCTGACTCCAGGTTTCTTTATTATTCATCCTCTTCCACCCCCAGGTCAGGGACAAACAAAGTAATGGCTCTGGATCCCAGAGTAAGGCCAGCCAGGTGAGTCTACTACAGGTGGTGCCCCAGCTTAGAGCCGGAGTTCTGGGGTTGCCTACCATAGAAGACTACGAAGTATTGTGGGCAAAAGATGTCAGTAGATTGTAGATCTGATGGGAGGTATAGAAGAAATAGAAATAAAAATATTAATTGAAAGAGGAAATCATCGGGTCTTAGTGATAGTAATTGGGCATGAGTTAGGGAAAGATAACAAAGAAGGACCGTATAATCTATTCTTCTGCAACAAGGTGGAAAGTGGCTCTATCTACTGGCCATCAGAACTTGGAAGAACATGCTCATTATAAAGAAATTAGAAAATTATGCATCAAAAAGGTTAAACTTGGAATACATCTGTGATATTGCAGTTAATCTCTCATTGTGTTTCTTTGTACTATTTTGTTAAGAGAAAAAATAACTGAAATTTATCCATTAGATTTACACATGGAAGTCTAAACAAATATAAGAGTTTTTCGTAGAAAAAGTGACAGAAAAATGATTGTTTAAAGCTATCCTGTAGTTATTAAAGGATCTAGGACAGAAATAGAAATGAAGAAATGAACACAATATGTTTGATGTCATTGCATTTTCAGACAAAGATATACTGGTAGATGGAGAAGAAATTGCTTGGATACCTAGTTTTCTTTTGTTCTTACTATACTACAATTGAGAATTTGTACATACCAATGCAAAAAACTAAAGCATAGAAAAATTAAGAAAAGGGCCAGGGATTTAGCTCAGTGGTTCCACTGCCTGCCTCGCAAGCGCAAGGTCCTAAGTTCAATACCTGGTACCAAAAAAAAAAAAAAAAAAAAAGTTTAAAGAAAAATTAAGACAAAGAAAAACAAATAGTAAATAGTATCAGGGTCATGATAGGTGGTAGTGGGGTTTACAAATTTCTTCCTGGATATAGTTCTGATTATTTCTCCTCTGCACAGTCTTTTCTGTCCTTTCATATCTTGAGCAAAATAATTGTCTCAGAAATTATTTTTATGATATTACCTACATTAGAAGTTTTCAAACATTTTTATTTCAGGAGCCATTTAAACGTTCAAAAATCATTGAGAAACCCAATGAGCTTTAATTCATTAAGATTATATCTATCATGTTTTCCATATTAGTAGTTAGGACTAAGAAGTGTTAAAAGTATAATTTGTGTATTTATCATTAAACAACAATAACAAACATATCATGTATTAATGTAATTACTATGTTTTAATCAAAAAACTATACTTTCAAAAACTGAGTAAGGAGAATGGCATTGCATATTTTTTCAAAACTCCAATATTTTGTTTATAAGAACACAGTATTTTTCTCTTCTGCACTTCATGAATAGGCAATCTAGGCTAAAGTATATGAAGAAAACCTGGCTTCCTATCAATATGCCTTTTCAGATAATTACAGATATTTTTCTTAAATACTATGGCAAATGTGAACAAATGTTTCCATGAGAAATCTGAAAGCATTTCATCTAACCTTTCACTTGCTGATGCCCTAAAATCTATTAGTTTATTTTGTATTCCTATAAACGTTTTCCTCATGCATGATTTTGCATCATCCTACATTGGCCATTTTTAAAGTACTGATCCATGAGCTATAAAATAACTGAAAATTTCCATGTGTTAATAATACTTCTAATCTATGTGAAAAATCTTTAAGTGGTGGGAACCAGGCAAGCATATGTGGTTCATATAAGTTTTCTTAAATTCTAATTTTTACCAGAAAGTTTAAATTTAATGTTTTCAATAAACATTGTCAGTTATGTTCCTTTAAGGGACAGGCTCACTTTATTTTTAGAAACTGTTTCCTACATCTTCAAATATAAATAAAAGTTTTTCAGACATTCTATAAAATTGAATATTTTTCCCTTTAAAAAGTGACCATTTTTAACCAGTTGCACATTGCTATATACGGAAAACTCCATTTGATAAGGAACAGCTGTGTTTCTTTATTAATTTTTGTTAAAGCACAGATGTGTTTAATGTACATATCCTACTTTGTTTCATAGGATATTTTTTAAAACATAGAATTATGCGTTAGTCTGTTTTCTGCTATTATGACAGGATATTAACCTTAAAAGAAACAAGGTTTCTTTTGTCTCATGGATTTAGAGGTTTAACTTCAGCAGAGTAAATCACAGTAGGAAGTCAATGGCAAAAAAAAAGCTGCTCAGTTCAGGTAGTTAGGAAGCAAAGAAGAAATAGGAAGAATCCAGGACTCTAATAATCCCTCAAAGACACACCCCAAATCCTAACCTCCTTCCACAAGGCCACACCTCTTAAAGGTTCCATCCTCTCTCAGTGGTGTTGCAGGTTATGATCTAGGACTTCAACACATGGGCCTTTTGTAATTTTGTAAATTTGTAATATATGCTGCTTCTTTAACGGTATTCTTAAGTAAGAACTGAACTTTTCTTTTCCTACTGTAGCAAAGCATAGCTGTGAAAACTATACTGTGATGACTACTTCGCTAATTTGGTGTCCACCTAAGGAACAAGCACTTTTATCCACCATTGCTTTTGTTACACCTGGGGCAAGTACCAACCAAATGAAAAGCGTAAACAGCATCTTATTTTATTTAGAAAATAGTTTTTACCTCTCAGCCACTTTTGAAATAGTCCTAAAATGCTAAGCATCCCAGTATCACAGAAGATATGCTGGTATACAATAATCCTTCTGTAATTTAACCAGGAAACTCTCAAAATCCACTCAGCGCTTTCTAACCTCTTGCTCTTTTGGTATGAATCTCCATCATTTTGTAAGGCTGTCATTTCTCTTCTTTAAATGTTTCAATTCTTCTATCACCAATCTTAATGATAATATGCTCCTACAGTACTCAAAGAATTCCAGAAGCCATATTTAAATTATTTTAGCATATTTTTCATCCTGAAGTAAGACTGCCTGACTACAAATCATTCAAAGCCTGATGTGCTGAATAGATACCACTTCTAAAAGAAATATTTGCTCCATTTAATTTTCTTCTGTCAACTTGCTTCTTTTCACGTAGACAGTTCATTTCCATTTATCTCTGTGAGTGCTCAATTGTCTTTGATGACTCAACATTTTAACAAGTCAAATGCAAGAAAATATGTGTCATTCTTTTGGCAAATTATAAGAAGTACAATGTACATGATGAAAATGAAGCCTATTTCTCAGTGAGATACTTTTCAAAGGCGAAGTATAAAGTAGAAAACTATTTCTATTCTAATGGGAAATAGAGACCCCAGGTTCCTGTTTTAGTGGCAGGAAAGTAGCTTTTTTCCAAAGATGGGATCAATCCGATTATAATTTTCAACAGATCATGACTGAATCAGCCAGAACTCTTGCCCTGTTCACAATTCACACCTGTCACTTTCTTACACTAAGTACTAGAAATGGACATAAATATGCTTGCATCACACCTAAATTATTGTCTCAAATTTAGATGATCCATTCAGACTTAAGGAACCTCTGCAAGTGAACCCTGAAGGATTCCCTGGCAGTTTTGAAATTCCCATTTATATTTTTTTATTTTGTTCAATTAATGTTAATTCATTCAATGCTAAACACTGTAATAGGCATTCTGAGAATAAAATAGTTGTTATGATTTATTTTTGTATATACCCTAATGTCTCATGGGATCATAGGTAGGACTTTAGAAGGTGATTAGTTTTTGGAGACTTATAGCTGGGTTGCACTTAGGAAGTGGTCTGGTCAGCAGGGTTACTGGGGCATGGCTTGGAGGGGTGCATCTCTCTTGCCTGTGCCTCCTTTCATGTGTTTTGATTCCTGGCTGCCATGGGGTGGGTAGCTTTCCTCTGCCAGGCCCCTGTGCCCTACCGTTCAGCCTTGGAGCCAGCCAACTATGGACTGAAGCCTCTACACACTGTTAACAGAAATAAACCTTCCGTCCTTTAAGATATGGATGTTGGGTATTGTATCTCAGAAATGAAAAAGTGACTGAGGTAGTATATGCAACTGTTTCCATGTTTATAATGTATTTATAATTTAGTACAGAAATAAGATATATTCACCAACTACTAAATTCCTGAAAAGCAATTCATGATAAATTTTGTATAGGAAGTATGAATACACTGATACCTATATGGTTAGGATGGCTGTAAAGATGAAAAATGTTCTAACTAGACCTTCAAAGGTAGATTTCCTTAAGTTATGAAATGTGTGAAATCATCCCAGGTATAAATGCTACCCTAGGAATAAAAGGCACATATATACCCAAAATAACATGCATAATAGTCAAGCTGTACCTCTGATTTGGCAATGATCTAGGTTCTACCTCCTAAAATTAGGGGGAAAAAAGTAATGAATCCAAATCTTTGATGTACATGCCTGTTTGATGAAACTAGTAAAATAAATGCAGATTAAAAGATCCAGAAAGGAGGAAATAATAAACATAAGAAAAATTTTAAAACTGAAATAAGAAAACCAATGGAAACAGCAATGAAATAAAAACCTAGTTTTATTGCAAAGGAAATAAAAGTAATTATTTTCTTTTCAAAAAGAGAGAGACAAGATTATCCAGAAAAGGACTTAAAATAAGATGGGCTCAGATCCTACAAACAATAAAGCAAAATAGTGTTATTAGGAAAAATTTTATAATCATAAATTTGACAACCTAGATTAAGTGAACATATTCCTTGGAAGGCATTAAATACCAATGCTCACTAAATTAAAAATAGTTAATGTGAGTAGCCCTAAATGTAGTAATTAAATTTACTTTGAACATATCTTTCCAAATGGGAAGAGGGTCAACAGATGAATGGAGGTGGCAGGAATGGGAGGGGAAGGGGATATAAAAGGAATTAAGTTTTATGTAAATGTACAAAATCACCATGATGTATGTAATCATGTGCTGCAAACGTGCTAATAAAGTTAAATATTTACAAAGGAACATATCTTTCCAACAAGGAAATTCAGTCCAAGATGATATTTCTATTTAATTCTATCAAAGATTTTTTTTTTTTTTTTTTTTTTTTTTGGTACCAGGGATTGAACTCGGGTCCTTGTGCTTGCAGGGCAGGCGGCTGAACCACTGAGCTAAATCTCTGACCCTCTATCAAAGATTTGATGAAGAAATATTGCTAATTTAAAAAAAAAAAATTCAGAAAACTGAAGAGCAGGAATACTTCCCAATTAATTTCATAAGGCTGAGGTAACTCTGACACCAAGGCAGTACAAGATATTTGTAACAAAAAGGAAAGCAATATCTCTCAAAACGTCATGAAAATTTTTCAACAAAATTTTAGCAAATTGAATACATTTGCTAAAGATAATACCAAGTGCAGTTTATCAAAAGAATGCAAAGTTGGTTCAATATTTAAAATTGAACTACTATACCTCACCATATCCCATGATCATCTTAATACATACCAAGAATCTGATATGAATAAACATCTGTTGACTTTAAAAAAAAACAGTTCTTGGCAAACTAGGAACAAAAATAATTTTCCTCAACTAATGAAAAATTTTGAAAAAAGACTGATTATTAATATCATTCTTGATCTGAAAGACTAAAATTATCTCAAGTATAGAAATTTGGCAAAAATATTCACTCTTACTACTTTTATTCATAAAAAACTTTACCACAAGACTTAGCATGTATAATAAGACAACATAAAAAACATATCATATAGATTCCAAAATTTCTCTAATTTCAGATGCCATAATTTTATATCAAAACCTGGAAATTTAAAAATTTTAAAATATTAGAGGCTTCATTGTGTTACGAGATGACATAGACTCATTTTTCCCTAAAATCCTCTTCACTGAGACGAAATTTAAACTAAAAATGTAGCAAGTGTCTATCAAAGCAAACCTCAAAAATGTGGTAAGAAAAGGACAAACTGGTCTGGGACCCCAGAACAAAGGAGCAGGACAGAGCCAGGACATATTGCAACTTCTTAGCAAGCAGAAGAAAGCCACATACTTGATTTTTCCCAAATTTCAACTTAGAAAAAGAGTACCAGCCATTTCTCCCCCTGTCTGAACAGGAGTCCAGGTGATTATCATATCAACTCAACACTCCCAGCAATAAGGAATCTAATGGGACCTCTACCAAAGCTAAGTGACCAGTGCAATTATTCTTTTCCCCCCTCCAGGCATTGTACTACTCTTTTCTGTCAAAGAATGTGGGTATAATCGATAAAATGAGCATAAACTTTCACTGGAATGAGATCCAACAAAATAATCTCAATCTTGAATATTTGCTAAATCTCAATAAGATGAATGCCTACTCATAGAAATATTTAGAGAGATTTTACATCTCTTAAAAAAATAAAAACCAATGTCCAGAATGCATTAATTTACCTATCACACCAAACTTCCCCAACAAAATCACAAAACAAATGGAAAAAAAAATCCTATCAACAATATCAACATGAATAAGCGAATGGAATTGCCTAACAATGGCTATAAAGATTATATCATAACAATATTTTAACAATCAAATAAGAATTCTTTGGAAAAAATAAACAGAAAATCTCAGAAAAGAATAGAAGTTATATAAATGAACAAATTAAAACCTATTGAGCTGAAAGATGGAACAACTTACATGAAAAACTGTGCATCAGTTCAATGATAGAATGGAAATTGGAGGAAAAAAAGTAGCTGAGGAGAGACATTCGAAGTCACCCATTTGAGCACAGAAAGAATGTATAACAGTTTTTAAAATGCTTGTGAGATTATGAAACAATAACAATATCAGATATTCATATGCTTGAGATTTCAAAAGGTGAGGAGAGAATGGGCCTAAAGGCAACACTATTGAAGAAATGGTGTCTGAAATTTCCACAAATATGGTGAAAGGTATATATGTGCCGATCCAAGAAGATAACCAAAGATCAAACATGATAAACTCAAAGAAATACATGCCAAGGGACATCACAATTAAACTTTAAAAAAAATAATATCTTTAAACCAGCCAGAGAGGAATGGCACATTAGCAATTTGAGCGATGCTGATTTCTCATCTGAAACCATGGAAGCCAGAAGAATGAGGCATATATATTTCAAATGCTGAAAGAAAAGAACTGTCAAGTACAAATTCTGTACCTGACAAAATTATCTTTGAGGAATGAAAGAGAACTGAAAAAAACAAAATCAAAACCAAAACAAATAACCCTACTCAGATAAAACAATACTAAAAGAGTTTTCACCAGTAGATCTATTATTATTATTGGATAAAGGAAGATCTTTGAACAGAAAGGTTTCAATTAGAAAATATCTTGAAACTTCTAAGAAAAAAGAAAAAATAGAAAAAGCAAAAATAATGGATATATACAATAGACTATGCAATTGCTTGTGTACATTTTTATACCCAGAGCAACAAAATCTGTACAAAATATATGAAGTTGGAATGCTAAAAAGCATTGAAGTAATGCATGAAAGGCAAAACAAAAAAAGAGAAATAAAGTACATAAAAGTCAAATTATTATGACAGAGGGCCAGGAATTTAGCTCAGTTGTTCTGCTGTGTGCCTCGCAAGCACAACATCCTGAGTTCGATTCCTGGTACCAAAAAAAAAAAAAAGAAAGAAAATTATGGCTGAATTGGTTAATATCAATCATTGCCTCAAATATAAATGTTTCGACTATATCAAAGGACAGAACTTCAGAATGTATCTTTAAAAATAAAAGATCAACTCTGTTTTTGTTTACAAGAACTGTGCATTGAAATTCAACAAGAGAAATAGGTTGAAAATAAAAGGATACAAAATAATAGCATGTAATATTAATTTGGTAAAACGGGAGAGGCTGCATTAATATCTGATAAAGCAGACTTAAGAGAAAAAATTCTAGAGATAAAAGTTATGTAATAATGAAAAGATCATTCCACGAAGACACAGCTTTTCAAATGTGTGTGCAACAAACAGAACCTCAGAATACATGAAGCAAAAATTGACAGAATTGAAGGGAGAAATAAATAAATTCATCTTTTGTTGGGAACTTACACACTCTCCTACTAATAATTAATAGAATAGCTAGATGGGCAGGAAAAATATAGAAGATCCAAACATCACAATCAAACAGAAGGTTCTAATTGACATCAATAGAACACCTCACTCAATTTAGTAGAAAATATTTCCTTTTACCAATTACTCATAGATCATTTACCAAAACAAAGCATACCTATAGCAGATCTCAAATTTAAAGAATTAAAATCATAAAGTATATTCTCTGACCAAGATGTTATCAGATTAGAAATCTGGATCAGGAAGATGACACTTAGAAATTAAAATATTTCTAAACAGTCCATGAAATAAAGAAAAAATCTTAAAAGAGTAAACATACACACACAAATAAAACTGAATTTTTAAAAAAATCACCATATATCAAAATATATGGTTTGGAGTTAAATTTACACTACTTTATATTATTGACATAAATTTATAGTACTATATTCAGAATTTGTTTTAGCTATTGTAGAACAAGTACCATTTCATATACAATTTTTAATAAACTTGAATATGTCTACAAAAAATCTATAGGGAAATTTTGATAGGAATTCAATTAAATCTATATATCTGAGGTTCTACAGGATAAATAGTTTTCATTATTAATCTAGAAATCCATTTTCAAAAATTTAGATTACTCTCTCCATTATTTTATATACCTCATATTATTTTTGATTTTTTAACTAACATCATTATGGCACTGTAGAGTTATGAAGCAACTGGGTGTCTCATACATTGCTGCATATAAGAAAAATAATACAAAGACTTTGGAAATTATTTTGACAGTTTCTCACACAATTAAACAAACATATACCAAATGACTTAGCAATAGAAAACCTAGATATTTACTGAAGAGAAAACTTATAATTATACACATATATGGAAATGCTTATAAGTTTTATTATATATGCAGTTTATTATCCATAATTTACCCAAATTAGAAACAAAAATATAGCTTTTGCTAGTAAAAAATAAAGGCAGGGGAATGGGGAAAAAATAAGAACCAAGATATACCATGTAAAGGTACAAATACCCAATTATGAATGTCATCATATAGTATACCTAAAATGTACCAATAAACTTAATGAACAAAAAATAAATAAGCTAATATATCTTTAAAGGAAATATTATTTAAGCATATAAAGGAATGAACCAATGCAAGCAACATTTTAGTTAATCTTAAGATCCATCATAAATGAAAAGAACCCAGATTAAGAAAACTACAAAGTCTGATTCTATTCATATGACAAAGCCAAAACTATAGATACAGAAAATAAATCAATATTACCTAGGGCCTGCAGATCCAACGATTGATTTACTAAAAAGTAGCCAAAGGGGACATTTTGTGTTGATGAAAGTAGCCTATGTCTTGATTATGTTAGCAGTTACACCCTCTATCAGTGTTAAAATCCATAGTAATATATGCTAAAAAGTGTTACTGTATGCACATATATGACATACTATATGTTGTAGACATGTTATATGATATATGATATACATGATATATTTTAATTATGTAAGTAAATGATATATTGAAAATCCTTTAAAATTCTGTCAATCAATATCTATCAATTAAACATCTACAGAGAAAAATATACTTTAAAAATTAATTTCCATATTTCAAAAAGCATGATGACATAATTATCCTATTAATATCTCAAAACCGATGTGGCTGTTTCTTTTAGAAATTAATAATATCATTCAGAGATTAATCAGAACACTTCCCTACCTACCAGGTTCTTGTAATAAAATTAAATCCTCCCAAAAGAACATTGGATGAATTCCTTAACTATAATAATAACTCATCCTCTGAAGAAGTAATAAAAAAGATAACAATTCTGTATTGATATTATTTCCCAATTAATTAATATATTTTCCGGAGAGAAATACCCTATTTTATAATCATCAACATGCTACTTTACTTTGATCATTTACACATTTTGAAAGAAATAAAAATATCCGCTGGTAGACAGATGTCTGTCAGATTAATGATGTAACAATTCAACATTTCTTTTGTTGAAAGTCCCAAGGTGATATTTTTAAGTTATTTATTGGTCCTATCAGTGCCTGGATGTTATTTGAAAGGTAATTGTTATTGAGAGACCCTATTTTATTAAGTGAATATAACCTGAGATTTTGGCTACATACAGCATTTTTATTTCATTCTATTACTGAGCACTAAATATATATCTTATCTAGTCCTCCCCGTATTTAATTTATATTATATTTATATTATATTTATATTACTCAACTTCTTTTACACTTATTCATCAATAATTTGCATTTGTGGGCATAAAGTTGTTCTAAACTTTTGGTTCTGCATATATCACATTTATTTTCCTTAGGGAAGTGCTAGGAGAGCAGAATATTTTAGTGCAAACATCCGAAGTAAGCCAAATAAATACTATATTTTTCCACTGCTTCAGACATATACCCACTTTTTCATTTTACTCTTCAAAAGATTCAGATGTTTTAATTAGACTCCATCAATATGTATGTAAGCCTTTTTAAATACATTCATTCAAATTGTGATAACTTATACTTCTGTCACACTGATTCCTGGCTCTACTCAGTAGTGGTTTCTGCCCTGCCACTCTAGAATAGATGGACCCAGAAGCACAAGAAGCCCGGTTGCCCTCCTCCTGTTCTGTTCCTACTACATTTATCTTTGCTGTTGCCACAGTGTTAATTATAAAATAATATAGAAAGCACTGTATATCTAAGTAAATATGGACAAGAAGTGGAAGAGATGGTGTAACAGGTATTGCAGTGCAGGATATGCTGGATAGTTCTCTCTACACATGGACCCAGTAAAATAGCATTTCAGTATTTTCAAGTCAGACTTGCTTCATGTCTCATTCCCAAATCTCCCTCCCACTCCTCCTCCCTTCTGTCTCTTTGAGCTTTTCTTTTAATTTTTTTAGAAAAACCTATAAAATAATTCCACTGAGAAAAGGCTGAATAATTCAATTTTTGGTGAGAATTTTATCAGAAAAGACTAATAGATGCACTACAGGGATATGAAAGAGTGAAGCTAATTCTAGGTAGTCCAAGGAGCCTAGATTTTCCCTAGCTACATTGGCCAAGGAAAGAGCTAAGACATCTGTATTATGCCTGCAATGCACACTTTCCAAATGATTTTATTAACTGTTTTCTTCAAGGGGAAAACAGATAAGGATTTCAATGATATACTAATTTATGATTGTTATTGAAAAATTCTTAAAACGATTGTATTATGGTAATGAGGCTTAGACCACTAAAGGGAATAGTATGGCTGGTAACGTGCTATGCATTTGGTTACACAAATTGAAGTCTACTTAGTGACATGGCCCCATAGGAGAAATGTATGATTCCTATCCTCACTTGAATCATTCTGGGAAAGGTTGCAAAAGCCTGCAGAATTATAAAAGACCTGTAATGAAAGACAGTTTCTTTCCCAAACGTGACCACATTTTGTTTTATTTTGCAAAGGGATGTACTGTGATCAACATAGTTCTTTCTTTTGAAAAGCTCTTTTGTTAAACAGCCTCAATGGTTGTAAATTCTTGTTTTAGATTTTAGACCATTGTTTATTTTTTCCCTATCTAAATAAACATTTGCCCAACTGCTGTAATTGAAAAAAGCTGTTTTCATCTCATGTCCTTAGAAAACCCCAACTCTAAAATATGAACATATAAATGTAAATTGTACAAAACTAAAGGTGTTGCCTTAGGAAGCATTGTGTGAGCCAAAGCAGCAGCCATTCACCTTATGGAAAATGTATCCCAGCTTCCTGGCAACCTTTCAGTCTTTTTTGGTGTTTACAAAAATGTGTTTTTCTTTCTGAGGGCAGATTCTGCCTTCTTTCATAGTGACTTGGAATTCATTCCCTCCGTGCCCTTCTTCCCTTTTCTGTTGTCTGGCTGCACATTTTAACATATGAAATATGTTCCTTAAAAAGTCATTTATCCTTCTCCTCTACCCCCAAATCCTTTTTTATTCCTGAAATGTACAGGGTTAATCATGTCTGAGTCTTACCTTCTTAAATATTACACTGTACCCCACAATTTCATTTTTATTCATTTGCTCTCCCCTTTCAGTATCCATTCTGGTTTAATAATCAGGGGAGACAGAAACAAAAAGAGAAGAAAGTATCCCTTGAAGTCATATATCTTCTTTCTTTGTCCTCGTCACCTTTCAGGGATCATTTCTTGTGTAAATTTTTTAAAGAAAATTTTCACTTGCTATAAGCCTCTTGCTAAGCTTCTTCCTAATAATAATCTTTGTTAATATTACCATTTTCTGTATTTGTGTGTTTTGGAGAGGGAGTGAAAGAGAGAAAGAAAGTGAAGGGTTGAGGAGCAGGAAGAAGAAAATAAAAAGAAGAGAAAAATACACACATAAGTAAATCAGTTATGGTTTGAATGTGTCCCTCAAAGTTTAAGCGTGAGAGAAATAATTCCCAGTGCAACAGTGTTGAGAACTGGAACCTATAAGAACTCAGTGGGCACTGAGGTCTCTGCACTCATGAATGAATTAGTGCTATAATGCAAGGAATGACTTAGGCATGGCAGAGTGAGTTCCTGATAAAAAGGTAAGTTTGTCCCTTTCCTTTCTTTCTCTCTTTTGGACATGGTCTCTTGCTGTTGTACCTTCCACTGCTGCATGAAATAGTAAGAAAAGCCTCATCATATATAAATACCTATATCTCAATCTCTAGAATTATAAAAAATAAATATCTGTTCTTTACAAATTACCCAATCTCATATATTCTGTTATGGTGGCATGAAACATTAAAACTCTAACCAACTAGGCAGTTTCCCCTATCACCAACAACTGAAGTGAAGTAATAAGATCAGGAAGTACTTGGGAAAAAAATCTTCCTTTTTGGGCTGATCACTTGAAATTTGTTTCAAAACACTGACTTTTTTGCATATACTTACAAGAAGAAATATTCCCAAATGGTTGATTTCATGATGGGATTTGCAGATCCTCTATTGGCAGAGCAGAATGATGACACTCCCAAACAAGAAACATGTTAAGGGCATAGTGGTGAAGTCCTATATCTCTTCCAGTTGAAAACTTTATTATCTCTTGGCAGCCAAAATTTATGTTCCTTCAGATTTAAAGGGTACAAGAAGGGCCAAAATGACATGAACAAAAACTTCATCCTCTCTTAGTTATACTAATTCCTAACTAGCTCTTTGTGAAAAGTAGGCAGCCATATGCTGATACTCAGCCTGTGTATCTCTTCAATAAAAGTTATAGGATTTTTTTTCCTAAAAATGATCTAGGAGAAAATTTCTAAACAGATTTCTTACTGTACAACTTAAAATATGATTGCACAATTATTTTGAGGCAGAACACTGACAAGCTTAATTTTGTTTTGCTTCTATTATTTGTGACAGGAGTTACACAAAATATGTTACTAAAATTATACTGTTCTTCAAAATTCACAATAATTTCCATCAGTTGGAAGTTATTGAATGCTGATAAATGACTATTGCTACATTTGGAACCTTAAATATTTATGATAATTGATGAGATGCAGCCATTTCTTTTTAAATGGCACATTCTACTTTATAATACACTGTGTTACATTCCAGCCATAGGATGTTTCATAGTGATTAAGATTTTATATATATATATATATATATATATATATAACTTCTAAATTTTTCCTAGTTCAAATGAGTCATGGTGCTGTTTCCTTTTATTTTTCCCCTGACCTCTGGAATCATCCTTGAGAAACTAAGTAAGGTAGCAGTACAATGTCAGCAGACTGAGGTGAACGTGACCATAGTCCTTTCTTTCTTCCAGCAATTAAGTATAGTTCTTTCTGAAATTGCATAAGTCTCTCAAGCATATAATTTGTGGCTTCCAATGAGTTTGAACTTCATGCTTGAAGTGAAGCACAAATAAGTGATTTATTTCATGCATCTGTATCTGGATTTTCTCCAGACATGATGAAATGGATAACTACTTCAGAATTTCCCAAATAACTATTACAGCAAGGCAAGAGTAAGGCTCTAATTGGCATATCTAGGGAGGAAAAGGAACAACACGTTTCCAGAAGTGCTTTGATAGGCATCTAGGTTCTACCCTTGAGATAAAAAGTAAACATTTCCAGGCTCCAAGGCCAAGTACTTTAACTTTATTGATGTACAATTTTCTCATTACAAACACTATTGTACTCAAAGGAATTCCTGTCAACATTCTAATTATTTTCTCAGTTTGAAATAAGACCTTGTCTTTAATAAGAGGGAGATTTTTGTCATGTGATTGTTTTCTGAATCAACACAACAGCACAGAGAAGAACCACACAGAGGAAACAACCACAAAGTTTCAAGAAAGGATTAAAGCATTTTTGCAAATAAATGTAAATCATTCTCTCTAGTGATTGTCAAAATGTAATTGTGCTTCAATCAAATGCTGTAGTCTTTGGCTTGAGAGAAATAAAAGGTGAAAGTAAAATAAAGTATAGTTTTAGTTCTGTGTCTTTGATGATAATATTTTAATAATTACTATTGGTGAGGTCGTGAATCACTCAACTCTTGACCATACAATTCCTAATTGTGAAACTTTGTGTTTTATTGGTTTTTTTGTTTGTTTGTTCATTGTTGTTTTTAAATTTATAGTTTAATTGATAAATACAAACATTAAAAACTGGACCTATTAATGGGAAGATGCTTTGGGTTTTGGAACTGAAGTCAAATCCATATAACTCTATTTCCATATAGTCAACAGCCTCCACATATCTGCAGTTTACATGGAGACACAGAAAATCAATACATATCAATTGTTCCATCTTTAAACATTCTGCTGACTAAGACATTTGGAGATAACAGAAATGTATTATATCTGCATTGTTTGATATTAAAGCTGTGTGATGTATTATAGCTAATCAGAATTTAAAATGTAGCCAGTGAAGCTGAAAAAAAAGTTTTTAATATGATTTAAGCTAAATCAACATAAACAGCCACACATGAATAGTGACCACATATCGGATATACAAGTTGGTTATAGGAGAAATGCTATATTTTAGTAGATTGAACAGTAAAAATGATTATTATAGAAAACTTGCCTCCAAGGCAGAAGAGTCCAAAAGAGAAGAACCTCAAGGAGAGTATTAAGAGGAGAAAGGGCTGGTTTGAATAACTTTAGAATGTTCAAATGGCAAGGAGCCAGGAAGACAAAAAAGTGGGAAATATAACACAGTGGGAGGATTGATAGGTGGGTTTTAGGTATTATGAGGGATATCTCTTCTATTACATACAAAGGGAAAAGCAAACATATGTATATAAATAGAGATCAATTTGTAGATTTCATGATAGAAAATTAGACTCTTACTCCTCTTTTTTTCTGCACTGTAGGAGAAAATGTCAACTGACAAGAGTAGTAATAGGGCTGAAAGACAGTATTACTCACTTTCAGACGATGTTATAACTTTCCAGCAGGTTCACCTAAATCCCCCATAGCTCACACATTTTTCTTAAAAGTATTTGATTAGAAGCTGTGATGTGAAGAGCACTGAAACAGTTTCCCTGCATAGAAATATCTTCCTGATTAATCTTTAACTCTCTTGTATTTTGTTCCATTTGAGGAAAGCCCTGTTATCTTTTGGGAAAAATATATATTTCAATTAAGTTAAAATATGAAATCAAGAAGAAGCATTTATTGATCTTGCATAGTATCTTATTAACTAAAAATCCTTTGCCACACAATGAAAATCAAGGAAGAAATAAGACAAGTTTCTGGTCATGAATGCTTGAAGAACCATCTCAATCCTAGATCTCTGGGTAGCTAAGAACAATCCTGGCCCAAGTATCAAAAAGGAAAAAGACAAAAACACTAGAGCTAAAACTTGGCTCATTATTATTCTTAAATATAATCTTAAACACTGTAGACACATTCTGTATACCCAATGTCTGATCTACATGAAGCACCATCCATGGTGCACAGTTGATATGGAACAAAATTCACAGAGAATGCATGTGGAAGACTTGGGAGGAAATGTATAGATCTTCCTGTATTCACTTGGAAAAACTGCTATGAAGAATATCAAACAGATGGAATAAACCAAGAGTTAAGCAACTACACCACTTTTACTTTCCTCCAAGCTGATTGAGGCAGTTAGATCTTAAGATCACCACAGAGGTTTGCAGGTGGTCATGGCCAGAACACAGCGTGCAAGGAGGACATCAGTCCAGAGGGAGTGTCAGTTCTCACTGTTTGGGGCAATCAATTCATAAGTCCAGAGGGGGAAACTGGTGGGCTCTTTATAATTAGAGTGCAAATCTGATGCAGAGGATACTGTGTTGCATTCTGAGTTAATGTTATAATAATTGTGTGAAGGTTTTTATTTTTATTGTTATTTCTTTGTTGATTTGATCTGGATTATCTTGACTGGGATTCTTATATTCATTTTTTGGTGTTTGCTTCTGGTTCTTGCTTCTTTTTTGGTATTGTTTTGTTATGTTACATTATTCTTTAAGATTTTTCCCTTTGAATTGTTCCCTCTTTTAGTTCTTCTTTTCTTTTATATTTTGACTTTATTTCCTCCATATTCTTTTTTCTCCTCTCTTTTTCATCCTATAACTTCCTCAAATTTCTCCTTCTCCTTTCCACCTATCCTATGGTCTCTAATCCAAAAAGAAGTTCATAGATCAAAAAAAAAAAAAAAAAAAAAGAATGGAAAATAGCATTTCTTACAAGAAGACTTTTAAAACAAGCATGAGTATCAATTTTGTTCAAAGATAAAGTAAGTTTCAAGCTAAAAAATAATCAGAAGCAGCAAAAAGTCACTACATATTAGCTAAGGTAAAAATTCAACAGGAAGTATTAACAGTTGCAAATATATATGCATTGAATATCATGGTACCTAACTTCATAAAACAAACACTGCTGAATCTAAATAATCAAATGAACATCAATACAATCATGGTGGAAGACCTTAAAAATGCACAGATCAAACAAAAAAATAACAAAGAAATATCAGAACTGAACCACACTTTCAAACAAATGGGCTTAATATATATCAACAGACTGTTCTGTTGAACCCTACTACAACAGAATACATAATATTCTCCACACCACATGTATCTTTCTCCAAAATAGTTTACATACTAGCCCATAAAGTCTGTTTAAATAGCTACAAATGAATTGAGATCATCCATATATGCTACCAAATCACAGCACACTGAAACTAGAAGTCAATCACAAAAGAAATCACATAAATTTTACAAACACCTGAATATTAAATAACATACACCTGAACACTCAATGAGTCACAAAATAAAACAATAAAGAAATTAAATAATTCCTAGAATCAAATGATAATGCCACTACGACATACTAGAACCTATGGGAAATAATGAAAGAAGTCTTAAAAGGAAAGTTAATTGCTGTGAATGTTCACACTAAAAAAAACCAAAACAGTGAGCTCAAATAATAGCCTAATTATGCACTGCAAGATTCTAAAAAGGCAAGAGCAGGTCAAAGCCAAATTTAGAATAAGGAAGGATATCATAAAGATCAGAACGAAATTAATGAAATTGCAACTAAATAAAACTTCATAGAATTGGTGAATAAAAGGGTTGGTTCTTTGGAAGAATAAACAAAACAGATAAATCTTTAGTCAAACACACCAAAAGAAGGAAAGAAACCCAAATCAATGCAATTAGAAATAAAAAAGGCAAAATCACAGTGAACACTGTGAAAATTCAGAAGAACATTAGTAACTGCTATGAAAAATTGTACTTCTACGAACTGGAAAGTCAAAGAAATGGACAAATTCCTAAACAAATATGAATTATCAAAGCTCAACAAAGAAGACATAAAAACTGTGAACAATCCAATAACAGGCAATAAAATTGACTCAGTAATAAAAATTTACCAATTAAGAAAAGACCACATTCTGATGGTTTCACCACAGAATTCTAAGAACTTCAAGAAGATGTAATGCTAATACTTCTCAAATTCCAAATGAAAGTGAAAGAGAAGTGAAAGAATACTTCCAAATTCATTCCAGGAAGCTAGCATTACAGTGAGTTGTAATGTCTAAAACCAGACAAGAATCCAACTAAAAAAGAAAACTTCAGGTCACTCTCTTTAATACCTTTAATATATGCAAAAATCCTCCACAAGATACTGGAAAACAGAGTGCAGTAAATCATCAAAAAGATAATAATCCACCAGGGATTTAGCTCAGTGGTTCCAGCGCCTACCTCACAAGCACAAGGTCTGAGTTTGATCCCGGTACCAAAAAAAAAAAA
>NW_004624839.1:3198981-3212151 GCF_000247695.1 Heterocephalus glaber
CGCAAGCACAAGAGCCAGAGTTTGATCCCCGGTACAAAAAAAAAAAAAAAAGACAATAATTCATAACCAAATAGGCTTCATCCCAGGGATGAAAAGATGGTTCAACGTATCCAAATAAATAAATGTAATCTATCACACAAACAAAAGTAAAGATCAAAAATCATAAGATCATCTCAGTACATGCAGAAAAAGCCTTCCTTCAACAGAATACAACATTCATTAATGATAAAACCTTGAAGAAAACAGATATAGAAGAACCTATCTCAATCTAGTAAAGTCATTTATGACAAAACAACTGCCAATTTTATATTAAATGGGGAGAAAGCTAAAAACTTTCTTTCTAAATTCAGAAACAAGACAATGATGTCCACCATCACCACTTCTGTACAATATATACTTGAAACACTAGCCAGAGCAGTCAGACAAGAGAAATAAATAAAAGAGATATGTATAGGGAAGAAGTCAAATTATTATTATTTATAGATCTATCCTTCTATTTGCCTCTGGTATCTACTTTCATGTCAAATTTTTTAGTTCTTTATATATTCTATGTATTAGTCTTCTGTCTGAGTTGTAGCTGGTAAAATTGTTTTCCCATTGTATAGGTTGTTTCTTCACTCTGCCAGCTGTTTCATTTATGTGCTTGCTTCAGCAGCACATACACTAAAGTTGTTTCATTTGTGTGCAGAAGTTTTTAATTTAATTTAATTTTTAAAATTTTATTGGTACATTTTAGATACACATAGTGATCACATTCATCACAAGGAATTTGTACCTGCACATAATATATCTCGATTCTTCTTTTTTCCCAACTACCCCTTTTCTTCAACCCCTCTTCTCCTCCTCATTTACAAAAGCTTTGTTTCCATTTTTCCTTTTATTCTTTTTTTCTTTTCCCTTCCTCCCTTTACCCTATCCCCCATTGCTTGTTCCTCTTCCCAATTGAACATTTTCTTCCCATTTCCCAATATCTGTTTTATACATTTTGGTCCTTATTTACACTTTCAGTTTCTCACACCAGAAAAGCAATGTGATATTTAAACACGTGTCTTATTTGTTCACTTAAGAGTATGGTCTCAAGTTGCCTCCTTCATGTCAGAGTAGTATTCTATTGTATAAAAATATCTCCACATCTTCTTTATTCATCAGTTGATGAGCATTTGGACTCTTTCCAAGATTTAGCTATTATAAATTGTGCTGCTCTAAACATGGGTGTAAATATATCGCTGTGGTTTGATGTTTATAAATCTTTCAGGAAGATACCAAGAGACTTGCCAAAGTAGTAAAATCAGTTATGTGTGGCAGATGTTGAAATGAGAATGCAACATTTGTGCCGTACATAAGAATAGTGGAAAGTAGATGCCAGAGGCAAATAGAGGGATGGAGTGAACCATCAGCAACTGCACAATGATAAAGTAGGAGCTAATGTACGAATATACCAATATTGATTTTAATGTAACTGATCAATACTGATTTATCATGGAAAAAATAGAAGGTCTGATGCCCTGTCTCTGGTACTACTCCATCACTTTTTTAGTACACATTTTATGCACATCAATTTACTTCTTTAGATTCCACTGCACCCAGCACAATGTTAGGTCAATAGGTCAAGTTGACTAAGGATAGATTAATATAAATTTTTAGATACACTATATGCTATTTCTGTTTTTAGTGACTATTGTAATTTATATTTCCACAGTAATTCATAAACTACTTTACTGTATTATCTCTAGATTTTATTTACTTTAAAAAGGCTAGTTAAAAAATAAGAAGGTAAAATACCATATAAACCAAACACTATAAACAAACATACAAACTAAACTCATAAATTAAAAATAACATACTTTCTTCTCTAACATGCCTCATTTCTCTTACTCTCATAACTGCTAATGTTACATGAATGAAAAATTACAATTCTTTATAGTATGTTAAGGGGTTCGATGAAGACATCTGCTTTATCTAGACAAAATATAGTGTGCATTGAATGGTTCACTAATTCATAAACCTGAAAAAACAGAACGTACACAAGTATTCAATAAAACTGAGATGAGCACTGATGTGATACTGCTCAGCCTGAAATGTATTTCAACTCACCAATAATGTTCTTCCCATTTCTAATTCAAAGCTGGTTTTCATTATTAGTTGTATTTCAAACATTACAATCATGAAATTAGAAGAACTGTGAGGTATTAAGACCTGGTTACTTGACATCACGCCATTAGGCAACAGACAGCATCCACGGCGTGTGAAATGATGATGACTTCCCTAGACGCCATACAGCACTCTCGGTTACACAAGGAAGCACCCGCTCCCCTTAGCAGGCAGAAACGTTTTGGAGCTTTTCCATTCAAATGTATTCCATTCATATACATCTATATCTATTTGTAAATATATTCCCATTCATACACACACATATATTTGTTTGTAAATATATTTATATTCCCTGGTGGGGCAAGATTAGGTATATGATCATTTAGAAAGCAATAAAGTTTAGGTTCATGGTGAAAATAAAATTGCCTTCTAGATGAGAGACTTATCGCCCTTTATAAGAGCCATAAATTAAATAATTTTAGATTCTAGTTCACAATGAATAAATTATCATATCATTTGTCATTTTGAAAGTTCTGTTGAATAGCGTTTTGTTAGAAATCAAGAGTTTAAAGTCAAGGTAGAAATGGTGATTCATTACATTTTACAAGAAAAAAAAAGACTAGATGACAAATACAAATAATGATGCTGAATATTATTTAGGGTTCACTGCATGCCAGATATTGAGCTGAACACTTCATGGAAGTAAGTTTATTCATCCTGAAAACAACGCTGTGAAATGAGTATTGATATGTTCATCATGCACAAGGAAAAAGCAAATTTTAAAGAAATTAGCTGGTTTGTATTCTGATTTATTTCAGGTGGTGTCTGGTAAAGCCTAGACCAAATCCAGGTTACTGATTCCACAAGCCAGTATTCCTGATCATTAAATGGTTGTCTTATTATCACACTGGCTATGGATCATGTGCATATATTATTACTCCATTTTATTTTGTCTTTCCACTTACCCAGTATGTCCATTTACATAGCAATCTAAAAAATGTTTAAAGACAGACATTCCACCCTCTTCTGGATGAGATTAGGAAGTTAGCAGGATCCATTTGTCATTCATACAATTTCCCTCTAAAACTGCTTGTGATGCTGAGTAATAATCCCCAGATGGAAGTCATTAAAGTTTAATTTGTATGCATATGTGACATCTTAGTTTTCAAAATCTTTTTGATTTTACTCCTTCCATTACTGAAACTAATTGATACATATGAGAAATAATTAATTAAAATTAATGTAAAGCAGTTTTATAAAATATAAAAAATGCCATAAAAAGCTAATAAAACTATAAAATATATAGAAAATCTGTCAATTACAAAATTAACTTCAGACGGGAAAGCAAACATAACTTATCCTTTACAATGTCCAAATAAATGACTTGTTTGGCATCTAAATGCCTGTTTGCTCCATTTTAATAAAAATTTCAGAAATAAGAATTGCCTTGTCACCATAATGCTAACCAGAATAAAAATTTGAAGATAATAATTCTTGATATAAATTAAATTTTAAAGCAAACTAACTCTAAACAGGTCATTGCTACGAATATGTCTTGGTTATGGTTTAAAGAGTATAAATCACAGCTTGGAAAATAGTGAGAATGAAGCTTCTTTCTTGTTTTAAGTGACTCATGGGTGATGGACAAAGAAGAGGAAGCTATGAGGGGGAGCAAACACTTCACAGTGAAGAAATCTGGGTGGGACTGAGCCAGATGTCCCCAACCATAAAGAATGAGAGGAAGCTCAGGGAGAACATGTTCATAGCCCAGAAGGGCAGGGGTGACATTCACGTGTACACATCAATGAACAAAGAAATTATTTGCTTTGTTTCTGCTCATCTTTTCAAAGGAAAGAGGAGAAAAGCCCCCTTCAAATGTACTAGTATGATGTAGATAGAGCTAAATCAAACTCATTGTCCCTGTGTAGTTTTCATCACTTTATTAATTTTTCTTGAGTTATGTTCATCTAAGTATAATTTTAACTCACTTTTTATTCATTCGTTTTCCAAAGATATCTATTGAATATATATTAAATGTCAAATAATAATAAGGGAAAACATTTTATCCATTCCCCTGGAGCTCACTATCAAATGCAGAACAGTTATTTTACATATAATTACTTAAATAATTATTTGATAATAATATTGATGAGCTCAAGAGTAGGATGCTGCCCAACTCTGCATTGGAACCCAAGTCAGCCTGCAAATCATATTTCAGTTAGTGCAGTACTCGGAAGTCAGGGAGGTGCTACTGTCCTGCAACATAGGACACCTGTGGGAGTTTCTGGATAACAGAGAACTTAATCCAGAGAGATTTTCAGAAATATGAGAATTAAGTGTGACAACAAGCTGTTCTAGCTTGGTTACTCTAAGGTAAGTTTCATAGCTAGAAGAAAATAAAACTTGACTACAAAAAAACTAACTATATTGTTCTGTTACGAAAGCAGGATAAAACTAAAATTGTTGGAGAAGACAGCATTCTTGTATTATTTGGGACTATGGGTCCCTGGCCTTTGTTTGAGAAGGAAATATTCAGTTTTTATACCATCACTAATTTTGATGGCTGTTTTGAGGAGTGTGCTGATAATAAAGTTTGAGAGACAATGGGAAAGAAAGGAGGGACAGACAAAAGGTGAAACCTCTGAGTACAATCTGATCAGAAACATCATAGTTATGTGTCCCTCCTCACTGAGGTCAGGATATCAAGAGAGAGACTTGGCTGAAATATAGCCACCTTGTAGAGACTAAAACAGCATTATAAAGGACAGAACTTGCATATGCTATCTACCAACTGGATCCCTCTTAAGAGAATGTTACTAATATTAAAGACAGTGGGTGAGATGTAAATAAGATGAAAGTAATCTTAATAAGATGGAAGTTATTTTGCATTGCTTTATAAAATCACTATACGGTTTGTATTAAGGATAGAACAAATGTAGAATTATACCACAAAATTCTAAATCATGAAATTCCTTCACCAAAATGTCTGATTTCCTATTTTATGCATAAACAGACATTATAAATTTAAGAAGAGTTCAAATAGTCTAAACTAATCTTTATCAAGCTTATTTGTCTAAACTAAAATGAATCCAAATATGCAAGGGACATAAGAATATATGAATAATTCAAAGATGGAAGTTTAGTACCATCTACCTTTCCTTGTATTTCTTTAGCATTATGATTATACTATGTGGCTGTCATTTGGTCATGAGTTTGCTTCAGAAGAGCAGTTGATTCTAATCAGGTTATGAGTAGAATCCATTAGACGCTTGTTGCAATTTTAGCCTTTGTTTTCCATTAAGCACAAAGCTAATAGAAACCAAAAAGAAATCATGAAGAAAATACTGAAATAAAGAAAATTCTGCTTTTTACTGAGTCATAGGTAAGGAAGTCCATTTTAAGTTTTTATGAGCTTCCGACAAAGAAACAAAAAGGGCGGTGTTGTTCTAAATTATGTGTACATCTAGTAAATATTGCTTCACACCCTTGCATCATTCTGGGAGACTCATTTTGCTTCAGGACCTGCATATCCCTTTTCCCAGAGAATAGCAGCTATGGAACTGTTCATCCCCAACTTCTGATCCACAGGCCATGGAGTTCTTGTGGCTTTCAAACTTCAAAGAGATGTAAAAAATTCCCCAGCTTAAAAAAGTCCAATGCTGACTTTGCTTAAAACTCACAGTAACCATCTTCAAAAGAAAATTTCCATGTGCTTCCTGGTCTCTGTAGCTCTCCAAAACTGAATCCAGAAGCATTGAGAAATACTTTTTGTAATTTCACCTTCATTTCAGTTTCCTTCCCCCAAGAACAAGACAGATATGTTGAAGAGAATCTGTTTTGAGCACTAAAAGGCTAAAATTCATGTTTTATGGACTTCTCCTCCTACATCAAATAGATAACAAATTCCTACCATGACTCAGATACGTAGGTGCCTCGGGTTAGATTTTAAGTATCTAATCAGAGTTCAGTGTGAATCCTGTCCTCCTCTCTGCCTGGCAGACTCTGTGGAATGGTTAATTTTGTGTGTTAACCACACTGAATGAGGGATGCTCAGACTGTTGATAAAATCTTATCTTGGAGTGTGTTGGAGAGCTTGTTAGTCAATAGATGAACTTTTAAATTGGATGACTGAGTGAGTAAAGAGTCCCCTCACCACTCTTGGTGGGCATTCTCATCTACTGAGCCACCAAATAGGGCAAGAAGTCACAGAGAGTTAAATGTGTTCTCTCTGTTTGAGCTGGGCCATCCACCTTCTCCTGCTTTAGACAGGAGTGCTCCTGATTTTCTAGCCTTTGAAGATGCTCCCCACCTCATCTCGGACCTTTGGACTCAAACTGGGACTTACCCCCTTAGCATTTTTCTGCTTGCAGATAGCCGATCTTGAGGTTTTAGGTTTTGTTGGTTCTTTTGCTTTTTTCTTCCACAAATAGCATGAGCCAAATCCTGTCATACTCTGAATCAAAAGAAATTTTTTTATAACCAAACCTGTTTCACTGCAATATGTGCTATCATTGAAGTAAGTCATAAGCAACAGCCCCTTGATCAAATACTCTTCAAAAAAAAAAGTACTACTATCCATTTCTTCCACATGAGGATTTTTTGTACAAAAACTAATAGAAACAATTTACATAATAATGATAGTGAACACATCTTTTCATTATATATCAATGAGGTGACTAGTTTATTTTTCCATTTCTGAAAAGAGAAATAAAAGGGTAAGAAGTTTCAATAAATTTAAGCTGATAATTGGCTCACAATTAGATTATGAAATGCCAACTATCATTTCACACAGCCTACTTAAAAATGTGACAGATGTGAAAAAATGTTTACATTATAATTACTGAAACAAAGTAATTTGTGCAAAGTTAAGTATCTCAGGGAGAAAAAAGCATTAAAAGTCTCAAATAGAAAGTCACACAGAGTAAGACACCTGAAGTTCTGTAGTTTGAGATGGTGGGTTAGCTTCCAGAATGGATGACCAGAAAAGGTATTTATCTTTCAGAATTTATCATAGTTCTGGTCTACCATGTGCCTTAAAGATTCAAAACTTTTACTTTATTGCTGTACCAAAATTGATCAGTAAGTAGATGTTGATTTTTGTAACCAAAACTCACAAGAGTCTTTCTAGATCAATTTACAAATTTTCCATGAGAAATATATGGGCCAAGAGTTTTCTAATTGAGGGACCCTGACTAATTTATTTCTCATCATAAACAAGTTTTGTAGGAAGATGAATTGTCAGGAAGTTGCTTGGTGACCAAGTATTATGGGCAGATTCGTGTTCCCTCAAAATGCTTGTGTAGGAATTTAAACCCCCAGTACCTCATAATGGGTTTTGTCAGAAGACAAAGCCTGGAAAAAAGGGAATTGAGTTAAAATGAGGCCTTTAGTGTGAGCTAATCCAATTCAGTTGGTGCTGTTGTTGTAGAAAGATGAAATTTGGACCAAAAAAAGGGATACCAGAGAGGAAAATGCACAGAAAAAGACCAGGCAACAACAAAGGCAGCCAGCAGCCATCCATAGAGCAAGGAGAGGCCTCAAAAGAAATGAAATTTGATGACACCTTGATCTAGGGGTTTCACCTTCCGAAAATATGAGAAAAATATCTTTACTGTTTAAGTCAACAAGTCTGCAGGCTTTTGTTATCACAGCCCTACGAAACTGACAAAGCAGGGGGGAAAGAAGAATCCAATTAGATATATGAACCATCATTTTAATGGAGCAAGGCTCTATGAGTGAGGGCCCTGTATTGATCAAAGTGGTGACATAGCTGATCGTTAGGCCAAAGGTAGGACTTATTTCATTGGAAAGGCAGAGGATATAGTTCTATTAGAAGATATTTAAATGGAACACAAATAATGCCTTTTTTAAAAGAGGCATGAAAATTGTTTTGTTTATGGAAGTCTAAACCCTACGCTTAGTAGCTGCATGCATTTAGGTTTGTGAAAATACTTAGGAAACTCATTAAGAGATTTTTGCATATGCCTAATGATACACTATTAATTTCCAATACTTGCTCTCAGATATCATTTTTCCTCATAATTCATCTCATCCAATTTATAAAAAAGGATAACTATAAATCAACATAAGATGAATATCATAAAATCAAGTGCTTTGTAAATTCTTCAGAGACACAAATCCTATTTAAAACAATCATAAAGTTTCCTAGAAAATGGTCTTTCTGAATGGATAAGATTTTAACATCTCAAACCTTAGGGGAAGTTATGACAAACTTGAAGAAAACTCATAAACAAAACAAAAAGAAAAGCACTGAACATAATCACACAACTGAACACATGTTCCTAAACTAAATTTTACTAAAAGAGAGAGAGAGGCAGGGCTGAGGTGGAGGATGTATTTTAGGGCATTTGAATAGTAGAGGCCCCATAAAATGTATTTCGAAGTCAATAAAGGAAGTAGTGTTACTATCACATAACTGAAATACTTACTCAGCACTAAAAAGAAAGAAACTACTTACTCATGAACCAACTTGGATGAATCTTATAGACACTATGATGGAAGGAAGAAATAATTGTGCTTTG
The DNA here is from genome assembly GCF_000247695.1 of Heterocephalus glaber. Next base: position 3,207,615 of record NW_004624839.1, read on the forward strand.
TGTTTCCATTTATATGGCATTCTTAAGACTACTGTAGATATAGAGAAGAGATCGGGGGTTCTCAGATATTAGAAATGAAGGAAGGGTGTGGCTACCAAGAGGTATTTTGGGGGTGTCCTGAGGCATTATAATAGTGTTTGCATAAATCTATATAGTAGTTCCCCCTTAGTTTCCCCACAGTTTTACTTTCTACATTTCAGTTAACTTTAGTTTGAAAACATTAAATGGAAAATTTTGGAAATAAAAAAATCATGAATAAGTTTTAAATAATTTGTATTATAGTATGTTATAACTATTCTTTTTTAATACTTTTGCTGTTAATCTTTTATTGCTCCTAATGTATAAATTAAACTTTATTGCAGTTGTGTAAAAATATGTATAGGAAAAAATAGTATATATCTGGTTTGGTACTATCTGATATTTGTTAAAATATTATGCAAAATCATTGTCTAATTCTAAAATGTTAGAACATATAAAATTAGCACAAAAGTGTGAATCAGGATGGTAACTTTCATAAAGGAAAAAATTGGATGTACATACTGTATTAAAAATGTCTAACCCTAACCTTACTAGCTCAACATAATGGAAGAAGGAGAGGGAAAGAAATAAAAAAAGGAGTAACAGATTAAACTCTATGTGGGTAGATAAGTATTTTGTGTTATGGTAATATAAAAAAAAATCTAGTAAACTCAGATGAATGCATCAAGAACAAAATAAAATGATTTAGCTGTAACAATTTTGCCTATGGAAAAGTATTCTGGAGATGATCACCAGTGGTTAGAAATATGGATCTGGATTCTAAAGAGGCTTTAAAAGAGAGAATTAAAATTAAAGACATAGATTTTTGAGTCCAATAACTTAAAAGGGCTAGCCAAGCACAGACTCCTCTAGAGTGCCATACAATATTCATTTGTCATTAAATATTACATAACTATCTCAATATTTTAGCGAGCCAGTATATACTTACCTTCAGTTGTATACAAAGTTGAGTATTTACCAAGTACATACCTAATACACCTACAAAGTACAAGATAGTGCTAGATGAAATAATGTTACTATTTATTCCTGGGAGACAAGCTTGGGTATTTATTAAACCCTGGGTGTGGGAATGGAACATATAATCCATGTCTTCTATCTACTTGCTCATTCCTGTGGTGAATAGAGGTGAAAAATTGAAGTACTGAGTGCAGTTGTGAAAAATGTAGAGTGTAATGTCTTGTAGATTGGATTTTAGGCAGATGAAACTCTAGACTCTTCTACTATAATGCAATATTTTTCTCAGGAAATGTGCCCTAACCTTCACTCACGTTTCATTACTCTTGTTATTAATAATCTCTAAAAACTCTTCTGTTCTCAAAATATGATTCTTTACCACAATGCTGCATCTTGTTTTCCTGTTTCTCCTTTGTTGCAGTGCTTTATTATGAGTCTGGTCTGCTACCAAGTTAGGTGGAATTACCCTACTCCATCTATGCAAATTAGGTTGAATTACCCACCTATACAGTACCTATGCAACTCCAAGGAATGAGTGTGTGCCATAAACCACCCAAAGATTTTGAAAAGTACATGTTTTTCTTACCAGTACTTTTTTGTAGGGATCCTAACAGGTAATTGAGGAAAATCTCTTCTTGTAAAGTTGGAAATTATGGTTAAAACCTCTGTTGAAGATAGCTTTAAAGGAGAATAAGTTACAGAGAACAATTTTAGTTATGTCTGTTTTATTCCTGTTTATAAAAACATAATAAAATATATGAAATGGAATCATAGTTAAATAAATTGTCACAAAGCATAAAATAAGCAGGTAGATTTTTTTCAGTAACAAATACTAAAGTATTTGTGGTATGACAGACATGAAACATACAGATTCCCATAGAAGCTATCCTTTTTCTTTTTAAAAACTACTGAATTATGTAGATTGGTTTATGCAACCTGCATTTCATGTTTCTTCTAACTGTGGAGTATGAAAACCAAAGCAAAACAAAACAAAGCACATTTTCCAGATTCTTTTGAAGCAACCTTTTGGGAGGCAAATGAGATCTGCCAATCATATGCATGGGCATAAAATTTGGAAAGCAAAAGTGAGGCAGAAGCCATCTTCCCGTTGCGTTCAGTCTGCTTCTGCTCAGAAGCCCGTGGGGAAACAAAAATTTCTCTGCAACAGTTCAACATTAACCTTCTGTTGTTTTCCACTGCCCAATATGTATCCACTAGATTCCTGTGGCTACTCAGCATTTGAAATGTGAAGAGGCCAAATGTAGATGCCTTGTATTTATAAAATACACAGTGGGACTTGAAGTCTTAGCATTCCACAGTTCCCCATCCCATGATTTTTGTAAAAAAAAAAAAAAAAAAAAAAAGGAATAGAAAAATGTTTCATATTAACTTTTATATGGATTGTACATAGAAGCCCTATTGTTATTTAATAAAACATCATGATATCATTAATTTTGCTTGTTTTATTTTACTTTCTTTTCAAATGAAGCTAGTAGAAAATTTGAAATTGCAAGTGTGTGTGCCTCACATACTGGCTATGAGACAGCTCCAGTTTCTTTGTGCAGGAGAACAAAGAAAGCAGTGGTGTGACTTCTCCACCCACCTTCTCAGTCTCTGCATGGCAGCCATGGACACAGACACCAGTTAAGGGTGTGGAGTTCCAGGTTCTTCAGAGGCTTCCCTAGAAACCACAGAACCAGTTGCTCTCTAAAGGTTTGGTCATAGCACACAGCCTATGAATCCTGCTTCGAACCCCTCCTTTAGTATTTCCCCTATTTTAAATCATCCACTTCTCTGTATTATATTTATTCTTTTGCAAACATCCATTTCTCTGTATTACATTTATTCTCTCATTTAAAATTCTTAATATGTTTTCGGTTCCTTGGATTTAATCCTAACATAAAAAGAGAATCATAGAAAGTAATGGGAGCAGTTTCTGGAATGGAACATCTTTTGTGTTTTAATTTTTAAACTTTTCTAAAGAAAAAAAATACTATTCAATGAGTAATCTAATGACAAGCTGTGGGAATATCTCAACTATGTAACATAGAAGGTGTATGTCCATTCATCTTGCCTGAATATGGATGGCACTTATAACACTAGTATTTGCACATTTCAAAAAGTGAATCAGCTGTGAAAACCCCACAAATAATTTTTTACAGGATACTTCTTCAAGGAATATTGCTTTAAAGAAAATATGGCAATAAAGGAAGAAGGAATGGGGTTGCCTCAATCTGAGGTGAACTACTCCCTGGTCCAATCAGATTTCCATGATAGGAACCTACAAAATTACTTGTCGTTTTTCTCATTTTCAACATATCTCAGGGTCATCAAAATGATGACCTCCCTTCCTCTTTTCCTGTGTTCCTGTTGTAAAAAGAATTCATGAATCTGCCTGGTTATCTTTGGGATCATTCTATTTTATATAGAAGTTGTTGCCTATTTCCCATATGAGCTTCTAGATGCACACTGCTGGTTAGTCAGCAACCATATCACAGCATCAGAAAATTGCTACTCTTACTGTTGTAGCTCTCTGGGTTGTTTCACAGTCACAGGAAATACATGTGTTATCCCCAGCTATGCAAGATGTTAGATGTAAATTAATAAAGCACCAACCTCTAGCAGTCACAGTAGTAAAGCTTATGAGTTGCTGAAAGCTACAGCAAATTCAGTAATAACTTGTGCATACACACACATTCATATACACACAAACCATGCATTTCTTTAAAATATGGTCATTTTGCACCTATCATATTATGTATTTGTGCACAAAAATATTTCTTAAGCAGTGTGGGCGCAAGAAGTTAGGAATTGCTGAATGAGATTTTTAGGATTTATTGTGCTTCATTTCAATGTCACATTTTAGGCATAATAAACCTAATCTTTAGGTGCTTACATTTCTTGGCACAGCCTCAAGTACAATAGAGTTAAGGTAACTGCTAATAAGTAGAAAGCTGGGATTAGTTAGAGGTAGTAGGTTGCAGGCTGCTTAGGCCTGATCTCAACATATTTTTAGGCTGGAGAACTCTCAGATAATCTGATAGATCTAGAGATACATAGATTTTTGTATTTCATATTTTATAGAATCCTATTGTACATATGAACTAAAGAAATAAATTTGCTTATTGTATGGTGAGAAGGCAGAAAAGAGGAAAGAATATAGAGGAGAATATAGAGAACAAATGGTGAAATTTAGAAAAATGATGGAAAATTATCTTCAGGACAAGAAGAGATACTTAATAGAAAATAAAAAAGGCAGAAGGGAAGGAATCAAAAACTGGGATCTCATCTTATTAAAAAGCTTCTGCACTGCAAGAGAAACTACCAACAGAGCTAAGAGACAACCTACCATATGAGAAGAAATTTTTAGCAGCTGTACCTCAGACAAAGGTCTACTATATAGAATATATGAAGAATTGAAAAGAATCAGGCCCCCCAAACTCAAAGACCCAATTCAAAAATGGGCATCTGAAATGAACAGACATTTCTCAGACAAAGAAGTAAAAACAGCAAATAAATACATGAAAAAATGTTCAACATCACT
>NW_004624839.1:3230084-3242856 GCF_000247695.1 Heterocephalus glaber
CAAATTCAAAGACCCAATTCAAAAATGGGTATCAGAAATGAACAGACATTTCTCAGACAAAGAAGTAAAAGCAGCAAATAAATATATATGAAAAAATGTTGAACATCACTGGTCATTCAAGCGATTCAGATGAAAACAACACTGGGATTCCACCTCACCCCAGAAAAGAATGGCTGCTATCAAGAAATCAACCAATAACAAATGCTGGTGGGGGTGTGGCGAGAATGGTACCCTTCTCCTTTGTTGGTGGGAGTGCAGACTATTGCGACCATTACGGAAATCAGTGTGGAGATACATCAAAGAACTAGGGCTAGAGGTCCCATTTGACCCCGCTATTGCCCTGCTTGGTATCTTCCCCAAAGAATTAAAAGAATTATTTCACAGCAATATATGTGCACCCATGTTTATAGTGGCACAGTTTGTAATAGCTAAAGCTTGGAAACAGCCCAAGTGCCCATGAACTGGAAACTGGATAAAGAAGATGTGTTTTTTTCATAAAATTGAGTATTAGCCATAAAGAATGAGAAACTAGAGACATTTATACCTAGATGGATGCACATTGAGGTGATACTCTTACGTGAAATAAGTAAGACACGTGTAAATATCAAATAGTTTCTCTAGTGTGAGAAATTGAAAATGTAAATAAAGACTAAAAGGTATAATAGATAATGTGAAATAGGAAGAAAACAAGCAAAGGGGAAGGAGAAGTTGGAGGGGTAAGGGAAGAGAAAGAAGGGAATTGAATTAATATGAGGAAATGAAAAAATGGAAACAAAGTCTTTGTAGAAAGGGAGGGGTGGAGAGGTTGAAGGGAGGGCAGGGAAATGAGGAAAAAATAACCAATTTGGATCATGTAAAGGTGCAAATTTCCAATGATGAATGTCATTTTATTTTATATCTTAAATGTATGAATAAAATTAATTTTTTAAAAATTAGAGAAATTAAAGATGTTTTTAAGAAATTAAATGGGAACATCTATGAGACCAAAATTATATTATCTAAAATGAAAATTTCACTGAACAAAATTAACTACAAACTGGGTACTACTCAAGAAAAAAAATCAATGAACTTGAAGACAAAATGTTAGAAATTATCCAAACTGAAGTAAAGAAACAAAAATGAAGTTTATGAAAAATAAAGCTAAGCCTTGACTATAGGACAAGTATATTAAACATTTAATGAAAATAAAAAGTCTATTGATCAAAGAAGCTAATGAGCCCAAAGTTGAATAAACATTTATTAAAAAAAGAATATCTAATCAAAATGCATACAAAAGTTTAAGAGGGAGAAAATTTACATTTTCTTTATTCAGGAAACAGTAAAATGACAAACTTCTTAGAAATTTTGTAAGCCTGAATTACATCTCTGAAAAGCTGAAAAATGAAGAAAAAAAAAACATCAACCTCTACTTCTTTTTTTTTTCTTTAATTCTTTTATTGGTACATTTAAGATTAAAATACATTTACATTTATCTTTGAGTGCTTGTACCTGTACATGATATATCTTTGTTCTTATTTTTTCCCCGTTACCCGTGTGCCCTTCACCCCTAAACCCTTCCCTATTTACATACTTTGTTTCCATTTTTTTTCTTTTCTCATAATTTTTCCTCTCCTTTCTTTCCTTTCCCCTTCCCCTCCCACCACCTCTACCCCCTATAACTACTTTAAAACATCTTCAAAAAGTGAAGTAAAATGATGTATTTTAGCAAACTAAAAGAAACCTGAAAGGTTGTTCTTAAGGAAAAACTAAATCAAAGCTAAATAAAAGCTAAGATATATTCAAAGGAATTGAGATTGCTAGAAGTAGTAAATGCATATGTATGCTAAAGCAATTTTAAATCAGAATTTCCTTTCTCACACGTTTGGTTTCTTTAAAAGAATAGTTCTTACTAAAACCAGAAATAATAACAATGTCTCTTCTATCCCATATGTTAAATTAAAATACATGATGACAACAGTAGGAAGGACAGGGTAAAATTAAATATGATATTATAATGTTCTTCCATTAAAAGCAATGAAACTATTATTTTAAAAGAAACTGAGTTACTGATGTATAATGAAATCCTAAAACAATCCCTAAAAACTAAATAAAACAAAGGGATGTAGAAATTAGAGCAATAGTGGGATAAAGATGAAATAGAAATAAAAGTAATTTACAGAAATATAAAGAAAAAAGAAAATTGAATAATAAATAACAGGAATAATAATACATTAAACAGGGACAATAAACCAAAAAAAGTCACATGATGATTGATTGAATCTCAATTGTATCTAGGTGTTCTAGATGTAGAATGTTTAAAAACTCAATTTAAAGTCATAATCAGTTAGATTTCTTAAATGGTCCATATATTCTACAAAACAGTCAATAACAATGTTCACATAATGAATTGTAGAGTAATTGTAATGACTGAATTATTGCTATGCAAATCAACATGGAGATGTCTTATATAATGTGAAAAGGATGAGAAATAATTTGTGGAAGACAAGTGTGAAATGACCTCCACTTGCAAAATAAAACCTCCAATGTGTTATTTAAGGTTATATCCTTATGAGGGAAGCCATAAACTAAAGGAAAAAGACAGTCACAAAACTCAATGTGAGGGTGACCTCTGGAGGCAGGAGGGGAGGGGAGCCTGGCCTTTACCAGAGACCGCAAGTAACGTCAGCTACCTCTGCTAAGGCTCAGTGGTGGCTTCAGAAATGATTAAGCTATTACAATGTTTTGTTTCTAAATGTGTTATATTAATTTTAATAAATGAATATGCATATATCCATTAAGTATATCGTTATGTAGTTACTTTAACATTTTTAAAGAAATATTCTAGAAATTGAGACAAGCACAAATACATGGTAAATGTTTGAGACAGTCGTACTAAAACTAAATGAGTCTTCATTTTCTTTCTGAAAGAACTCACAAAACACACTTGTGTGAAAAGCAGAGATTAGTTAAATGCAATTTTAATTGGGAACTTCTTTCAAATTAATTACTGAACTAAGCAAACTCTTTTGTTTAGCTACAGATTGCTTAATAGCTCATAGTGAGACTTTTCAAGTATACTCCCTGGTACACATTCAGATTCTTGAAAAATATCTCTCTTTTTGTGCAAGTGTTTTGTCTGCTTTTGCCTTTTAATCATAGTTGATGAGGGTTGGGTGGAAACTCTAAGCTTAATTATTATTTTATTCTTGTTTTAACAAAAATAAGACATTCACTTTTGTTTCATAATCCTCCTTGTGTAATTTTTAACACCCTTCTTTGGAATTAAATCTGTTGGAGATAAAAATTTCATTCCTCTTTGACCCTTTTTTTCAGCTCTTTATGAGTTCATGCTACATGCTGCTTATCCAGACTCTTGGTGAGATAAGCCTCTTTGCATTTTATTAATAACGTGGTTTAAGCAGCACCTTATCAGCATCTAAGCCACTTATCTGCTCATCTGCTTTCACATCATGATTATAGACCAAATCCATGATCATATGGGTTTTAAAATTTTTATTTTTAATAGCTAATCACACCATAACTACATATTACATTATCTGGATTGTACATGTAGCATTTTCTCAATGTACATGTTGACACTTCTTTCCCTTTTTCCTGGCCATTATAAAATAAAAAATCAACTAAGTTTTCTAACATTATAGTTGGTAGATAAATGTTGTAATTTATGATAGAGTATTGATTGTGTTAGTGCTGACTCTGAAATGTTAGTCAAATATCTAATTCATAAAATTAATAGGGCATTATTTTATTTAGTTTTACAGTACCAGGGATTGAACCCATCATCTTCACATTGAGCTATATCCCCCACAAGTTTTTTCTCCTTTTATTTTAAGACAAGGTCTTACTAAGTTGCTCAGGCACAACCTGAACTTGCAGTCCTTCTGCCTTAGCCTCCCTCAGTGCTGTAATTATAGGTGTGTGTCACTGAACCCAGTAATTGAATTAATTTATGTGCTAGAAAAGTTATATCACAAATTGATCAAACACAGTTATGTTATGGTGGTGTGTTTCATTTCATTAGGAGCAACTACAGAAAAATACTGGTTTCCCTGGCATTTCAAATTCAGGCTTTTGAAATATACATGGGGGAGCAAGGATCTTTTGGAAACATTCAAATGTTCTGGATTCTCTCTCAAGGAAACAGGTTTTGAGACAGTGATTTCATGCACCATCTTGATAAGAAGTGCCTGGGCTATGGCTGTGAGCTGGTGAATAAAACAGGATTGAGAAGAGGGAAAAGCTGAGCTATGATTTCTTATCAGAATTTTGCCCCCTGGGAATGCCTGTCTTCAACCTTGAAGGGAGATCAGGATGGTCCACAAGGAATACATTGGTGTGATGGTTATCTAAAGTCTCATAATGCTTATTTTTTCTATCTCCAAATTGAATGCATGAATCTTTGCAAGACCTCCAACATGCATGCCACATCTTGCTCTTCCAGGATTAGTGGATATTACTGATGACTGCACTAATATGATGCTGTGTAGAATGTCTTATTTGGCCAAGTTCTTTCAGACTAGACTATGAAATAGAGCAAGAGAATCAGCATAGTCTAAACAAGACTTAAACGTATAACAATAGCCAAAACTTTTTCAAATTTTCTTGAAAGAAATGGAAAAGTCTCTACTAGATTATTGGTCATACACCACATATGCAAGGCTTTGTGGTCAGATCTAGCAAAAAAATGGTATTTTCCAAATCAGGTATAATGTGGTTTCTACTTGGTTAAATTTGAAGTAGTCTATCATCCTCCAGAACCCAGAAGCTAACCTAGCGAAAGAAATAAAGATGCAATGAATGCCACCATCTGTGCATCATTTAGGTTATGAGAGGAAGAGTTCTTGCCTTAGTCCAGTTTTTGTTTCCATAACCGAATACCATAAACCAAGTAATATTTAAACAATAGAGATTCATTTAGGTAGTGGTTCTGCAATCTAGGGTATCCAATAGCATGGTTCTGGTATCTACTTAGTATGTAGTGAGGAGCTTCTTGCTAAAGTGTGGCAAATTTCTTCTGTAAATTGACCTTGAAACTCAATGCTTTCCTGGGTCCCAAATATTTACTCACAGATGAGTGTGTTAACCTTTGCTTGAACAGACTAAACACCAGCTTGAAATCTTTCATGGAGTTATGGAAACAGATTAATATGAGCAGCTTCTCTTTCTCCAAATGAAATCAAGGTGGGCATCTGCAAAATGTGATCAATGGAAAGTGATGCATTTTATTTTCTTCACAAAACAGTCTATGAAATGAGCTTGGCAAATCAGGCTGAGTTGACAATTTTACTGAGTCATATTGGCAAGGTAGAAACATACTTAATACATTTCACCATTTCTATCATTTTGCTTTTGGGCTTATGTGCTGTCAAGTTAAGAAAAGGAGAAAATCCTTAGGTGACCTCACACAGTCTTTTAGAGATTCATAAAAGTAATTTGATATGAAAGAGTTACTTTTAGTTCCTGAAAATCTCTCTGAACATGCAGGCTAATCTTGCCATGGAAAAGATAGGTTTTTAATGTTCTTATGCTCAAGATATTTGCTCTGGAGTGGCAGTTGTAGTTACATAATACAGGTTTAACAAATGATGCATGTTTCAAGATCTCTCAGTGACAGTATCTGTTCATGCCTAGGATAGTGTCCATTTTCAAACTTATAGTTGACTCGTAGCTTTACTTGGGAAAACAAAATAAGTTTGTTTCATAAGAAACAAACAGGATTTTATGGAGTGTAGTTTTAATTTGGATCATTTTGGATCTCTCACATGAGAGGGAAAAAGTTTTTAAAAAACATCTGGTTTGAAGTATTTTTTGAAAATAAAAGGATAATGGAAGATTAACTAATATAGCATAGAAGGACAGAAAACCTAGAAAACAAATGCCATTTATGTTTGTAAATATTTAAGAGGAAAAAGAACTTTCTGTATGGCCTTGTTATGTAAATATTCAGTAAGTTTTGATGTAAATAAATAAATTCCTAGGGATGTAAGAGGAGATAGAATAAAAGCATAAAAATCTATAGTGTAAAATACTTAGCAGCAGGTCAGATACATAAAAACTATAACAGCTAGATCAGGGACAAATGGAAAAGAACTCAGTATTATTGCATTAAGTGCTCAAAGGCACCCATAAGAATGCAAACATATTTTCTAATTGGTGATAAAGGATATTGCAATGACTCTTTTTTCAGAACTATGATTTTTTGCAAGAAAAATTTATTAGTTGAATGTTTTCCTCTTCTTCTGGCCACAAATGAGAAGACTGGGAAAGGAATGTGGACACTATGATAGTCACTGAATGAAGAGCCTCACAGAACCATACAAGAACAATGAAACAAGCTAATAAAAAGTAAGACGTTCTTATAAGTCACCAGAGGATCAATAAGCTATAGGCTGGACTTTGGTTAAGGCAGCAAGAGCTGAGAATTTTTGTTCAAGATTTCCCTCTTAATATATTCTCCATCCCTTACCTATTAAATGGCACCAACATTTTAAAAGTAGTTTTATCCTAATGAGATAATGGACAGAAAGTGTTCAGTAAATTGCATGTTAGTTGGAATAAAACCTAAAGACAGGCTTTATGATGAAGAACAAAATGTTTATGGCATTAAAAACCTTAGGAAAGTATTAAGATGTGATATGTATCTGCACTAATGCCCCACAATGAATGCATTCATTATGTATCACAAAAATGTAATAATAAAAATTATATTTTAAAAAACCCTGGAAAGAAGGAAAGATAGGAAAAGTCTTGATATCTAAGAATGGAATTGCTTACATCCATGTTGATATTTACTGGAGTTCTTGCAATATGCAAGAATATAAAGGTAAGTTATTAAAATGACATTGATAAAACAGAAATTAAATTGCAATTTTCCAGGATATGCTAATGAAGAAGAGGATGTGGAAATTTGATTTGGACATTGGCCTATCATAACCTTGAGCCGGTAGGTAATTCTGAATAAAAGTTTCACTTGAGAATTTTTTTCAATGACTTTCCTCATAGTAAGGGTCCCAGCACTGAGTCTTTAATGAAAACCTTATCCAGTCTTATTGTTCCCTGCCTCCTTTACCTACCCCTGAGGTTTCACCACATAACCCATCTGTGGCCTCAAAGTATTTGGCTTAATAAAGCCATGAGTTGAGTTTTATTACTTCCCTTTTCTTACTCTGACAACCCATCCAATTTAATGTCAGTAACAGAATTAATTTCAGTTAGTAGGTCTTTTTTTTCCTTACCAACTAACATAGATGGATTATAACTATTCTTAGTTGTGAACAGTATTTCAAACAGCCATGGTTGCTTAAAAATTACTTTCAGGGGCATTATTAATGCCAAGTTATTTATCCTAAACTCACATTATTCTTGCCTGGTAAGCTGCCTTTTCTTCTTATTTTGTATATCATTATTAATTTTTGTTGAACAAGTACTTTTAGGGCATTTTCATTCTATACCATCTGTTAAGCAGCTCTGACCTAAATAGTTCTTTGATAAGGTCAATGGAGAGTGGTAGCTCTCTTCTGAGATTTTGAAATCTCCCCTGTGATATTATAACAAACTGAAGTGATCTCTAATGCCTCATAAAATATCTTAAAGAATGTGAAGGAGCTTAGAAATAGGTTTATAAATAGCTTCTTTCCCCAGAAGTTTGTGGAGCAAGGAAGAGGTACATCCTGAGGCAGAAAAGGCTATGTGCTTTCATGTTGGCAGTGTCTGGGATGCTGGCGATTCCTCTGGCTTCAGCTCTTTAGGAACCTTGAAATCATGGCTGGGTGAGTGAATAAAGCTCAAGTGTCATGGAGTTCATTGCTGCACAGAAATGTGAAACCCAATTCAGTGAGGATAATGTATACAGCAGAAGGCAATGATGGACAGCAAGCAGCATTGTGATTGTAAGGGAGATGAGTCTCAAATGATAAAATTTATAAACAGCACTTCACTCTGTTTCCTTTGATGATTAAGGAAATGTAGACACGTGGGATATAAATCAGTTGAAGTAGAGATAATTTTACTTAAGGATTCTGACCTTACACATTTTCCCCTGGGAGTCTTTAGGACTCCTTGCTCATTATTTGTGTGTGTGCTTCAGAGATTTCCCTTCACAAAATGCAGGGCCCGATTGAGCAGAAACAGTACCTTCTGAGGTTCTGAATTATGTCTAATACTAGACAAAAGATTAGTCATATAGTTTTGACTTACCAGATTTTTTACAAGGAACTTAAAAATGCAACCATAATGTATTCAAATAAAAATATCCAAGGGTTCTCATTGATGAGACAAGTTCTGGCTCGAAAATTTTCTCCATATCTCAATTCAAACACTTCCACAAGAAAAATAACATTCATAAACATATGATTTTCACATTGAAATAATTTAGACATAGAAACAACAGTTAATTTAACAGCTCTTAAACAGAATAACCTCACAGTACATTTCATATTTTTAATAGACAACTAACTTTGAAAGAAATTGAAATAAGAGAAAATTGTGTGGGTTGAGTAATTTCTCCAAAATCATGAAATTGGGTATTATAGGCTTTGATATCATTTTCTTCAAATTTCTAGTGCTTAGATTTTTCAAATTTGTATTTGTATTTTTTACGCATTTCAACAAATTCAAGAAAGTTTCAATCATCCCTTCTTGAAATATGTTTTCTGCACAACCCTTTTCTTTTGGGAACCCCAGTTGTACATTTAAGAGGCTGCTCTTTTCATTTATTGAATTATCCTCTGTTTCATTTTGGAGAGTCTTTATTGCTATGTCTTCATTTAGTGTATTTTTATCCTACCTTGTTTCAGTGAGTCACTATTATTTGATTGATTTTTTTTTCTTTTGTATGGTTTGTATTTTCCTGCTTCTTTGGGTGACTGGCTACACTTCTTATGGGATGACAAGTATTGTGAACTTTAAGTTGCTGAGTGGAAGAGATTTTTGAATTCCCATAAATATTCTTGAGCTTTGTTCTGGGTTGCAGCTAAAGTACTTGGAAAGTTTTTGATAAGTTAGGGTCTTGTTTTTAGATTTGTTTGATGTAAATGAGTGATCAGCCTACTAATTGTTTTTCACTACTGGGTCAGTCTTGAGGTTTCCCTGTTATTCTATGTGTAACAGGCAGGTTCTGTTACTTTAGAAGAAATTTTTACTAGATATGGGTATTTGGATTTCCAGAATTGGCAATAAAGAGATATTGTGGATTACTGGTACTCTCAAAGCATTGCTTTAAAATATTCTTTTAGGCTATGTCTTCTGATTAAAAATTTTTCAAACTCAGGTTTATGACAACACCTGAAGCAAAGCTTTTGCAAACACAATCAAGTTGAGATAAGGTTTTGATCTCTTTTTTCCTAAATGTATAAGCTTTTAAATATGGAAACTCATGATTACTGGCTAATAGTCTTAGTTCTTTGGGATATGTGTGGTTAAATTAGGATAATCAGTCTACAGTACATTTAGATTCTCAATGTATCAATATGTGATTAATTAAGAAAGCTTCACCCTCAATTAACTTTTGGATCCAACCTGCCTGATGTAGAGGAAGACATATTATGCAATTAGAATTAACAGTTTATTTCTTTTCCCTTATCATTAAAAAGGTTATAGAAATAAATTTAGGCACATACATAGGAACTACAGATGCATTTATTCAAGATGATAAAATATGTTATTAAATTTTTAACTGAGCAGTGATCCACACATTTTAGAATTTCTTTCCTTAAAATAAAGTCTACTTTAAATGATCTCTGTAAGTCTATTTATATAATAATTCACATAATAAATGTGTAAGGTTTGGAAGAGGAAGATTAATAACTAAATGTATAACTTTTTAAAATTTGTTTCACAATATATATTAACAAAATATATCTTTATATTTCAAACTGATATTGCTGAAGAAATCATCATATGCTAGGGGACTAGAATATCAACGTTCTTCTCTAGGGTTTCACAATGATTATTTCTGAGAAGGAAGTAACTTTCTCGTCTAACTTGAACCCCCTTGGGCATTGAAGACACCCATAAATACTGAAAAGCATAAAACACTGTCAACCAATTCATTTTACTTTTCACACCTTTATATATTACTGCTTTTTCCCATATATTTATAATAACATAAAATAATATTTTTTAAATTATTAAATTTAAAGTAAGCTTGACCAAAGGATTATCCCAGTAAACATTTTAAGTGCAACTAGCATCAAGTGAAAGTTAATAATTTGTTTTAAATTTATAAATGGAATTACTGAAACCACTCTAATAAATATATAGGGGTGTATCGTAAGACTGAGCTTGGATATTGCCCCTCCCACACACAGAGGCATAAACATGTTAGCTAACCTGGTAGTAAGGTGCTGATCTCCTTTTATGGAAAAATATGTTTGCATCTCAAATGTCTCTGAAATCCATGTCCCGTATTTCATTTTTACTAGGTCTGCCTTAAAGAAGACCTTCTGCATATCACATCATCAATTATATTTTCTTTGTTTTCCTCTCATATTATGCAGTTTGAACTGACAGTCCCCAAAATTCCTACATAAATCTACCACTGTTAGTTTTCCAGCATCAATAATAAATCAAATGCAATAGTATGATCTTCTGCCTCATTATAGTGCTTGGAACCAATCATCTTTTATGCTTGTTACATAGATAATCTTTATTTGCTTTATAAATACAGTATCTGATAGATTTGAAGAAAATGGTGTCTCCCTTGGTGAGTTAGTGATGGTGTGTGCTAGTTACAGTCTGGATTGTTTAACTCATTGCATATTTATTTTATTATTTAGCAGATAATATGTGACTACTGATGTCTTGCTACTAGAAATTCAAAGTAAATAAAATAATTTCTTTTCTCACAGGTAATTAAACATATAATTTTTATCTAGTCTAATTATCTTTCTTGAGATTTGGAAATCATTCAGAGTTCTTAATTGAGAGCATAGAAAAGAATGATTTTAAAGGAGGAGAAAATGTTAGTCTTATAGCTGAGAGGGGTGGAGATATTCCAGGTAGATAGAATTAGATCTTCAAAGACACAGAGACTAAGGAGCAAATTACAAATATTTTTATACAGCAGGGAGTTAGGAGAGTGACAGGTAAGCTGCAAAAGTCAGCAAGGACAAGCACTTAGGAACACTTGTGAATGACTATGGAAATTGGTTCTTACATTGATAGCACTGGAAGCATAATTTTAAATTGATAGTGAACATAATTGGATTTGTTTTTGTTTTGCTTTCCAAAAAATATGTGTTTGCATTTTGAAATGTAGATTTGAAGCTGAAGGCAAAATAGCCTGCAGAGAAACTACTAAGGTGAACATGGGAAAAATAATGAAGAAAGTTACAAGGCAGGCAGACAGCATGCTGTTTGAAAAACTGAGTACTGAAGCTGGAGGCAGGAGCCTTAATTGTGTAGAAAATATAAATTGGAATACAAGTTTATGAGCATTAGATGTGTAAACAAATGACGATTTTCTGTGGAAGACATGTTAATCTGAAGTGCTTATGATATATGAGGTGTCCATGATATTCCGTTGTACATAAATGGAGAGGCACAATTGAAAATCAATGTGCAAGTACTAACTCAGAATAGTAAAGAGGTATCAATACACTGCAGATATTCACTGTTCGTGCTTAACACAGTGTCGCCAAATTGAGGGTAGCAATAGATAAAATAAGGAATGTTATTGCTGGCCATGTCTCCATCAAAGGGATCACATTCCCCTGACTTGTCAGTGCTACCAAATCATTGCAGAACACATTCCTGTCTTAAATCACTAAGAGACTGAATCTCCATGAATCTCCAAGGCAACTGACTCCATTGTAGCATTATTCTTTTGATTTTGTTGACAATGGAAGCTTTTCTTAATACCAGCTGCTACAGGACCAGTATTTTGATAATTTTTGGACACACCCTGATTTTTGAGTGAAGAAGCATGTTCGTGTTCAATAACTTGTTTAAGATAAAAAGTAAATCAGTTTGGGCTGCCATCCATCCCGCCACTCCCGGCCCAGAGGTAGGGGCTTCTGAGCTGCCATCCCACTGCTCCTGCTCCAGAGGAAGGGGCTTCCTGGCCAGCATCCCTCCCATCACTCCCAGGAAAGGGCTTTTGGGCCACCATTCATCCTGTCATTCCCAGCCCAGTGGAAAGGGCTTTTGGGCTGCCTTCTATCCCGCCACTCCCTGCCCAGAGGAAGGGGCTTCCCAGCCACCATCTGTCCCACCACTCCCAGTGTGGAGGTAGGGGCTTCTGAGCCACTGACCCACTGCTCCTGGTCCAGAGGAAGGGGTTTCCAGGCCACCATTCCTCCCGCTGCTCCCAACACAGAGGAAAGGGCTTTTGGGATGCCTTCTGTCCTGCCAATCCTGGCCCAGAGGAAGGGGTTTCTGGGCCACCATCCCTATTGCCTCTCCCAGCCCCTGTCCCACCTCTCCCAGCTCAGGGGAGGTGAGCCACACAGGTGCCAACAGCACCCCTCCTTGTCCCCAAGTCAAAATGAGAAAACACGTAAATAAGTCTCAAAAACAGACTTCTAGCTCACCTACAGCAACCCCAAAGGAAAATGAGATGGAACACTCTGATATTCAACCACTTTGACCCACTGAACTGGCAACAAAAGGGGATCTGGAAAAAATGAAATCAGAAATAATTTCTCAGATAACAGGAGAAATTGTGATCCTAGTGCAAGACTTGATTAATAAATCTAGAGAGGAGCTCAGGAACATGATGGAATCCCAACATAGGAAACAAATGGAATCCATAAAACAGATGCAAATAGATTTC
>NW_004624839.1:3266488-3285664 GCF_000247695.1 Heterocephalus glaber
AAAGATAAGAACCAATATGCATTATGTAAAGGTACAATTCCCAATGAGAAATGTAATTGTGTTGTATACCTAAAATTTACCAATAAAAGAATTTGAGCAAAAAGAAATAAATGTTAAATGAGGAGATAGATAATGTTTAACCTGATTTGAACATTAAACCATATATACATGTACTGAAAAAAAAATCATCAACAAAAGATCAATTCACAAGGTTAGCAGCACTGTTTGCAACATAGGAGCTGAGTCCAGAGACACAAGACCCATGAAGTGAAGAGCAGTGACAATAAGCTGCCATGGGAAACCATATGAAGACCACTTCCAGTACCTTTTTTTCTTTTCTTCTTTTTATTTCCAAGGCTGGACAGGAAGCAAACATTGAAAACAATGAAGCTTGAAAATGCTAAAAAAAAAAGAAAAAAAGAAAAAAAGAAAAATTAGGAGGACATAACTACATTCAGGACAACTTTGAGAGAATTGGAATCCAAGAAAATGATTTACTGACTAATGTAACTCATCATGAGTAGAAAAGTCTGAAATAATAAGACTAAATATAAAAATAACATAGCCATAACCAGCAAGACAAGGCAGTGGTGAGCAGAATCTACGGACTCTTGAGGTTTTCAGGTATCAAGGATGCTGCATTACAGCACCCACTGGGGCACTGGATCACTGCCTGAGCAGCAGTATCTCAGCATCAACCTTTAATCTCTAGGATGCAGAATGTAAAGGGCAGTGGTTTGGGCATTCTGTTGTGTATCCCACAAATTCTTTGTTCTATCTTTG
Source organism: Heterocephalus glaber (assembly GCF_000247695.1). The sequence continues at coordinate 3,267,272 of NW_004624839.1, forward strand.
CCTAATAATATGTTTTGTTTGTTCTCTTTTATCTACACCTTCCTTTTTTCTTCAGTCATATCTCATTTTTATTTTTTTCATCATCTTTTGCATAGAAAGTGTCCTTTTTCATTTTTATCAAACTCACAAATATTCGCAAGGTGAGGAAATTACAAATTGCCAAGTCCAAACAGTTTTGTTCTATAAGTAATGAGACAGAGTCTCAGCATCAATATTCTTTACATTTTGGAGATGGATAATGTAGCCACTTTGGTCCTCTCGAGCTTGGAATCTTTTAAGGATCAGTGAATATCATTCCACATGTGTGACTGTAACCTAGTATTGTAAGGCATTAACAAGGGAGCAGCTTCCGCAGTCAAAATATCTAATTCACCTTACAGACAGATTGCATTTATCCCAAATGACTGTAATATAAATGCTCTATGTCTACATTTCCCAACTATAATTAACTCTATTTTTGTACTTGTATTTGGTAAATGGAATTAACATTTCAACCTGAATTAGAAATGTTAGATTTAATAGCTTCCTCAGGATTTTACTGCTTGTTATAATTCCAAAATTCCCTTCCAATTTGTCATGGGACTCATTATCTTCACTCTGTGTCTGATCCTTGTTCTTTGCCAAAGTTACTTCTGCTATAATAAAAAAATCACATTTTTGTTCTTTCAGTGAGGTAGAGGACAGTAGGCCCTGGAGATGGTTTGAGCAGTAGTAGAAAACATAAAGCATCAAAAGAACAGAGACTTTGGTTGTTCCCCATAAGGCGTATCAGGGTAAAGGATGATAGAAGGTGGAAACACGAGGGAACTTCAGGGAAGAATGGGCTGTAAGATGCATTTGGGCATTGCTGGGAATCTCATTAAAAAGCTAGCTTAGCTACTGATTCTGCTGATCCTCCACTCTCTCCTCTTGCTTCCAGTTCTGCTGAAATTGCATCAATTTGGCCAGATCTAGAATATCCAATAGCAATAAGGGACCAATATTAGTGAACTGAGCAAGAGAAAACATGCCATTCCTAGCACTCAGCACACACGGCAATGAGAACCACTCATGGTCACACCTTGACATTTAATTTTTAAAGGAAATCTGAAAATGAGACTTTTGTCTATGTCATTTAATTTTTAGAATCTGACATTGGATTAAATTTTATTTTTAAAATGTATTGACCACAAAAATATACCTGCAAGCCATCTGTGTGCCTCTTTACAGCCAATTGGCAAAGTGTATCTTGGGTCAAATTCTAATTTGTAATATAAAATTACATCTATTCCAAGCCTGAATGTGTTTACAGAACTGCTTCCTTTTTTAATTGATCTTATAATGATCTTTGAGATACCTTGGGTTCTGTGGACTTTTGTAGGATACACTGTTTATGATGATAAAATTTATGATGATAAAAGCAAGTTGAAATGCTTTATGATTCATAATTGAAATTTGTTGACGCAGTAACATGAGACCTGTAATTGTCCAAAGTACCAGATATCTAATTTCACTCTTTTAAAAAACTGGAAGATTATACTGTATTAAGTTTTTTGAATAAAATTAGCACCCTAATAAAAACAAATTGTAATACACTTAAATGTAATCAATCTCAGAACATTGACTGTTAAATAATTATCAAATATTCAAATAAAATGATTTAAAAATATATGAGGTCTATTTTCACAATGACAGAATCATCCTACTTTAATAACAAACCCCTATAAACTAATGGTCAGGTAGAGAAAACGAATTTAAGTTCCTGATGTTACCAATCAAAAAAAGATAAAGATAAAGTTAAAATTTCTTGACTAGCAATCACATAAAGTTAGCTATATCAACACAAAAACTATAATCAAGAAAAGTAGTGTCTCTTATATTAGGGGAAAGCATTTGAGGTAACTATCTGATTCCTTAGAGGGCAGACCATGCATCTTTGAGCTTGAACCTCTAGAAGAAACTATGCAGGTTTGTCACAAAATTGGTATGTGTTGGTTTTCTCTGTGCACTCTCAGCAAAATTCAACAAGAGTAATTATGTGCTAGTGTTACACCCAGTAGGTCTGGGATCTAGAGGTCCCCAGACTCACCCTCACCAGGCTTGTCTCTCTCTGTCTCTCCAACAGAGAAAGATGAAGAGGAGTCAGAGAAGACCAGTGCAAAGCCGGAGGTATTTCAATAAGCTGTACAAAGATACTCCAGAGGAGTGGGGGAGCCCAAAGCTGGGCCAACACAAATCTAGGGCTGCTGTCATGATTTATGGGGTAGGGACCCCATCTCCACCCACTCTGAGGGTCAATACTTGATCAGTTATAGGACTTGTTGCCTAGGGTCTAGGTTTGTTGGGCTAATGGAATGGTGAGGGGAGAAGTAACCTACTTAAAGAAGGGCTAACCTCTTCTAACCCTACCGAAGGATCTCAACTGCCCCTACACTAGCAAGTGTATATGCTGAGTTTGAAAAGAGCCCAGCTCTGTCACATAGACAAGCAACTTTCTGAAATCCAAATTGACTAAGTATCCATAATTTGAAGCTGTGCAATAATAATAAAGATAATTGAAGTAATTTTTTAAAGAGATTTTGAAAAGATTGTTTAAGCAAGAAGTAAGTCTATGCCCTAAGAGTTTTGTCCTTCAAGAGCCAATGTGAGTTTACTGAACAACTAAAATAGATTAAGAATACTACCTTATTACCTAAGTATGTACTCTAAGATGGCTCCAAGGAAATTGCAATTTTATCAGAAGGAGGAAAGGGGAGAGTAAGGAGACAAGTAAATAAAAATTTTAGGCTTAAAACCCTACCTTGAAGATACCTTTGCCCTGAGTATTGAAACATGGAATTAATAAGAAAACAAATACTGGAAAATTTCTCAGAAAATGTTGAGTAAATCATATGGTTAAAGAAAGCATGATCCACTCTTAATAATTACTATTTAACCAATAAAGCAACAACTGCACTTTCAAAGACATAGAAACAAGAAGGAAACCGAAAAAAGCCAGTTCTTCCCAAGGACATGCCCTTACAGCATGCCCTTACAATCGCTTCTGAGTTCTGATAGAACTTATGCAGATCCATGGACAAGAAAGAAAGTTCCTTCAACAATATCAGAGTTCACAGAGAAGATGACCTAACCAGCACATTTACTCAACTATCACTTCAGGGGACTTCAGCCCAGCAGAACATGGTACTTTGTATGAATCACTGACTTTAATAGTTACTGATTCTTGTCTTTTCCAAATAGTTGTTTACAGGATGTTTTTCCTATTGCATAACCAATGTACATTGGGTACTGCAGAGACACAGGTAACATGTCATTTAATTTAGTGGTGATGTACCAGGCAAAAGACATTGCTCACAATTTGAGGACTTCATACAAAATGTACAAAATAGGAAAATCTATTTTTTAAAAAAGGTAGATTAGTTGTTTCCAGAGATCCAGAAGATGGAGTATTTGAAAGTGATTAGTAACAGGACAGAGATGGGTTTCTGTTTGGGAGTGATGGAAACATTGTGGAATAACATAATAGTGATGGTTGTACAACTCTGTAAATATACTACAACTGTTTATTATATACACTGAAAACTTTAAATGTAAATTTTATGTTCTGTTAATCTTATCTCAATATTTATAAAATAATATTAACATCTAAGACTGCTCTAAAAAAGACACCATAAAAAAACACAACATAGATGGTTTATAAACAATAGAAATTTATTTTTCACAGTTCTGAAAACAGAAATCCAAGATCAACTTGCTAACGAATTCATTACCTATGGAAGACACATTTCCTGCCTCATGGGGGGTGTCTTCATGCTGTGATCTCAAGGGAGGGGCAAAAAGACTACCTTCTGTCTACTATGAGAGAACTATTCCCATTCAGGAAGGTTTCTGTGTTCATGACCTATCACTACCAAAAATCTGAGTAACCTTGGGGGTCACATTGGGGTTAGGACTTCAATATAGGAATTTGAAGTGACACAACCAGCCAGACTACAGCAAACAGCAACTTCCAGGTTGTGCAAAGACATAGTGTTTCCTTCATTCCCCTTTCCTTCAGCTTCCTGGCTGGACCATTGGCATGGGATAGTGAACTATCTTAGACATGTAGATGAAGGCAAGTCACAAAAGAGGATGTGAAATAAGTGGTTACTTGTCTGCTGATCTGCATAATTCTCCAAGCCATCCTGGACAATATCTTCTGAGACAGTCAGGAGGAGGATAATCAAAATAATTAAATTTATTGAAGTTTAGTTGAAGTTTTTTTGTTTTGTTTGTTTGTTTTTTACTTTGGGTCTCTGTGACAGCAGCCAAATCTTTATTATAGTTTTTTTTTTAATAGAAGAATTACAAGAACTTTCAAAATTGCTGGTAATTATCATCTTCTAACTTCTGTCCAGTCATCCATAAAGAGATTGAGATTCTTACTCCAAAGTTTTTCTGTAGATGTAGTTTGGTACTGTGTCTTAGTAAATAGTTGGTGGTTGCACAATTCCAGAATTGTGTCCATCTCTGACAATCACTCCCCAGATGACTTTCACTAACTGAACACCCCCAACCCAGCCACAATTTTCCCTCCTGTAAAATGAAAATAATATTAGTCTTGTGCCTAAAACATAGAACAGGCTCAATAAATTGTAGATTTTTAGAAATCTCGTATTTGAGATATTGTTTGCAGTTCTGAGTTTTGCTGGTACATGCATGTTTTTCTCCCAGAAAAGTGCTACTTTTATCTTTTTGTTCCGCCTTTTAAAATTCTCTATAGCTCTAAAATTGATTGTTGACCATACAATAAAAAATCATTTCTTGATTAATGTTCAATATTTTATTTTAGTAAGTGAATAATAGCCTTCAACAGCTATGATTTCCTGTTAATAGTATCAGTAAATAAATAATTTGGGGAATTAAGTCAGAAATGTTTGTGAGCATTTAAAGCAACTCAAATTAGTATGTGTAATACATATTATGTCTAATATATATAAAAAGATATAGATATAGATATATCTTCTCTATGGATAACAGTGATCCTCATGACCACGTGACATATAGAAAGAAAACTTCAGTCTCCAGAGACCTGTGTCATTCAGCCTGATGCATAATGTCACATAACTGTTAGCAGCCAGGGAGAAAAAGTGTTAAATTACCATACTGATTGACAACTCCAAATGAACTTTAAATGAAGGATTTATCTCCAAACTAAGAAAATATTTTCCAATCATAGAATTTTCTTTGCTACACAATATCCTCAGATAATAAAAATTTTCTCAAATATTGCATTAAACCACAGTATAAGCTCAACATTATAGGAGACATGAATTATTCAGATTGAATGCTTTCTGTTTTAATGCATTACAATTTTGTTAAAACATTTTGTATGCTTAAAAGCTCTGACTTCAAGATTTCAGCCTCTATAGATAAATTTTGGTAAAGATTACAAATGACAGAAACTGCTAAATTAAGTTTAGGAGATTAATGTGGTATAGCCAGAAAACAAATTCAGGTAGTTTCTCTTATTTCCTCAAACATGAATGAAAAAATGAATAGGTCCATGATTCTTTAAATCGCTCTTAGGTAATAATAGTTCTGATATTTTTTATAATACATTCAATAATTAGAATACGCAATTGAGGGCAATAATATTTTCTATCTTCATTTAAACATGTAGCAAAATCATGGAGTAGCAAAGGAAATGATGTTCAACTTCTTGTCCCTCCTCCCTCCTTGCCAGTATTTTATTAATGTTTCCTCCTGATTCTTCACGATGGAGGGGAGAGAAAAGAACAAAAGATTTCCTACTTGTCTGGTTATCTACACTTATTCTTTCTGGGCATAGAAGTTTTCAAATTGGACACTTTCCTACTGAGAGATCACTCACTTGAAATGTCCTCGATCTATGTAATTGCATCTCTGCCATCTGGCCACATTACACATAATTTCTTAGATCCTGGTTATCTGGTGGTGCATCTGATATTTGTATCCCTACTGCTAAGGCTTTTTGTTTTTTAAGCCTTTCCTTCACAGTGAATATAAGGCAAGTCCATACATGAATTTTACAAATATGTCCCTTATCAAGTGCGTAAGAAAGACCAAAGCATCCTGTGCTCTGAGAAGCTCTGAATTAATGGGAAACTTGTTTCCCTCTGCCATCCAAAGAACAAACCAGTCATGTTTTCCTGCTCTTTAGACTTCTGAAACATAAGTCCACCTTTGGTTTTCTGTGTCCTTCATTCTTCACAGAATACATATCAAAATTTCTGAGTAGCCTCAAGCACCTTTCCTCAGCTTGAAGGGCTATGAAGTTTGGCACGTGGACAGAGCTCTCCCAAGGCGCCTTCAAATCTCTATTCCTTTTTGCAAACTATTGTACAAGCTGAGTCAGTGACTAGCCATGAGAATAAACCAGTTTGGAAGAGACTCTTTGCAATAGTCCAAGGAGATTTTGCAGGTAATTTGATTACCAATTACATTTCAAATGCAACATCAGTTGCCTAGACACCTCATCTGAAACTGAGATTTAAACAGTTCTGGCTCAATATTCTTAATGTAAATACTTTTTTTTCTTTCTGTTACTATTTTTTCTGATCAATCCAAGTCTTTTTTTTTAATTTCTTAGAGTTTCATGACTGGGAGATATATATGTACTCTGCTGGGTTGTTAGTAGTTAGAAGTTTGAAGAAGTGCAACAAATATCAGAAGAAAGAGCCTTGGCATTATTATTCTCTATAAAAATACAGCTAAATAGCCATCATTTACATAAATTTGATTAAACTATTTAAAATATAGTGGGAGGGGCAGGGGAAAGGAAAGAAGGGAAAGGAAAAATGATGAGAAATGGAAAAAATGGAAATAAAGTCTTTGTAAATAGGGAAGGGTGGAAGGCGTGAAGGGAGGGCTAGGAATGGGGAAAAAATAAGAACCAAGATGCATTATGTAAAGCTACAATTCCCAATGAGAAATGTAATTGTGTTGTACACCTACAATGTACCAATAAAAGAATTTAATACAAAAAAATCATATCTTCAAAAAGTATCACTCAAAAGGCTTGAATTGACTGCACAGCATACGTATATATTTTTCCTTTGCCCAGCCAGTGTTTTACAGCCCTCATCTTAACAAAATAAAGAAATTTATCTTTCAAGTTTTACTTTGTACAACTCAGAAAGGATTGACTGGCTTGATTTTCTCATCATCTTTTCAAGCAGAGACCTTCTCAATATATAATACTGAGTACTAGACTTATACTCATCTTCTCTCCACCCTAAGAAAAGAGATAATTAAAATCTTGTTTAGGTGGCATTTATTAACCTTATGGAGTCTCAGTTTCTTCTCTTGTGACATGATTATAATGATGGTATCACCTTACAGATTTGTGAGGCTTAAAAGATGGTACAATGTGGAGGAGTTAGCCCAACACACAGCAAATAAGATTACTCAATAAATCCTAGCTTTTATTTTTATTATCAATTTCATATGCTTCTGAGCATAACCTTTGCTTTAATAATAATAACAATGGTTTGTACTCAAAATATTAAGTTTTATAAAACATTTACAATCACTTTGAAATAAGAAACTGTGCAAGAGAAAAATACTTGAGACAGACCTTAGTTGATTAAGTTTTATTACAGGCAAATTTACTACCCTGTGGGGGCTGTTCCCTTGACATCAGAACCATTGCTAAAGGAAAGGAGCACAAAAATTGCTTATATTGTCATCTTTAAGAATGTATTATTAAATAGCCTTTATGAACAATAACAGCAACCATTGTTCATCCATTTGCTTATGAGAAACAAAGTATCTTTACCAGGTAAAATGACAGTTACTAAAAATTTGTATGTTTATGAAAATATTCATTAGGGAAATTTTTAATTAAGGAGTCAGGAGTCTTTTCCTTGATTGTGTTTTTTCTTTTATTTTCAAATCTTCCAAATGAAATTTTGAAGAAGCACTAGTATTCGAATAATGCTTTAACAGGTTATTTTCTTTACGCATCTAGCCAAGGATACATAGTTGCTGCTGAGGATACAGATGACAACTTCACTTTACATCATCATTATCATCTTTCCTCATGAACATATCTAGCCTAAATTTAAGCATCACAGTAATTCACAGTGTTTGCATAATATTTTAGGATTAATTTAATCTATCATCAAACTTGAAGTGTTTCACATTGAGTTTTGATAGTTTTAAATAGAAATTCTAAGGGCCAGGGATTTAGTTCAGTTGTTTCGCCACCTGCTGCACAAGCACAAGGATCCGAGTTCAATCCCTGATACCAATAAATAAATAAATAAATAAATAAATAGAAGTTCTATAGGGATATGCGGAACACTGAATTCAAGAGTTGCTAATTGAACTTGACCAACCGTAGAAAATATCTTTCAACACAGCAGGAATAACATGATTTATTATAAGGGGAATTTTCTCAGTCTAAAGAAACCTCCATCATGAACTCTATGATCACACCTGTTCTACTGTGTATTTTAAATATTAGGGTGTAAAATTTTCACTTTATAAAACATATTTTAGTGTAGATCTTTTATTCAGCATGGTATAAATAAACACTTGCTAAAATTTAGAAAACATGTTCAAAATAACCTAGCTAGGCTTTTAGACGCAGACACATTTTTCTTTTTATTCTGGTGTTTATGGAAGGATATTGACACTCTTTTCTTAATGACAATTTTACACAGACCATATTGAAGGCCCTGTGTGTATTATAATGAATCAGATCTCTTATATCCAAGAAAATTAATCCTCAGTCCCCAAATATTTCTTTTTAAAATTTAAATTATTTCTATTGTAATGCCATCTAAAATGTATAAACGTAAAACTGGTAAACTTTTTATGCACTTACACATTTATAAAACCTAAAATATAAAACAAAAATGAACATAACACTTCCAAAACTGACATACAGATTTAGTGCAATCTCAATCAAAATACAAGTAGCATTCCACACAGAACTAGAAAAAGCAATCCTAGAATTTATATAGAACCAAAAGAGACCCAGGATAGTGAAATGCTAGGAAACAAGAGCAAAGCAGGAGACATCACAATCCTGGACTTCAGGTTATAGTACAAAGCTACAGTGATATAAACAGAATTGTATTGACAAGGAAAATAGACTTGTAGATTAATGAAACAGAATAGATGATACAGAAACAACTCCACCCATATTCAGCTATCTGATCTTTATCAAAGAGATCAAAAATATAAATGAAAGGAAACATAGCCTCTTTAATAAATGGTGCAAGAAAACCAGTTATCCAAATGCAGAAGATTGAATATCTGTCCCCATGTATTAAACTAAAGTCAAAATGGATTAAAGATCAAATGTTAAAACAGAAACACTTGATCTGCTGGAAGATAAAACAGGTAAAACTCTTGAAGACGTAGGCATAGGCAAGGACTTTCTAAACAGATCCCCAATTATACAAGAAATAATAAGAAAAATAAATAAGTGAGATTACATTAAACCAAGAAACTCCTACCCAGGAAATGAAACAACCAACACAGTGAAGAGACAGCATAGGAGAACACTTTTGCCTGCTATTGCTTGCAAGAAGACTAATATCTAGAATATGTAATGAACTTTAAAAAGTAGACCCCTCCCCAAACTAAAAGACCCAACCAAAAAAGGGCAACTGAAATGAATAAATACTTCTCAAAAGAAGAAGTACAAATAGTCAATAAATACATTTAAAAATGTTCAAACTCTGGCCATTAGAGCAATACAAATTAAAACAACACTAAAATTCCATTGTACTCCAGAAAGAATAGCCATATTCAAGAAATCAGGTAACAACAAATGCTAGAGAGCCTACAAGGGGAAATACAAATCCTTCTACACTGTTGTTGGGAATGTGATCTAGTATAGCCACTATGGAAATTAATATGGAAATTCCTCAAAAAACTGTAACTAGAAATTCCATTTGACCTAGCTATTCTTCTCATGTAAGCAATTCCCCTTCTCTTCCCAAAAGAATTAAAGGCATCATATTACAGGGATATATGCATACCCATGTTTTTTAGTAACACAATTCATAATAGCCAAACCAATGGATAAAGAAAATATGATATTAAAAAAAAAAGAAAATATGGTATTTATACATGAAGGAATACTATTCTGCCATAAAGAAGGATAAGTCTGAGTCATTTGTATGAAAATGGATGTATCTTGAGACCATTATGTTATGTGAAATATATCAGACATTTACACATGCAAGCTTAAATATTGCATGGTTTTCTTACATGAGAAACCCAAAATATAAATGAAGAGCAAAATAAATGATAGATAATAGGAAAAGGGAGATAGATGGTTTTCAAATAGGAAGGGGACTGAGAAATAGAGGGAAGGTGAAGGTAGGGGGAGGAAGGAGATAAAAAAGAATCAAGATGTGTTATGTACATTTACACTTCCCCACAGTGAATATAATCATTATGTATTGAAAACGTGTACTAATAAAAATTAAAAGGCACACAGGAAAATGAACATAATGTAAGGTACATTCCATAATTGCTACTAAATTATTATCACTCAAATATGAGACTACTGGGACAGGTTCTATGGAAGACAGCGGGTCTGTACCACTGTGAGTTGGAGAAGACTCAATTCTCTCACTTTGTTTAACTTATTGAAATTCCCATGACTCTTTGGTGTTGAAAAACTCAACATTCTTCAAAATTTAGCTAAAAGATATTATCTATAATTTATCCATATTCAGAGTTTTTCATCTTTTCATCATCTTTTTGATATTTAGTATCATCACAAGTAAGAATTTGATCACTGATCAATTAACTGGAAGGAAATCTATGTGTATGCTAACTTGTATATCTCTGCTTCAATGCCATTTTTGGCTTCTGACATAAAACCCAAAATTGAAAATCTAAGTTAATGTAATATGTGTTATGAGAACTTGCTGACATAATTTACCTATAGCAGTTTTAAAATACATCCATAAATCTTTTTGCCAACTCATTCTAGTAAGAGATGTTGTCACTCTCTGCTCCTTTGAATCTGGGCTCCTCTTAGTGACTGACTTGTAATTAATAGGATATGGCCCACATGACTTCTGAGGCTGAATTATAAAAACAAACCAAAACAAAACATGATACTGTTCCTTCTTTGCTATAGAAGCACTTAGGCTTGGCTCCATGAGTCACCAAAGAAAAAGAACTTCCTGATTCTGACATGCTGGAAAGAAACCCAGCCCCTTGGAGACACCACCAGAAGGTGCATGGGCTAGGAAGTCCAGCTTCCCCATTTATGTACATCAAACCTGCCTTTATTTTTACTCTGGAATGGCATGGCTTACCCTGTGTTTAGATATCTTCACCTGTTTTTTTCTCAGTGTATTTTCTTGGATTTTTATCAGGTAGTGTAGATGACAACACAGTTTTAATATGGCTAATTATTGGTAGAACAAGTTCCGAAGTATCATACAAGCCATTTTCCAGAAGCTTCTAACATCCTCCAGAGGAAAACTTAAAAAAAAAACTTTTAAAAAGCTGGCACTCCACTGTGTAGTTTGTTTAATGCTAAATATGTACCTTTATCTAGGAAAGATTAGAAACTACAGGGACATTTTTTGCTTGATACTTTTTGACACATATTATTAATTTGGTAATTTACACTTCTGTGTGTTTAGCAATTCACCAAAAGGGCTTCATTGGGGAATTATTATACCTGAACAGCTGTAACTGGGCTGAATTTAAAAACTGGTAAATAGAAAGAAGTTCAAAGGAAGTATTAGAACTCCCATACTTGCTTCTTATATTAGTTTAAAAATAGGTCATTAAAACTAGGCAATTTAAAACATTATGTAAGTTTTATTTTATACTTAATAAGAATAGAATTTTTCTATATACCATTATTGGTACCATAAAATTATCAGAGAAAATATGTATTCTGAACCATATTTGACTGCTGGTCCAGGATTTCCAAACTTCCCAAATTAAGAATATGTACATTCCGGGCCGGGGATTTAGCTCAGTGGTTCCGGCTCCTGCTGCGCAAGCGCAAGGACCCGAGTTCGATCCCCGGTACCAAAAAAAAAAGAGAAAAAAAAAAAGAATATGTACATTCTGCCTTTCTTTAGAAAAGTCCCAAACTCCTAAAAGCACAAAGAAAATAAAATTATTCTCCTTAAAGTTACGTAAATGCTGGTCAGCTCTGATTGAAAACATCTTTTTTTTTCTCTAACCACGTGTTTCACTTTTTCATCATCTAAATATCCAAGTGAGTTTTTCTTAGAATATTTGGTTATTTGTTATAATCATAAGTCTGTGTCTTGTTCTCATATAAAGGCAGCTGTAACAAAATTGGATCTCCCAAATTTTGCTTCTTTGGGGATTGTTTTAAACAGTTTACCAATGGCACCAGACACTCCAAACACACCACTGAGAGAGCAGAGGCTGAATCAACAGGGCGCTATCACGTAGTCAACTGGTGCACTAAAACACTGATCAACCCACAGCATACAAGCATGTGGGTTACAACTATACAGCTTCTTTGTTTGCATGTGCATGTGTGTGTAAATAAGCATTATTTAGATTATACTTTAGATTTTCCTTTCCACATGTTAACTACTTAGACTGAACATTGTCGTGAGATTCACTTCAACAGTTTCATCTTTTTGAGCAGAAATTAAGCATGCAAACTTAAAAATAAACCAAAAAATAACCCCACTCAGATGCATCCACAGTTATATACTTAGTTCCACCTGTATGGTGTACCAAGAGTGGGCTAAGTACTTCTGAGAAGGCTCCATCAACCTTGAAAAATCATCCCTTCATAGCTGAGGTTTACAGAGATCAAAAGTGGTTGCCCTTGGTTATGTAACAATGATTCAAAAAAAGGATATACATTTAAATATAGCAATACTATCTCATAGAACATGCTTAAGTAAATGCAATGGAGTTGAAATTATACCATGAATACTATCTCATGAAATTATCCACAATGCAATGAAACTGGAAATTAATAGCAAAAGAAATTACAAAAACTGCCTAAACTCATGGAAATTAAATAACACACTTCTGAACAACCAATGGGTCACAGATGAAATTAAAGAAAAAAATTAAATGATAATGCCAGTAAAACATACCAGAACTTATGGGACACAATGAAAAGAGTCTAGTGAGGGAAATTTATAACAGTGAATTCTGACATCAGAAAAACAGAAGCAGCTCAAGTAAACAACCTAATGTTAAACCTCAAACTACTAGAAAAAGAAGATCAAGTTAAACCCACATGTACGAAGGAGAAAATTATAAAAATCAGAGCATAAATTAATGCAACTGAGACTATGAAAACAATATAAAGAATCAATGAATCAAAGAGTTAGTTCTTTGAAAGATTAAATAAAATACACAAATCCTTAGCCAACCTTATCAAAAAAAGGAAAGAAAATACATCCATACAATTAGGAAGGAAAAGGTGAAATCACAGCAGATCCTGTAGAAATACAGAAGATCATCAATACCTACTTAAGAACCTGTACTCAAATAAGATGGAAAACATGGAAGAAATGGACAGATTTCTAGATACATATAAATTACCAAAGCTGAATGAAGAAAACATAAAAATTCTAAATTTAAATACAGCACCTTCTGATTTCAGATTAAACTGAAAAACAATTTTAACATTTAGTAATAAACATAGTAAATCTTGTCCCAAACAATGAAAAATAACAGAAAATCTTTGCAAAATTTTCAAATATTTCATTTAAATGTAAAACAGTTTTTATACTTAAGGGGGAAATGACCTTAAGTAGCCTACTGTACATCAGGTCTCAAAAGTCTATCACTTCATATTTAATATGTATATTATATATATACACACATATATATGGTCTATATAACTGTCATTTCATGTGGAAAAAAGTCAAATTAGAAATTAATAAAATGTGTATTTAATGAACTACATGTAAAGAATGATTAACAAATATTACATGGTTTATTAAATACAGAAAGAAAATCCATTTTGATAGTCATTGAAAATTTTTCAAATTTAAGATTTAAATGTAATTGTATAAATACCGAATAGTTTCTCTGGTGTGAGAAACTGAAAGTGTAAATAAGGACTAAAATGTATAATAGGTAATGTAAAATAGGTAGAAAGGGGGCAAAGGGGAAGGAAGTGGAAGGGATAGGGGAAAGGTTAGAAGGTAATGGGATTAATATGAGAAAATGGAAAAATAGGAACAAAATCTTTGTAAATAGGGAGGAATGGAGGGGTTGAAGGGAGGGCTGGGCAAGGGTGAAAAATAAGAACCAAGAGAAACTATGTAAAGGTGCAAATTTCCAATGATGAATGTCATTATATTGTATACCTAAAATGTACCAATGATTAGAATGAATAATTGATAATGCAAAATAGGAAGAAAAGGTCCAAGGGGGTAGGGGTAGTGGGAAGGGCAGGGGAAAGGAAAGAAGGGAAAGGAAAAATGATGAGAAATGGAAAAAATGGAAATAAAGTTTTTGTAAATAGGGAAGGGTAGAGGGGGTGAAGGGAGGGTTAGGAATGGGGAAAAAATAAGAACCAAGATGCATTATGTAAAGGAACAATTCCCAATGAGAAGTGTAATTGTGTTATATACCTACAATGTATCAATAAAAGAATTTAATAAAGTGCAAAAAAAAGATTTAAATGTAGAAAGAGTAATGGCATTATGTATTATTATAATCTACTAATATACAAAGAAATTTTCAAGTTTTAAAAAAATGTATTTAGGAATTTCGAATGTGGCGGCGGTAGTAGAGGGCCACCCGAGACAGAACCGCAAGTCTGGAGCGCTGGAACGCGGGGCTCAAGCGAGGCGGGGCAGCTTTGACGAATCTTGGGATGTGAGGAAGAGGGCGACAGCTGCAGAAGTACTGACAGAGGCAGAAGATGGCCAAGAAAAGGTGCCAGGAAAAGTCCTTTCAAGATAGTCTTGAAGACATAAAGAAGCGAATGAAAGAGAAAAGGAATAAAAACTTGGCAGAGATTGGCAAACACAGATCCTTTATACCTGCACTATGCCAAGTGATTATCAACACTTGTACACTGTTGAAAAATAACCAAGAAAACAACAGAATGTTACTTTGCACTTTGGAAAGTGAAAAATCCAAAGTGAGAGAAGCCCAAGATATCATCCTACAGCTGAGAAAAGAATGTTACTACCTTGCATGTCAGCTATATGCACTGAAAGAAAAACTTACTTCACAACAAACAGAAGATACTGCTCAGAACCAGGAATTATGTCTCTCAGGGATGGACTCCAATAATGATGACTATCCCAGGGATTTATTTGCAAAAGATTTACCGCAAGTTCCTTTTCAAGAAACTGACCTTCCAGGACAAGGACAATCATCCCAAATGAAAAAGCAAATACTTTCTACTCATCAAGACACAGTGGGATCTAACATTGATTCAAGGGAAGCTAAGTCTACTGCTAATGTCTTACCTAGAATTGTATCTCTCCTTCGCCATGTAAAGGAACATTTTAACGGTCTAAATCAATTTGATACCTTGGATAATTTTGAAACTATTTGAAAGGCAATCTTTATTTGGAAGGGCAGTCTTTTGAACTGGAAAGAATCAGATATGTAGACCCAGGAGTCAACATGCACATACCAAACAATGAAGAAAAAAATGTCTGCAAATGGAACACAAACAAAATTAATTTATCACCAAGGCTGATTCAAACAGGAAAGTTTACTAAAATGGAAGAAGTCATTTTAGAATCTAAAGCTGAAAAAAAAGTCACTATAGAGGTATACAAGTAAGAAAAAACTAAGAGAAAATAAAAGAAGAAAAGCTAACCGAAGAAAATCTAAGTCTACATCAAAGTATAAAGGGAACAAAAGTAAAAGTCAAAAAACTGTTTGCTCCCAAAAATTGGATGAATCTGTCAGTTCCAGGGATGCTTACAATTTTAATTTGGAAGAGGGTATTCATCTCACTCCTTTCCGACAAAAAACCAACACTGATTCTAACAGAAAAAAAAACAACAGTACGTCTGAAGTGAGCACCTTTGAATCCAGCAGTTCTGGAGATGATTCTGATGATCCCTATGTGTCCCATTGCAAGAACACTCAGAATCTCACAAGCACATCAGATAGATCAGTCACCCGACCTCAATCTAAAAGAGCGCTAAACCTCACAGATAAGCAAGAGATGGAGGTTTCTAAGCCAACAAAAACTCCTACTAGTGTACCACCTAAGACTCACCCATCACCTCCATCACCCCTTTGGAGCCTGAAGGATATCACCAATGTTCCCTCTATCCCTTGTTTCCCGAAATAAAAATCAGGAGACTGTCTCTTTCTCCAGAAAAGAATAAGGCAAGCACAGCCATATGTCTGCCTAAGCGGAGGTGCACAAGCAACGTGAATTATAAGGAGCCAACACTAGCTTCGAAACTAAGAAGAGGAGACCCTTTCACAGATTTGTGTTTCTTGAATTCTCCTATTTTCAAGCAGAAAAAGAATTTCAGATGTTCTAAAAAAAAGTATAAAGCAAATACAATACATCTCTTTTTGAATGCTGCTTAAATTTATCTTATATCATTTTCTTTTTCTCCAATAGACAATCTATAAGGTAGTACACAAGTGGGTGGAAATGTTGCCATGGAATATTCTCTTAACAGGACCCTAGATCATGAACATTTCTTCAAAACCATACTTTATAATTGTTTAGTTTTCTTGTAATGCCTAAACCTTTGATTTTATTCAAAATACACCCAATATCAACAGTTTGGAAATTATATCATATCCTGACATCTTTTTACTTTTCCCTTAAGTGGGGGATACTAGAGTAATGTTTTTTAAAAATAGGGTGAACATTTTTTTGAATCCTTATATAATTTTTGAATAAAATAAATCCTTGACATTTGTAGAAGGTATACCCTAAGTTTATGGATCCCTCATATTACTGTTGTATTTGATTCCTCACGTGAAATGTTTACAGAATCACAATTAGGAAATCAGTGATTGCTCAGGCTTATGGACTAGTCAAAGGAATAGTTATGAACTTTGTGTATGTGTTCAAATTGTCACCTCGGAAAAACCGTAAGTTACTATGTCATTGACTCTCAGAGCTCCCTACTTAGGCAAAAATCTCAAATGTTAAATATGTGAATACTAAGAACTTTTCTCTGTTTTTGATCAACAGTGGAGGAAATGAGTTCAATTCACAGTGCATAACATCTATCCTTGTATGTACCACTTTAAACTTTTAAAAATCATTATAGGTGGTTCATTTTTAAAAAAACAATAAAATTTGTGTAAAATAAAATTAAAAAATAATGTATTTAGTTATTAAAAATGTATCAAACTATCACTTTTTCCTCTTTATACTGATATCTATATTTTGATTTCAAAAAATTTACAGGCATGACTGCATATTCAAACATCAAAAATCAATAGAAGAAAGTTTTCACTGTTAGCCTTCTCTGATCATTTTTATTTGTTTTATTAAATAATTTTTACTCAAAATACAGTATTTGTTATATAACTGAGGAAATAACAAATCAATTAGGTGGGATGCTGCTGAAGGTCATCCAACATGCTCTTAAAAATTCATTTTCTATTTAACATGGCCTGAATGGGTTCTATTACTGGCAATTAAAAACTCTAATCTATTTCAAAGAATAATGAAAAGTCCTGATTTAAGAGATTTCAAAGCCATAGAAGATACACTGAAGGAATACTTTAACAGAACAAAATAAAATAATGGAGTCTTTTGACTTACTCTGTTGTCTCTAAGACTTAAATAAAACACAATTCTGTATAAATCTTATGTATAAATAACAGCATATAATTCATGCCTATCCCTTCTAAGTTTCTCTTTATTTGAAGGAACTCCAACCAACTAACTATTCATATAAATGCTAAGGGTGTTGAGTTTTATTTGTATGTAGTATTTTAAGCCAGGGGTCAACTTCAGATATAAGTATAAAAGATATACATTTGCCTTCAAAAGTTTACTATATTTGGGGCAGGAAAATACATGAAATACATCAGTAAGTGAAAATTACTGTCATGTAGGTCATAAGTCAATGTGGGAAGGAAATAGTGTAATTGTATGAAAATACTGAAGATTTTTTAAATTTTATTTGTACATTTTAAGTATACAATACAGTTACATTCATCAATGGAAATTTGCACTTTTACGTAGTCACTCTTTGTTCTTATTTTTTTCCCCTTTCCCCTGCCCATACTTCAACCCCTCCATCCCTCCCTATTTAGAAAGACTTTGTTTCAATTTTTTCATTTTCTCTTATTGATTGCATTTCCTTTTTTCTTTTCCCCTAGCCTTCCAACTTCCCCTTCCCCTTTGCCCCTTTTCTTCCTATTTCATATTATCTATTATACCTTTTAGTCCTTATTTATACTTTCAGTTTCTCACACTAGAGAAACTATTCAGTATTT
>NW_004624839.1:3288486-3314181 GCF_000247695.1 Heterocephalus glaber
TATTGTCATTGTCATTTGGTTATAGGAACCGCCTGATTTCTTCTTTAATTTCCTTTTTGACCCATTGGTTATTCAGAAGTGTGTTGTTCAATTTCCATGTGTTTATGAAATTCTTGTGGATTCTTTTGCTATTGATCTCCAATTTCATCGCAATATTTTCTGATAATATACAAGGGATAACTTCAATTCCTTTGCACTTACTTAAACATGTTCTATGAGTGTCTATTTTGTAGAATGACACATGTGCAGCTGAAAAAAATGTCTGTTCTGTTGTCATGGGTTGGTACACTCTGCAAACAACTGGTGAGTTCATTTGTTCAAGAGTTTGATTGAGTTCTAGTATTTCATTAATTTTTTTGTCTAGTTGATCTATCTGTTTGTGACAGTGGGCTATTGAGGGCCCCAATACTATTGTTTTAGTGATTATTTGATTTTTCATGTCTGTTAGTGTTTGTTTTATATAGTTGGACACCCTAGATTTTGGTGCATATATATTTATGATTGTCATTTCTTCCTCTTGTATTATTCCCTTTACAAGGATGTAGTGTCCTTCATTGTCTCTCTTAATCAGTGTTGGTTTGAAATCTACTTGATCTGCAAAGAGGATAGCTACTTCTGCTATTTGGGGGGGGTTACTGTCACATGGAGTATTGTTTTCCACCCTTTAAATTTCAGTCTATGAGTTTCTTTTTGAATTAAGTGTGTTTCTTGTATGCAGTATATTGTTGGGTCTTGCTTCTTGACCCATTCTGCCAGTCTATTTCTTTTGATTGGTGAGTTGAGATGATTAACATTGATGGTTATAACTTACATGTATTGACTTATCATTGTCATGACTTTCTTTTTGTTGGTTTCTCCCCCTTTGAATTTAGTTTCTTGCCATGCCCAATGGATTCATTCTGCATGGCTTCCTGGGGTTGTGATCCTCATTGTTTTTTCCTAGGATAATATCTAAAATTTTGGGGGTGCTGGTTTGGTATTCATGAAGTTTCTAAGGTCCTTTTTGTAATGAAAGTATCATCTCTCCATCAATTTTGAAAGATAGCTTTGCAGGGTACATCAATCTGAGTTGGAGGCTGTTTTCGTCTGGATTTGAAATACATCACTTCAAACTTTTCTCACCTTGAAGGTTTGTGTTCAGAAGTCTACTGTGATTCTGATGGGCTTTCCTTTGTATGTAATTTGTTTCTTCTCTCAAACTGCTTGTAGAATTTTGTTCTTCTGTTAGGTTTCTGGAATCTTAACTATTTTCTGCCTATGTGTAGATTTTTTTTGATCCTGACTATTTGGAGTTCTATATGCTGCACTTATCTGTATGTCAAGTTATTATCCCTTGCTTGGGAAGTTTTCTGCCATCACTTCTGTGCACATTTTTTTGTGTGTGTGTTTGTGTCCTCTGCACTCTCTCCTATTTCTTCATTGACTCTGATCCTTCTTATATTATTCTTTGCATCATCAAGCAGCTGCTGGATTGATTTCTCATAGTTCCTTACTATTTTTAAGAATTTTTCTTTTCCTGGTCACTAATTGCAATCCTATCTTCTATATCTTAAATTCTGTCCTCACATTGGTTCATTCTGCTGTGCAAACTTTCAATGGAGTTTTTAATCTCCTGGAAATCTGTTTGCATCTGTTTTATGGATTCCATTTGTTTCCTATGTTGGGATTCTATAATGTTCCTCAGCTCCTCTATTTTTTTATCTGTGTCCTCTCTATATTTATTAATTGTGTCTTGTACTATGGGCACAATCTCTGCAGTTATGTGAGGAATTATTTCTGATTTCATTTATTCCAAATCCTCTTTCATTGCCAGTTCAGGGAGTCCAGGTGGTTGAGTATCAGATTGTTCCATCCCATTTCCCCTTGGGGTTGTTTTAGGTGATCTGAAAGTCTGTTTTTGAGACTTGTTTACATGTCTTCTCATTTCAGTTGGTGTGGAGGTGCAGGGGATGTCCCATTGGTGCCCATGTGTCTCACCTCCTTGGTGCTGAGGGGGGCTCTGTTCCTCTGTTCTGGGGGGAGGGGGGGTGGTACAGCAGCCCAAAAGGCTCAGCAACTCATTGCTGGGGGCCTCTGCTCATCTGTGCTGGGGGCAGTGGTACCAAAGATACTTTAAATGTTTTATTACTAATTTTAAAATGTTTCGTGTTAACTGATGCTATTGCAAATTTCTCTGAACATTTGTCTCATGTTAATGATAGCTAACATTAATTGACTTTTATGTGGGAGATTCTGCATCAGAGTGCTTCTTATACTTCAATTTACAAACTTAAAATGTTACTACTTTGAAAAAGGCAGTTGTGTTTTAAAATAAAATGTCCTTTAATTTTTTATGACCCTGCCTCCTGATCATATGCTACACTTTTCTATGTTGTTATCAAATTCCTCTCCTTTTTATAGATCAGGTATTCTAAATGTATACCATACATACATAACCTTACCTATCTATGCATATAGCTTTAAAACCCTTGTATCTCTGAGTTGTCACCATTATTTGTGGAATATCATAGAATTCCCTAGATACAAAAATGTTATAAGCTATCTTCTATAGGAATGACCTGAAATTTCATCTGCCTTCCCAGTATCAAAAGAGTTCTGAAAATCATTTTTCCTAGATTGTTACGATATAGATCTCAAATGTTCCCCAAAAACCATATGCTGAAAGCTTGGTAACTAGCCTGTGGCACTATTGTAGGTGGTAAAATCTTTAGGAGATGGGGTCTAATGGAAGTCAGCCAGGTCTTTGGGGTGTGCCCTTAGAGAGGACATAGGAACTCCCTCTCCTCTTCTCTCTCATTTTAATTTGCTTCTTGGCTGACATGCAGAAAGAAGCCATGCTATACATGTGCTTCTGTCATGATATTCTGCCTTATTGTAGACCCTAAGCAATAGAGGCAATTACTCATGAACTGAAATATCTCGAGTGAGCCAAGGTAAGCTTTGTCTCCTTTTAAATTGATTTTCTTAGGTATTTTGTCATGAAAACATAAAACTGACACAAACTTATGGAAGGTGTGAAATTCTTTACATAATTGATTTGATTTAATGGTTTATTTTCCCCACTATCAAGTATTAAATTAGGTCACCCATTAAAATTTAAACTAATGAATACATGTATTCAGAATCTTCACAAACAAATGCTTCTCAAAGGTAATATTTTGTAATTGCTATTATTAACATGCTCACTTCTGTAATAGCTTTATTTATTATGAATTCATTCGGTGTTAATGTGGGTGTTACTGTGTCTTGGGGACAGTGATAACATACAATATCAAAAGGACAAAACAAATGTTGAAGTGTTGAACAGGTTACCACTTTAATAAAAACAATGAATCTACTTAATAGCCAACTCAAAATGGTGCTATTAAATGCTCCAAGGCATAGAAAGCCAGTTAGTTGTTTAGAAATTGTCTGAGAAAGAACACCCAATCTTTGAATATTTCTCTTCATTCTCTCAAGCCTAGGGTTTAAATGAGAAACATTGTAATAGTAAAACTGTATTTCACCTAGGTGAGTCCTGTGGCAATTCTTTATCTGCCTCTATAGCAACCCTAATCTGCTTCACACAGGTGAGAACTATCTTTGGCCACTTAGCTCTCTTTTTCCCCTCCAAAGACTTACACGAGAAAACCAACAGGTTATTTTTTCTTCAAAGACTAAAATGAATCATAATGGTCGTGTGTGGAAAATCCCTTCTCCATACAGAATGTTTACCATTTTAAATGTTATCAAAATAAACGTAATGTTATTGTTATAAACCTAAAATTGAAAGATAAGACTTTAGACAAGAAGAAGGTTAAATAAAATTCTAAAAATCCCAAGAAGTAATTTCAGAACACAGCCATTAAACTTTTACTTCACCAAATATTACTATCATTTTGTAGTCTCAACCAGAATCTGATACCCATCCTTATTTCCCATCCTATTTCCTATGAAATATCAATTAAAATCCCTTGAAGCTTTTTTACTCCCTGTGAACAATTGGAAGATTGCTACTCCCAGAGGTCATTTGCCTCCAACATAAGACAACTTTAGCTAGTGTTAGATTCATATTATTTATGTAGCACTCCTTTTCCTCCTTCTGCAATATCATCTATTCAATTAAAAGTAGTAGTCTTTCTCTTTCATTTCTAGAGTGTGGATGACTTAACATCCAATATATTGACTAATGTGTCCTTCTAAACTTCTATTCCTGTAACTTCATCTCCTAAGACCTTCAACCATACTCTGTTCAGTCACCAATTCACATAATTATCCTATGAGTGTATCTTCCAAGATGCTTTACCTCTGAAATTTGGTCCTGAACCTTTGGAACATTTTCCATCCTCACCAATGTTCTTAATCAGTTATTCCTATTGTATGCATGTTTAAAATCTAGTTAATTCTCTTAGATCCACCTAATTTTTTTCAATTTAGCAGTCCCATCTCTCTTCCCCCATTCCACATACAGCAAAAAAGTCCACATTTTATTCTTCTGAGCTCTCTTTGATCAATTATCTCAAATTCTTTATTTCATTGGACCTCTGCAATTCTGTCTCCCAAAGGTCAACACTGTTTAAGTCCAAGTTTCTGATTTCTGTCTATTTCTTTGATGGAACAGCTACACAAAATATAATTTCACTACCAGATAGAATTGTGCTTCTATGAATACATGGTCACTGCCTTGCCAAAGGAAAGTTGCCCAACAATATGGCTCATATGAAGTCGGTTTTTACAAATTCTTTCACCAAATATGTAAATCTTTTGCATCTGCATTTATCCCTGCATGCCTTACTGCTTTTATAGAAGAGCTTACATTTTCCATGTCCAAAAATTTCATCTTGTGCTTGTGATCTTCTTTCTCCCCGTTCACCATATACCTACTCATTCCTCAGAAATTTCAATTTTTAATCTCCCATTCCTCTTTTCTATTGGTTATTTATTGTGATCAGTTAATGCTACTCAGTCTTTTTTCCAACAACAACAATAAAAAAACCAAAACGTACTCTGTGCTCCCGAGCTCTCTCCTCCTTCAATTATAAGTCTCTAAAGGATTTTCTGCACACGTAATTTGCAGTCTTTCACTGGTTATGCCTTCTGTCTCTGCTTTTGCCTCTGAACTCCTCAATGACATAAAGGGACCTGCTTGCACTGAATCTGGACAGCAAGTAGGATGCATTTCTTTCCAACTTCACTGCGATGAATCATTAATAGCTTAAAAATATATAATGATGGGAATGTTTATCCTGTGAAAGTTGGCAATGTTACAGACTTCCAAATCAGCCTTGTTTGCTTAATAGTGCACTTCTGTTTAACTTCTCTGAATCATCTCATGTCTTTTCGATGTCATTGTACACAAAGTTCATTTTTAATTCAGAGAAATTCAAATACTGCCTAATGTATTAAGAATCTTCACTTTTTATCAGCAGTCTAAAACTCACTACATAGTTCTAGATCCAAATTGAGTGTTCCTCTCCATTTAAATGTCATAAGCAAATGACAACTTTAACATTTTTAAGACTGAACTCATTTCAGTTCTTTCACAAAATCTGTTTATTTTCTGTGGCCTTTTTCAGTGTCTCAAACAGGAAACCTGGAGTTATCTTTGACTCTTATCTTCCTTCACTCACCAGCAGAGTCTATCTCCTGAATATTTCTCAAATCCACAAATTTCTTTCATCCTCATTATTCCTGTTTAAAAGGCATAAGCAACATTCTAAATTATTTTGACAGCCTTTTAACTTGTTTCTTTTGATCCAATATTGTTCTTGTCTAATCCATTATCTATGCTGCAGCAAGACTAATCTTTTTCAAGAACATATTTAAAAATCGTATCACTCTCCTGTTTAAAAGCCTAAAATGTCTATGATAAAGTCAAAAGTTCTTTCATAGTTTATAAAATATCTTTTAATATGGTTCCTGATTATATGCACAGGGTCATTTCTCTGCTTTCAAGTTTTTGTATATTCTATGTGTATATACATTCTCAAACACTTTCTGTCCCTTCTGCATGTTTTTTGTTTTGTTTTTTGTTTGGGGTGGTACTTTTTGTTTGGGTTTGGTTTTGATTTTCTTCTGGGTCTTTGTTTGCATCACTTACTCTACAGTTTCCAAACATCTCTACTACTCCTTCATTGCTCATTCCCTCTGATTTTTAATTATTGTTTTTCTTTTCAAAAAGGAAAACTCTGTTAAAATATCAGTTATACTTGCAAAACTATCAGTATACTCTTGTATGAGAAACTCAAAGTATAAATAATTTAAAGAGCAAAATAAAAAACAGATAATAAGAATGAGGAGATAGATCTTTTGTAAATGGGAAAGGTCTCAGTTACTTTTCTCATTATTGAGATTAAAATACCTGACACCCAAATTTAAAGGAGGAAAGGTTTACTCTAGCTCAGAGTTTGTGGTGATTTCTGTCCAGCTGGCTTCAAAGTAGAGTGGTATGGCAGAAGGGTATTGCAGCGAAGAAACAGTCCATGGTGTGTCAGGCAGAAGGCAGAAAAGCAGCAAGCAGCAGGCAAACCTTCCTTCCCTATATCCTTTTATATTCCATCCAGGCTATAAGTATATTGATTGATGCCTCCTACACCCAGGGTGGGGCCCTCATTATCCACAACCAGAACTATGTTAAACCCATTTAGTTATCACACACCCTAGATCCAGCCACCTCCAAAATCCTCACCTATGAACATGTGAGGCTTTAGGGGATATGTAGATACAAGGCATAACAGAAGAGGACCAAGAGACAGGGGTGGGGCAGGGATGGGGGAAGTAAAAGAATTAAGATGTGTTATGTATATGTATTAATTCCCTACTGTGAATGTAATCGTTATTTCCTTCAAATGTATACTAATAATAATTAAAAATATGATTTCTATTTGATCTGCATTTGATTTGCTTTGCATTTACTTTTATATTTGATCTGATTTCCTTCTGTAACAGAGTTCCACACATTTTTAGTAGCTTGAAAGAACACAAATCTATTCACTTTGATTCTAAATATCAAAAGTTTGACACAAAGCTCACTGAACTAAAAATCAAAGAATCAGCTAGGCTCCATTCCTCTCTTCAGATTCCAAGGGAG
Source organism: Heterocephalus glaber (assembly GCF_000247695.1). The sequence continues at coordinate 3,295,556 of NW_004624839.1, forward strand.
AATCCGTGTCTTTGTCTTTTATAAATTCAGAACCCTCCCATGGTCCTGGGGGCCTGGTTTCCTTCCTTAATCTTTAGAGATACAATCACAGATTACAACCTTGTGAGCTACTTTGCTTCTGTTGCAACATAGATTGCTCTGACTCTGACTTTCCTGCATCCATCTTTAACTTTCAAGGACTTTATGATTATACTGGTGTTACCTGAATAATGCAGTATAATCTCTTACCAAAGTGGCCTTACCTTAACCATGTCAGTAATGTAACTTACAGATTACTATCATATATTTTGAGTATTAGTCAGTGGACATCTTTTGAGATCATTATTCTGCCTACCACTGATTCGCATCTCTTTTCTCCTCTTACCAAAATTCTGGGTGTTCAGTGTGTATACATGTATTCAATGTTGAGAATATTTTCAAATTTCATTCAAGATAAAACCTTTATTAGCTTTAGAAGTTCTCTCAATACATAGGCACTTAAGTGACATTAAAGGTTTTACTATCATTATAAGAAAACAGCACTTTCTTCATATTACACTCTATTTTCTAGGTCAATACTTACCAGTATATTATAAGATAAGGGCTTTAAGTCTCTTTTCTTTAGGACATGATATTCAAATACCTAGCACAAGCCTGGTACAATGTAGGCCCTCTATAAGAGTTAATTTAATCTGAAAACTTGCTAGGAATTTTAAGTCATAAATTTATAGGAAAATATAAGCAGTTTATGCTCCCCTATTCCTGTCAAAAGTCAGTCCCCCTCTTCCTGATTTTATAACCCATGATGTCCTAAAAAAAACTTTGCAAACACTGGTATATGTGAAGAAACCACATAGACCTAAGCAGATACATGGTATGATAGGATTCTGCTAGGAGTTACTGTCCCCATAATTCAAATATTTAAACAATACATGTTTTTTCCTAACCAATATTAAAAAGCTAATGGAAGATTAGATTGTAATGATTTTTTTCATTATCATTATCCAAATATTCATGCACAGGATTCTGATCATTTTATGTAATATGTCTTTCATATTTATTAGAAACTCCTAAATTTGATTCAAAATAGTTATATGAATCTACATTTTATACTAATAGAAATTTGTCACAAAATGCTTTCGTGACTTAAATGTGTATGAAAAATTCAAAGTGCTTTTATTTTCTTGTAGAAGAGAGAACTTCTACAGTTACTCTTTCATGTCACTTAAATATATTGTTTATATTTATTCCACCATTTCTGCTGTCATAAAAAGTACCTTTTAAAACAGTTTGGAATAAATATATATGTATGAAATATGTGAATGTATAAATAAGTGGAAACAGTTGTTTGCCCCTGAAATGACAGTCAGCAGCTGTGAAATATTTACACACTTACACAATTCTTTATAATTTGCCTGCAGGTAGACATGATGCTTCAAATGGGGTCTGGAAGTAATCTGAGTATAGTGAATAAGTTACTGTACTTGTTAAGAACAGTGAATTAACCTATACCACAGTACAATACTCAATTTCATTCAAACAAGCCTCTTTCATATTCCCTTGCCAATGATAAATTTTGTCTCTAAATGCTTTTGTTACCTGTTCACATGATAGAAATTTTTCTTTTCTTGTGATAGAAAGTGCCCAATTGCCAGCTCAAGTGTAATTTAATTGTAACTACAATAGCCTATATCATTTGCAGATGATGAAATACAAAATATAAGGCATGCTAAGAAAAACGCAGTCTCTTCGTCACTTTCTTCATCACTAGGGCAAAATACCCAACCCCCACAACATCATGGAGGAGAAGTTTATTTTGGTTTATGGTTTTAATCCACGGCTGGCTGGCTCCAAGGCAGGAACAGGAGGACAGAGAGGCCTGGCAGAGGAAATAGTGCTCAACTCAGGCAGCCAGGAAACAAAAAAGAGAGGAGCTGGGAAAAGAATATACCTCAGTTATTCACCTCCGACCAGGCCTGGTCTCCTAACAGCACGTTAAACTACTAAACCCAACAAGGAATGTATCATATCCACCAATGAATACAGTGCCCATGACCCAATCACCTTACACATGCATGAGAATCTGAAGGATGTTTTAGATCTAAACCATAACATATAGTGAATGTTTAAATTTTAAAAATGATTACAGTAAAAGACATAATGTGTGAGTTCCCCCTCAAAAAGCTCCCCCAAACTTCATCATCTTTTTTGTCATTTTCTGAAACAATTTTGGAACCCTCTTTTCATAAATGTCTTTAGTTTCACTGTCATGGTTGCTTCCATGTCTTGAATTAATTCACAACATTTACTAAGTGTTTACATTTCCAGTTAAATAGTAGCTATTTCAAATACCTGTTACATAAAATCTAAATCATCATGGGAACAAGGTAAGAATTAAACATATTATTTCATCATGGCCTAATAATATATAATAAAAATTTCTGAAAGCAAAATCTTTTAGTAGGAACCAATCTACGTTTTCTGCTATCAGATCTCATTGCCCTTGTTTCTAAAATAACCTTTGGAACCAATTAACTCTTTTTTTTTTCCTTTGGTACCAGGGATTGAACTTGGGACATTGTGATTGTGAGGCAGGCGGCAGCACCACTGAGCTAAATCCCCAGCCCCAAGGAACCACTTAACTCTTAAAAGGGGTATACTTCCTCCCAACTTTAGAAAGCTTGATTTTGGAAAATTCTATCAATAATAAAAAAGAATCCTTTTTTGCATGTTGCTTCCCTTCATGATGTTTATAGACCAATTTGAAATATATGAAGAGTACTTGAAATGCCAAACTGCGTATATGGGGATATAATTTGGAGTTATAAAGTGAGATATTATTCTGTTCATAACTTTCCTTTGCCTTTCTGAAAATGAAAGCTGGAAGTTGGATCTGTTTTATTTGCCTTAGAGAAGGGCAATGTCAAGACAGATAAATAACAGTTGCTTCTAAATACTTCTATATCTACTGTTATCTACAAAATTCTAAGGTATTTGGAGTGTTTTGTCAGAGGGAGTAGTATCTACAGAAAAGACTTTTTCAAACTATTAAGCATCTCTTCCCTTTGGAGTTTATTCTTCAGATCGAGTTTCTGTTTTGTGTTTGTGTGTGTGTGTGTGTGTGTGTGTGCGCGCGCACATGCACACGTGTATGCACATTCTATCTCCTTTTTGGCATTCCTGGTTTGTTTCAGCATTACTTCCCTAATTGTACTCAGTCAGCTCTTTAGTTTATTGGTATCTTTTAGGTGTTTATTTAATTTTTTGGTCAGGTCATTAACAGAGTTATATAGTTTCTTTTACTGAGACATAATTCTGTGTTTGTGTGCACTGGATTGTTTTTGTGATGTGAGCACATCTTGCAGTCTTTATAGGCTGGCTTCATAGAGGAGAAGACCTTCAGCAATCATCCAGCTAAAGATGCTAGTAAGGAAGGGAGGAAAAGAAACCAAAGAACAGAAATGAAAATGACAGATTACAAGTCATAAATAGCAAAACCAAGCAGAGAAACAGTTATTATTTGGAAACTGGGAAACATGGAAACATAGCAGTAGTGAGAGATCCATGCTACAGGGCTGATCTGCAGTCAGTAAATGATCCCTGAAATGTGGCTCAAGGATGAAGTTGTCTGACAGGATAGGAGACAGTCTCATGGAATACCCAAACTCAACACTAGCAAGCTTCATCCTTTGACCTGGGCAATGACTTTCAGAACCCGTCTATAGAAAATTTAAATTTATTAATGACTGGCACTTTGCTCAGCATCTATCCAGAAGTGATGACCATGAGTATTTCGGAATTGTGCGTGCTCCCCTCAGATTTTCCTCTTGGAAATATCTTTCTTTTTAAAGCATAAGGATATTTTGAGCCAACAAAGAGGCACATTGGTGCACTTAATATCAATAAGGCAGGTGGTTATGCTAAGAAAATTGAAATAAGTCACCTTGACACTTTGTGTTGAGACTCTAGCAATATATCCATTATATATCAAACTAGAGAATACATATCTATGAGTGATATGACAATGTACTGAGTCAGATACTGTCAAAGTTGGAAATCATTGCTAAACAAGTAGATAAAGTAGAACACTTGCACATTGTTGGTGGCAAACTAAGTGATATAACCATTATAGAAAATAATGTGTATGCACCTCAAAAAAAAAATAGTAACGGTAGAATTGCCACTTCATCCAGCGATTATACTTCTTGGTTTATATACAAAGGAATTAAAAGCAGAACCTTTAGGAGATATTTTCACACCAATGGTCATTGTATATAATTCACAATGGCCAAGATGTGAAAGTAACTCCAATGTCCATAAAGAGATGGATCAAACACAATCTGGTATGTATGTACAGTGAAATATTATTCAGCCTTGAAAAGGGAGGAAAATCTGTCAAATACAGCACTACAACACAGATAAATCATAAGAACATTTTGCTCAGTGAAATAAGCTAGTCACAAAAAGTATGAAAATTTCCTTATTCTACTAATATGAAATACCTAAAACAGTCAAAATTATAGAAAAAGTAAGTGTAATAGTGATTTCCAGAAGTTGGAGGAAAAGAGAAATTGGGGACCTGGTGTGCAATAGGTACAAAGTTTCAATTCTAAGAGATTAAAAAGTTATATTGGTCTGTTGTATGACCTGGTGTACTTAACACTATTAAACTACACAACTAAAATTGGTTAAGATGATAAATATTATGGATTTTTAATCTTTATTTTTGGCAGTACTGAGGACTGAACCAAGGACCTTCACATTGTACTACATTCCTAGCTCTTTTTGTTTTTGTTTTGAGACAAGTTATTGCTAAAATTGCCCAATCTGGGCTCAAAATTACAATACTCCCACCTCAGCCTCCCAAAGTCCCGCAATTACAAGGATGTGCTACCACTCTCAGCTAAAAATCTTTTTCTAAAAACAAAAAACTTAGTTTACAAATACCTGATAGTCTATCAAATCTACCTCTAAAGAACCACTTCAGATATGCCTAAGGAAATTATGTGAAGGTTCATTATTTTGAATATCACAAACCTAAACATCCCTCTACAGAAAAATCAATGAAGTCTGACACATTCACAGAATCAAACTCTATACAGAATTAAAAATGAGTAAAAGTACTTTTTAAAGTCTCTATTTGTAGTAACACTTTAATATTAAAGTGTATTATTTATACTTTGTCTGAACTAGCCACTCCTTTTTTATAGTTGTTTTGAATATCTTTTCCCATCCTTTTACTTTCAATCTGTCTTTGTATTAAAGCATGTCTCCTGTACACAGTGTATAATCAGATCTTGTTTTTTATGAATTGAATATGACAATCTATTCCTTTAGGTTGGGTTGTTTTAACTCATTCATATTTAATGTAATTAATGATATAGTTGCATTTGCATCTGCTATAATATTTTATTTCTTACATCTTCTGTGTTTTTTCCTTTATTTCTCCTGCACCGCCTTGATTTTCAGCAAAATAAATTTTAATTTAACATTCAAAGTTCTTCAATGATTTGTTAAAGTTATTTACTTAGTGGTTGTTCCAGAGTTTACCAAATACATCTTACCTTGTTAGAATCTACTTTACGTTTATAACAAGTTAATTCCATTGAGATTCCAAAAAATCATTCGTACGTATATTAATTCTTCCTTCCTCCTTTTGTGCTATTAGTATACATTTTACATCAATGCTTGATACAAACCCAAATGCATTGATATAAGTATTGTTACCATATGTTTTATTTAAAGAATTTGAGAGGAGAGCATATATATATATATATATATATATATATATATATATATATGCATAGTATGTATTTACTAATTTATTTATATCTTCTTATAAGCCAATTCTGGTTACTTTCCTTTGTCCCCATTCATTTATGTTGACATCTAGTGTCCTTTTTTAAGTGCAGTCCAACTTTGCCTACACTTGCTTTGTATTATTATGGGCAAATATATTGCATTCCTATGTTATAGACCAAACAATTCAATGACATACATATTGATTTATGCAATTTCCTTTAAAATCAATTAAGATAAGAAATAAACTCTTTTAGCTATTTCATGTTTCTCAAATCTTTGAGAGTAAAATAATTTTTACATAATCCTTGAACTATGAATCTAAATGACTGAGCAGTGAAAATTCATATTTAGATAAAGTAGGACTAATTTGGAGACACCAAGATTCAATAGAAAATATGCAAGTGTCTCCTCCATTTTCTCAAAAAGCCCAAATGAAATTTCATATTGCATTTGTTAATGTGATGAATCATATCTACTAATGATATTTCCAAAACAACTCCTATCTTCAGAAGTCCCAATGACTTACATATATTTAGAAACCTAAATTATTAAATTAGCAATGCCATAAATTTTTTTAAAAGGTTTTAATAGCATATGGTGGTGGTGAACCTGTGGCACAATTGCCTCAGCAGGCTGTTTGTTATCACTGAAAGTTCTAGAAGGTTTGCTGGCACTGGGACTACTTAATTCAGACTCATTTGCCTGACTTATTTAACACCAAATTACTTGACAACAGAGGGGTGAAATAAATTGCCTTTCTTGCATTCCTGTGATCTCAGTAGCCACAAACATTACTTCTTAGTTTCACACTTTTTTAGTATAATGTGAAAATCAGATATTATATGTGAAAATACTCAGTTTTTATGGAAAAGTTAAAATAGTTTTATCTGCAATAGACACCTCTTCTCATTTTATAATCACAATATCAAAAGAGACTTATATTTTGACCTTGCATTTGAAAGAAGGTTGTATGTAGTATTATAAAACGTCACTGAAGGATTTAGCAGACATGTAGGTTCAAGCACTAATGTCCAAGGGTAAAGATGCAATAGCAAAAATGTAAAAAAAAAAAAAAAAAAAATACAATGACTCCTTCCCTTTGGCAAAATCATTGCCTCCCAGAAATAAAATGTAACATCGCAATTCTTTCAAGTGAGAGCCTCTGATTTTTTCCTTGCCATAGCCCTGGGGCCATACCCAGAGCCATCCTATTCTTAATAAAGGTATCAAGGTTACATTGAATAGTAAAAACTACACAAGGAGCTGAAATATAAATGAGAATGCCTTTAAGTTAAAAAAAAAATACAGTGGTGAGGAGGACTACAAAGGGAAACCTAAAAATCCAAAGAAGGAAGTGCTGTGTAACTCACGAAGACAAAAAAGAGAAATATAAATTCAATATACCAGAAAAAATGAAATGAGTTTCCTTTACTTTTTGACATTGTCTAACCTAAAGCTCTAAGGAATCTGCGAGTTCATCTAATCCCCCTTCCCAGTCTTCCAGATAAAGAAATTGAAGCCTAAAAAAATGAGTGCTTTCCCCAGTACATTAGAGTAGTGAACTAGGGGGTAAAAAGGAAGAAAAAAAATGAACACAACTGAAATAGTGGAAATGAAAAATTATGGAAAGAAAAATACATTAAATATAAAAATAATTTAAATTTATCTTACTTTATAGCTGTATCTCAATGTACAGCATGAAAAATGATCATTGAAATACCATTTTTAAATATTTATGGTGGTTTATTAAAGTGTTTGTAGATTAGAGAAGATTCTAATACTTTGGAAAAGAATAAGAAATGTAAAAATATTGCATTATATTCTTGACATGGTATTTCAGATAGTATCAGAAAATTTTTACAAAAGAAGAATTAGCTTTTAATATCTTTAGAAAACTAGGCAAATGGTGAATGCCTACCTCTGACAGCTAAAATTGAAGAGAGTGATAAAGAATATGAAGAATATTCAACAATCTCAATGGCATAAAACCATATCCACTAAAATGGATAAACATAAGGAGATTATTCAGCTTGAATAAAGAAAAAAGAGTACTCAATTGTATAAATGTCTTTACACAGAGCATAAGTGTCTCTTTATCATCAAAGATGATACAAGAGAACAGTTATCCACAAGAGAATGGAGGAGACAGAGAATATTTTTAATATTAAAAGGCTCACTCCCATTATTTCACTTTATTAGTACTGAATATTACAGAAATCTGAGCTTAAAAAACTAGTAGCACAGGTGGATACACACCTGTAGCCAGGATTGCCATATCATTGTATGTCTATAAAAAAAAAAAAATCTATGAAGTCCAGAATGTATATTCCCAATAATAGGAATCAAATTGTGATTGTCTTTCCCAGAACAGATATTCATTATGAAGTCCAGAAGAGCTAAACTGGAAAATGTCATTTACTATGCCTGTAGATATATTTTTCTATCTTCCCAGTTGTCTCCAGAAACTCTAGAATTTTTTTGAAGAAAAAATATGGTAATTTACTCACATCTTTAAAAGTTAACCTGGGATACCATCCTCCAGATAGATAATGACTAGCCTATATTAAAAGGTCAATAAATATTAAATGAAGTCTCAGCAGAGGCAAGATTTATTTCTTATTTTGAATGGATAAAAGGCACCACTTAGATGCAAGGAAATCTGGAAATGTATTGTTGGAGCTACACAGTAACACTACCAATAAAAATATAGCTTGGTTAGAATGTAAGGAAACAATAAATATTAGATGCTTATCTAATGCCCTTTGACATTAGTATAAACAGTGGAATAATCCAACCAGTTTCTCTCCACCATCACTCACAGTGTCATTCTTTTATATTTTTCATTATTATTTTTCATATCGAGAGGTTCTAGTCCACTTTTTTTTCTGAAATTCTGTGATTATTTTCAGGCTCTGGATTATAATCTATATTATTAGGGTAAATAGTTTCTATTTAAATTAATTTTTTTAGAACAAAAGCCAATGCAATATCTTTATGTTGAACAATACTGGGTTCTTAGGCTTGTCAGTGACAATGCCCTGTAATTCAGGACAATGTCTCTGATGGACCTGAAGAAAATGCACTAGCCACATAAGAAAGGAGAGTTAGGTCATTTTTTGCTTATAGATTGCTATGATTAATTCAATTCTGCGTCTACAACCACAGTACTACCCCCCCAAAATGACTGTTGCACATGAGAATATACATAGCATTTTGTAAACCTCTAAATTTTTATAGAAAAAAAGTGGGATTAAAGTTAGATTGGCCTGGATTCTAGTCTTAGTGGCTATTTAGCAGAAACTAGACTTTCAGAGCCTTATGTGATGATATCAGGGTTGATCTTAAACTGGTATAAAGCAGTATTCCCACACATGCTGCTCAGAGTCAGCATTGCTTCCAATTAGTGCTTATATCATTTACATTCTTAAGCATTTCAAATAATCTTTATATATCTATATATTAGGATTTTCAGAAGAATTAAGCAGACTGAGTTACTGTTAATATGTAACATAAAACACATAAGAAATTATGAATGTACAATCAAAAATAAATTGTGTAGTCTGTTATTTAAGATAGGAATATTGGAAGAAGATAATCGTGCTGCTTTGAATATGTGTAAACAATATCATCTTACTGACATGTAAGACTGAACATTAATAAATAAACATTCTCAGTGGTTAAAAGAAATTACATTTAATACATTATTTGGGAAATATTAAGTAAAATAGATTCTTTTGTGCTCTAATCATTACATTACTTTAAATGTTTGTGATAAGTCTTATCTGAAATATAACATATCTCTCAAATATAACCAATATAATACTAACCTATTATACTTACATACATTACAATTTTTCAAAAATTTTTATATTTTATTTAAATGTCTGTGATTAAGATTTAAAAATTCAAATGTATTGTAAAATAGGAGCAAAGAGAGCATTGTAAAGTGTAATTTGACTTTTTAAAATTTAGTGTTTTCCAAGCTAACAAACAATTGTAGTAAATAGAAATTTTAATTCCTAATTTAGTGTTTGGCTGCCACCTACAGGGGCTTTTTAATTCTTGTTTCTTCCATTTCCAAATGATCAAATGACTGAATGTTCTTTAACTTAATAAAATGTTGGGAGAAAAGGGACTTGTGAATATATTCATTTGTTCTGCTTTAAGACTTTTAAAAAAATTTATAAGATTTCTCTTGAAATTCTATATGTAGTATCATGAACTTTGTTTTTAATATATTCTGAAGCATTCTCCTTTCTATGGTAAGATGCTTAGATGCTCATCTTAGTACTACATTACAAAAACTATAGAATTATCATAATTTAATGCAATTTGTTCTTGTACATGTTCAAACTTTTTTATTTTAATGAAATTTGCAAATGCTTTTATCACAATTATTGCTAGACAATTGCATGTTTTACAAGATACATAGCAATGAAGTGATAACAAATTATTTGAAATGTAGCTATATTGTTAAGATCTGAAACCTATAATGAGTTTATATCATGTCCAGTCTGCTTTACATTTCACATTCACCATACAAACCAAAACCATCAAACCTCTTTATGTTCTGGCTAATGCGAGTGAGAGCTATTTATGATTGCAGTGGTGGGGTTTTTCTCTGGTCTTTTCTCTTTCTAAAATAGATTAAGGCAATAACAGAATTACCTCCACTTCCTGACAGCAGCCAAGGAAAAGCAAAGTATAGTATGAGTTGCCTTAACCTATTGCCTACACATGTAAGGAAAAGGCTTATAATTTCAATATCTTCATGTGAGGTTGCAAATGCTTTTGCTTTAGAAATATTGTTTAAAATATCTCTATTTCTTGGCAATCTCTTCATCACTATCCAGTTTAAATCATCGCTATAAATGGCAATATACTGAAATTTCTTCCATGATATTTTCAATTAAACCCTGTAAATTTGGTATTAAAGCCTTCATTTATGTATGGTAAAAGGAAAGCAAGCACAACTATTAAAAAATCCTCATTAAAATCTTGTTGAGAGACTACAGTTATTCTCTTTTATACAACTCATCTTTCTCTATAAGCTGCAATATAGATTTCAACTTAGTGTTCTATATGCACTGTGACATAAACATCATTCAACAACTTCAAGGACACATGGCCCAGAAACTTAAGCAGAGTGAAGTATATTGTAGTACTTGACTTGATACCATAGAAAATTAGACTTGAGGGACATCTTATAGCTCAGCACAATTATTCCAGCATAAAATGAAGCTTATCATAACACCAGAGATAACACTCAGGATATCTGTTTCATAATATTATTATTTTCTACAGAACACTGTACTTTCAAAAACAGCTGGTAGGCAGAGACCCCAGAAGACTCAAATAGCAAAGCAGGGTGAAGCATATGGCTCTCCTAGTTGAACTTTGAAAAGACTGAGGCTTGTTTTGTAAACACTCCCAGTTACCAAGAAAAATTCCTTTTAACAGGCAAAATCTAAATTTCAATTGAGGTACTAAAAAGACAGAATGGCGTATAAAAGGGAGGGTAAGAAAGATCAGTCATGTGCAAATTTATAAAGAAAATATCCCTCTAAGATCATCTAAGTGATTTTTAGATTCTTGGCAAGATGAAGAATGCAAACAGAAGTCAGAGAGGTTTCTGTGAAGCAATTAACGATGAGATTCACTTTGAAGAACTGAAGATAGTAACTATTCCTCAGTCATATACACTCCTCCAAATTTTCCCCTTGACACTCTGTTAGGAGAGAGAGCATTTTGAAGAACATTGAAATTGTAAAACACAGTGAACTCATACATAATGATATCTGAGAGAAGTGGAAATAGAATGCTGACTGCGGATAACCCCTGGCCAAATGCTTTGGTGAGTGAGCTGGGGGAGTGTTGTTGCTTTGGTTAATCATCCCTCCCAGAAGGTACTGATGGAAGGGATGTGTAAGCACATCTAGCTGAGGAAATGTGGGTTATGATGTGGAGGGTGGGTGGAGACACAACGTGACATCATTGGGGGTTCTGTCTGGTACAGCTGTCTGCAGGAGAAAGGAGACTTTAACACAGAGTGTTTGGATGTGCACTGCCATGACCATAAACTGAGGAGAGAGTAACAAATACCACCTAAATGTGTCTACCCATATAAAGGGAATCATGTGTCAAAGAACCCTACCTCTGCTTATTGCTATAGTACATTGTTCACTGCAAAAATAGAAAAATTATGTTGATATTCTGTATGATGTAATCTTACAGAAACAATTCTTAACAATTAAAAGTCAAAATTTATTTAATTTTTTGTTTATTTTAAGAGGTAGCCTTCTCTGTCTGAGTCAATGCAGCCCCTACATGAAAATATGTGGTTAGGTGAACAGTGGTTAAAGCTTGAATTAAAGTTCAATGCACCCTTTCTCCTTAGCCCCCTTTGTCTATTCAAACTGAATAATCAAGACTGGGAACTGTAGTCCCAAAAGGAGAATGTTAAAAGAACAAGTGAAAATTTCATTCATGGGAGACAAAGATTTAATTTAAATGAAAGAAGCCAGCTTTGTATATCTCCTAGATCCAGCAAGTCAAAGCTACCTTGTGATAGCAATAATTTTTGTCAGCAAGTGCAGTCTCTTGTCTATTTCCCGGATTAAATTGTCTTCCCAGTTCAAATTGAAGTCCTAACACATGGTACTGGAGAAGGTGACCTTGTTTGGAAATAATTGCGTTATGCATGTACACATGTGTTATTTAGGATGATGCCATACTGGATTAGGGTGGTTCCCTTATCAAATATGACCAGTGTCCTTTATACTTATCAAAACTTCATTGAAGTGACACTCAGCTTACAGGAAAAATGCAATCAAAACATAAGCACAGATATCAAGCCAGTACATATACAAATTTCTAACATACAAAACTGTAAGACCATAAGTTTCTGATTTGTAAGCTAGTCAGTTCATGAGCAGCTGTACACCAGTAAATCTGTCTTCCTAATCTACTTCGTTAGACCTTGGCAGCAAGGTAGGAGAGGAGGTAGGGAAGGAAGGAAGTGAGTGTAAAGCAATGAGAAAGCACTTGAGATAAGCAATGAGATAGCCTTGCACTTGCTCTGCCCAGTAGAATGTGGAATCAGGACTGCCAGTCCGAAGCCTAGGCTCCAGCATGTTGGATACTTATGTTTTCTTATGGAACTGGTCTGTCATGATGTGATCAAGCCCTGGATTAATGATGAATCAAAGACTAGGAGAATCAGAGACAAACCATCCACCAACCAGTTCACCACTCAACCAACTTGGCAGCTGATTGCAGATACCTGAAGGTGCCCCACCAAGACCAGAACAAGCCCTAATAGAGGAATTCAACTCAAATTCCAACCTTCAATAAATGAAGAGTTGCTTCTTAAGTCATGAAATTTGTGATTATGTGTTCTATGATAAAGACTCCAAATCAGCAAGTAGTTTCTATTTTACATGTTCATAATTTTACTCTTACCAAATCCATAATTTACTAATATATCATTACTTTGTAGTACATTATTCTTTAGGTTAGAGGCCAATACTAGAGAATAAATGGTACAATGCCTATTACATGTCCATTGGCTGTATCAAATTACCATAGTGGAAAGATAAAAAGGAAAACACTTCTAAAGCAGAAGAATAGCTATCTGGGAATGAATGAGTATAAAGGAAATGGATAATTATTGTAAGTATCCACTTGGAACAATTTGCTCACTTGATTGCTTACAAAAATTATTATTCCCATTTCCTTTAGTTAAGCTACTGTTGCATTCCTTGTATCTTATTTGCTGATATTGGATTTTTACTTAAAAATAGAAATGAATGAGTTGTAAAAGTAAAATAATACATTTATAAACTGAAAGTTTTTCCTTTATTCTCAAAAGCCTTGCTTAATCTGGAATTGTCAATCTACATTTCAAAAATTTTTATACTTTTGAAATGTAATGTTTATGTCATGATCCTGAAAACAACTCACACAGGCTTCTACAACCCACTGTGAGACCCAGGGAGTACAAATTGTGATGGGCAAATAATAATTATTCATTGCTTTACTGCTGAACAGATGGAGATGATTCAGGATAGAAAATATAAAGCCTACTAAATCTAAATGTTCAAATCTATTAGAAATAAATAATAATTGTTATGTTAAAAGCCAGGGATTCACTTAAATCTAATCTTTCACTATCAGATGTGCAAAACGGATGTAGTTGTTTTAGCAATAGGACTTCGTCTATTGAAACAAATCAACTAAATGTTCCACTCTACTTACACTTTACCTATCTCCTTAAACATTCAACACTTCTTCTATCTTCCATCTCAGATGATGATCTTACTTCCTAGTAAATCAAACAAATCAAAACAATCAGAAAACTTCTACAAGTGCTCATCATCACATCTAATAAGAGGTATGCTCACAAAATATCATTCATGCTTAATATTTTTAAATTTATTGTAGGAAAAGATGCATTACTATTAATCCCCTCAAAATACTCCCCCAGATTGAAACACAATTATTACAACATTCTTGCCCTTTCTCAGGCAGGCAGTTCTGGAAGTCATTATTTATAACTGCCTTTAGTTGCGCTGTCATGGCTGCCTCTGTGTCTTGAATTAATTAAAAATGTTTACCTTTCATAGTCATTTTGACTCTGGGGAAGACCTAGAAGTCTCACTGTACAAGATCTGGTGAAGAAGTTAGGTGAGGACACACTGTAGTATTTTTAGATTGCCTTCCCATTGGATGGCAAGCAGGAGCAGCATTCACCATATTTCTGATCACACCTTGTGAAGACCATGAAAGAGAACTTCCAGAACTCTTCAAGAAAAGATAGAATAAGTATGTTTGAAGTGAGGGGCATATTTTGAGAGTGATTGATGACAATGTGTCTTATTCTAATTTTTTTTAATTTAAACATTCATCATATAGTTTGATCATCCTTTATGTCTTCTGCCTGTGCCCAAATATTTTGTCTTCTTTTCTGTTACTGTAGATGCCAAACCTAATTTCTCTAATTTCCCTTATAATTCCTTTTTCACCTATGAATTTCCTCAATATTTTCCTCCTAATCTAGAGCTAAGTCCTCCAATATTTCAACATAAATATAGAAAAAAAAATTGTGCTAGGCCACACTTCCAGGTTAGTAGTTATCACACTGCAGTCCACAGACCAATAGGAGTGCCACCATCACTTGGCAGTTTGTTAGAAAAGAAAGCTCTTGGGTCCTGCCCCAGGACTGTGAATCAAAACATCTACAATGGAACCCAGCAATCTGTACCTTCACAAGACCTCCAAGTGATTTGGATGCACTCAAAAGTTTGAGAACTGCTTCCTTATCAAGCATCCTGCATTTCCTCAGTAGCAATTGTTTTCTACTGGGTCTTGTTGACTAATATATAATGATGTTTTATTTTCTTATCTTCACATGAAATAGAATTTCTCTTGATGCTATATGACTTTCCTTTGACAGTTTTTTCTTCTTCTAAAAGAATGTCTTCAAAATTTTTACACTTAGAATACAAATTTTTCTTCATTTACTTCTGTTGAATGCACCCCAGCAAGGATATGATTAGCCCCTTCCATTGAAATGACATTGAAGGACATCTGCAATGATTCTAAGTCTTCATCTTCTCTGGAATACTGCAATATTTGACCTACAAAAATTCTCCATCCTCCTTGCAATCCATTTCACCCCATTTTGTTTATAGGACCTGTCTCCTTGTTGTTTTCACATCTCAATGTTTGAGTATTGTCTGGTCTGTTGCTTGCCCATCAAACTATTAACCATTAAATACTAAAATCATCCAGAACTCAGTTCTAGAATCTCTTTTTTATTATGTACTAATTTTCCAAGAGATCATATTTTCAGAGTTTGAATGCTTACCTTGGAAAAATGATAGAACATTTGATTAATGTATTATAAAATATACATCTTAGTTAGAATTTCTTTGAAAAGTACTGTGTTATGTGATTTAAAATATCATTAAACAGTCTGACTTCTCACATGATGGAGGAAGAAGGTCATTAATCTTTTCTTTGAAAGAAGCAACAATAAAACTAGGTGAATGTTGGCACTTGGGAAACAAACTTCTGTCCCAGCAGTAGTTTAATCAGGACAGAGCACACTATGGAAACAGCTTTGCTTCATCCACCAAAGAGGATCATTTGATTTAGTGTGGTATCTAATCAGCTGGACATCTAAGTGGCCAGTGGCCAGTGCCCAGTGCACAGGAAGGTCCAGTTTGGAACAAACAACTAATTGATGGACTAGCCTAATGTTTAACCAAGATTTTTCTGAAAGGGAGATAATCACAGGAGTTTCAATAAGTTCACCATATATTGCCAGTTATCTAGAACTGATGCACTGGTAAGGATCATCAGAGACTAGAGAGGACACAAACCCCCTACACAGCATTATAATATGCATGAGATGAAGAGAACCTGACAGAAGATAAAGGCCAATCACTCACTGAAAAATGGCCTATTGTTCCAAAGAGTTCCCAGCCAACACCAATCCCCCAACAGAATATGGAAATCTAATTGACTCAAACTATTTGAACATATCTCTGATGAACACAAAGCTATGCAGATACAAGATAACACCAAGAAATGCAGACCTCCAAATAATATGCTTTTTATTGTGCAGAAACATAAGTATTCATATGTTGTGATAGAAACACATATCATACATTTAGCCCATGTCAATAAATAAACCAATAAATAGCAATGAAGACAACTCTCAGAAGGAAAACTACAGAATCTAAAGTTGCTACAATATACTGTCTAAAAAACCCATACAACTCAGCAAAAATAATTATGATATTGGAAAAAGCAAACAAGAATGTATAAGCAATACTAAGGCAGAAGGGCAGTCAATAAAAAAAGCACTGTCTCTGGGTTTCCCTGTTTGTTTAAATTAGGAAACAAAACTTCAAAGGATCCTTTATCAGTATGTTCACAGGACAAAGGAGTCACATTTTAGAAATTAAAGTCTGCTCACAATGACTTAACAAATAAAGAATAGCAATAACAAGACTAGAATTACAACCAAAAAAATCAAATGGAAGTTCTAGGATCACAATTTTAAATAACTAAAATAAAAAATTGTCAGAAGGACTCACAGAATATTTGAGATGACAAAGAATTTCACAGATGTCTTTAAAATGATTAATAAATTCACTTTTATTGGACTGTTAAAGGCATTATAGGTTTTAAGTAGTTTGTAAATCCCCATGGCCCTTTTTTCATAGGACTAACCTGTTATAAATCAGCCCTGCATGTATGAACATTTCACATAAAAATAGACTATATTGGTCATTAGAAAATTTCTATAGAACCATAATTGCACCAGCCTAAACCACAACAAAACGTCCAAAACTATTGGGAATATATAATAGCAATGCAATACAACTTTTTAAAAAATAAATAAAATTATGTATTTACAAAGTTTAGAATTGTAATGGGCCTATATTATTTAATCTACTGATTTATATCAAAAATAAGTCTCCAAATGTTTTTTTTTTTTAATCCCACTACTTCTTTTAGAGAAAACCACTAAAGATCCTTCTGCATAATTCCTATTCCTTGAGTTACCTGACTCTTCCATTACAGGTCTATAGTTTGTTGTGTTGTGTTATTTCTTTTTACTTCATTGTTTTCCTGTATAACATACTAATTTAGTATTTGTGTTATAGTTGTGAATCCAAGACATATAGACAGAGGATATCAACAACAGTAAATAAAGAAGGAGTAATAGAAAAAGCAGCCATTAAGATGAGTCATGAGAAATTTTAAGTTGCTTAGCCAAAATAACTGCCATTTCTCTGAAATTCCTAAGATTCCTGCTGTGGTCCAAGTAAAGCCTGTCCACAGAGTTTGTTATTCAAATCAGATGCATTCTTTTCACAGACAGTTTTTAGCAGTGTGTGCATTAGAACTCAGATCACAAGGCTACCATCTCAGACCTTTTGCACAGAACTTACTATCTTTTTTTTTCATTAAGCTTATAGGTTCATTTTAAGTATACAGTATGATGACATTCATCATTGGGAATTTGCACCTTTAGATGATATATCTTGCATCTTATTTTTTCCCCATTCCCCTCCCCTCCTTGTAACTCCTCCACCCCTGCCTATTTACAAAGACTATGTTTCCATTTTTTCATTTTCTCATATTTATTATTTATCTCTTTCCCTTCTTTCCTTTGCCCTACTCCTTCCACTTCCTCTTACACTTTAGACATTTTTCCTGTTTCACATTATCTATTATACATTTTCATTTGTATTTACACTTTGAGTTTCTCACACCAGAGAAACTATTCAGTATTTACACATCTGTCCTCTTTATTTAATTTAAGAGTATGGCCTCAATGTGCATCCATTTAGCTACAAATGTCTCTAGTTTCTCACTCTTTATGACCAAGTAGTACTCTATTTTATTAAAAAAAAAAAAAAACTTCTTTATCCAGTCTCCCGTGGATGGGCAATTGAGCAGTTTCCAAGTTTTAGCTATTACAAACTGTGCTGGTATACACATGGGTATGCATGTATCTCTATGGTATAATTCTTTTTTTATATATATTAAATTATTTTATTGGTACATTGTAGGTATACAACAAAATTACATTTCTCATTGGGAATTGTACCTTTACATAATGCATCTTGGTTCTTATTTTTTCCCCGTTCCTAGAGCTCCCTTCACGCCCTCCACCCTTCCCTATTTACAAAGATTATCAATGTCTAATCATTTTTCCTTTCCCTTCTTTCCTTTCCCCTGTGCCTCCCAATACCCCTACCCCTTTGGACCTTTTCTTCCTATTTTATATTATCGATTATTCATTCTAATCATTGGTACATTTTAGG
>NW_004624839.1:3317726-3353187 GCF_000247695.1 Heterocephalus glaber
CTTCTTGTTCCAAATGAATTTTTGGATTGTTTTCTCAATGTCTGTGAAGTATGCTGCTGGAATTTCAATTGGGATTGCATTGAATCTATATAGCAGTTTTGGAAGTATGACCATATTCCCTAGGTTGATTCTTCCTGCCCAGGAGCAAGGAATGTCTTTCCATTTTCTGATATCCTCTTCAATATCTTTTTTCAGAGTGCTATAAATTTCAGAGTAGAGGTCTTTGATTTCTTTCGTTAGGTTGATTCCTAGGTACTTCATTTTTTTGGATGCTATTGTGAAGGAAGTTGTTTCTCCAGTTCCTCTTTCAGTGAGTCTGTTGTTCATGAACAGGAAAGCTATTGATTTTTGTGTTTTGACCTTGTAACCAGCTACTCTACTGAATCTATCAATTAAGTCTAGAAGATTTTTAGCATAGTTTTTTGGGTCTTCTATGTAGAGCATCATGTCACCAGCAAATAATGACAATTTAACTTCTTCTTTTACTAACTTTATTCTTTTTATTTCTTTCTCTTGTCTAATTCCCATGGCTAATGTTTCCAGAACTATTTTGAACAGGAGTGATGATAGTGGACATCCTTGTCTTGTTCCTGATTTTAGTGTGAAAGATTTCAGTTTTTGACCATTTAGTATGATGTAGGCTGTTGGTTTTTCATAAATACCTTTATCAGATTGAGATAAAGATGATCTATTCCAATTTTATATAGGGTTTTTATCATGAATGGATGTTGGATTCTGTGGAAAGCTTGTTCTGCATCTATTAAGACGATCATATGGATTTTATCCTCAAGTCTGTTAATATACTGTATTACATTTATTGATTTGTGTATGTTGAACCATTCTTGCATCCCTAGGATGAATTCTACTTGGTCAGGGTGTATGATCTTGATGATCCTCTGTATTCCATTTCCCAGTATCTTATTGAGGATTTTTGCATCTATGTTCCTTAGGAAGATTGACTTGTGGTTCTCTTTTTTGGTTTAATCTTTCTTGGCTTTCCAAATCAAGATAATATTTGCTTCCAGGAATAAATTTGGGAGTATTTCTTCCCTTTCAATTTCATTAAAGAATTTGAGAAATAGTGGCATTAGCTCTTCTCTAAATTTCTTGTAAAATTCAGCAGTGAAGCCATCAGGACCTGGGCTTTTCTTTGTTGGTAAATTTTTAATTACATTTTCAAATTCACTGAGTAAAATTGGAGTGTTTAGAATTTTTATATCTTCTTTGTTCAGTTTTAGTAATTCATATGAATATCAGAATCTGTCCATTTCTTCTGTGTTTTTCATTTTATTGAGGTACAGGTTCTCTAAGTAAGTATTGATGATCCTTCAATTTGTACTGGGTCTGTTGTGATTTCACCCTCTCCTGAACAAGAGTGTTATTCAATTTCCATGTGTTTGTGAAGTTCTTGAGGTTTCTTATGCTATTGTTCTCCAGTTTAATTGCACTATGGTCTGATAACATACAGGGGATAACTTCAATTCCTTTTCATTTACTTAAACATGTTCTATTAGCTAGCATGTGGTCTACTTTGGAGAATAACCTATGTGCAGCTGAAAAGAATGTGTATTCTGATTTTGTGGGGTGGAACACTCTGTAGACATCTATTAAGTCCATTTGTTCAAAAGTTTGGTTGAGTTCTAGTATTTTGTTGTTGATTTTCTGTCTGGATGATCTGTCTATTTGTGACAGGAGGGTATTGAGGTCCCCCACTACAATTGTATTAGTGCTTATTTGGTTTTTCATGTCCATTAATATTTGTTTTATATAGTTCGGTGCACTAATATTTGGTCCATATAAGTTTATGATTTTCATCTCTTCCTCTTAGATTCTTCCTTTTAAAAGGATGTAGTGACCTTCTTTGTCTCTCTTAATTAGTTTTGGTTTGAAATCTGCTTTGTCTGCATATAAGGTAGCTACATCTGCTTTTCTCCGGGTTCCTGTCACATGGAGAAAATTTTTCCATCCTTTTACTTTGAGTCTATGAATTTCTTTGTTAAGTAAGTGTGTTTTTTTATACACCATACTGTTGGATTATGCTTCTTAATCCATTCTGCCAGTCTATTTCTTTTGATTGGTGAATTGAGGCCATTAACATTGATGGTTATAACTGATATGTAATGATTTATCCTTGTCATGATATTTTTGGTTGTTGGCTTTTTTATTTTTTATTTTTCCCCCTTTTCCTTTAATTTTTTGCTTTGCCTGATGGCTTCATTCTGTTGGACCTCATGGAGTAATGACCCTCATTGTTTTTTTCTAGGACATTGTTTAGAATTGTTTGGAGTGCTGGTTTGGTATTCATGACGTTTCTTGGGTGTTCTTTGTCATGGAAGTATCTTATTTCTCTATCAATGTTGAAAGATAGTTTTGCAGGATACATCAATCTAGGTTTAAAGTTGTTTTCTTTTAGGGCTTGAAACACTTCACTCCAGGCTCTCCTTGACTTGAGAGTTTGTGTTGAAAAGTCTGCTGTGATTCCTATGGGCTTTCCTTAGTATGTGATTTGTTTCTTTTCTCAAACTGCTTGTAGGGTTTTGTTCTTCTGTTGGGTTTCCAGGATCTTGACTATTATATGTCCAGTTGTAATTTTTTTTTTTTATCATGGCTAGTTGGAGTCCTATATGCCTCACTTATCTGTATGTCAAATTCCTTTCCTCTGCTTGGGAAGTTTTGTCATTACTTCTGTGAACAATTTTTTTATGTCATTTGTGCTTTCTCCTGTTTTGTCATGGACTCCTATCAGTCTTACGTTCTTCTTCTTTGTGTCATCTAGCAGCTGCTGGATCAATTTCTTGTGATCCATTACTATATTCAAGAAATCTCTCTTTTCATGGTCACTAACTGCAATCTTGTCCTCTATATCTGATATTCTGTCCTCACATTGGCTCATTCTGCTGCAAATACTTTCAATAGAGTTTTTAATAACCTGGATATCTGCTTGGATCTGTTTCATGGATTAGATTTCTTTCCTATTTTGGGTGTACATGGTTTCCATTTCTTTCCTATGCTGAGCATTCATGGCTTCTAACATGGACCTGAGCTCATCTGTTTTTTTTTTACCTGTTTCTGTTTTAGAGTCTCTAATCATGTTTTTCATTCTGCTCACCATCTCTGTAATTATCTGAGATATTATTTCTGCTTGGAATTTTTCTAGAGCCTCATTCATCTGTTTTGTTATTTCCTGTGTTATCAGTTCTGGGTGCCCAGGTGGTTGATTATCAGATTTTTCCACCTCATTGCCCCCAGAATTTGCCTTTGGTGAGGTGGAAGTGTGGGTTTTTGGATTGTTTATGTGTTTTCTCCTTTCTATTTTTGTTTTTGGTGCTGTTTTTTGCTTTAATGCCTGGGCTGATACTTCAATATTGCTTATTGTGAGCATCTTTATTGCATGTATTAAGAACCTTGATGGAATAATTGCTTGTCAGAGGTATCTTCCAGGTAAAGCTGGTCTTTAGGCTTTGAGTGTCTAATGACTCTTAGGCAATCTTGTTTTCAGTATACCAGGGAGTACAACTGATTAGATCAATCACAACACCTTAGCCCAAGTGATACAATCAGCATCAACAATAGCATCAAACACAGCTTAAAAAATGACAATTTGTGTAGCAATTAATCTGTTACCTTTAAACATATGAACTAGATCAAAATTGAGGACCAGCCCAAAATACGTTTGTAGTGTTACAGAAATCTCAGAAAGAAATACACGGAGACACAGAATTCAGATAAAATAATAAAACTTCTTATCACGAGCAGACAGGAACACCAGAAACCAGTCTGGTCAGTATTCCCACCCCCTTTGTTCAGCATTTCCCTTTTTATATCCTTTTTAGCCATTATCTCATCCCTAGTGGTGTTTGATATGTAATTACAATTCCAGTTCCTATTTACAAGTCAAAGACACAAGATAGGCCATATACATTGTAAATTCACCCTGGCATGGTAACTTTGTTAGGTTAATGAAGTTACAGGTTAGAATCAGATAATCCTCACCTTAAACAAGGAGTTAGGGGAAAAGCAAATCTTAAAAGAACACATCACTTATTTTGCTTCTACAATTACCTTAATATTCAATCTATTAAGTTATCCAAAACTTTTCCATATCAGTAGTAAATAAACTCTTCAATTTAGCAAATTTACCCTTCAGGATCAGGACTTAGAAGGAGTTGGGGAGGAAGGGATAGAGAGATAGAAGGAGAGGAAAAGGTTAGAACTGTGCCTAGAGGACACAGGAATTTTGGGAAAATTTGAAGACAAGAGGAAATGACAGAGTGAAGGAACAGACAAGAACAGAACAAACTAACAGAAACAGGGAGGCTAGAAGCTGTATTCACCTTCCTATAAGAATGACAATTGAGAGAAGGAAAGAGAGAGAAAAGCAATCTGAAATAGGACAGGAACTTGAACAAAGAGGGAGGGAAAGAGAAAGAAGGGTCAAGAACAAGAAAAGAGAGAGAAAAAGAAAAAATATATATATATATAAATTAATAAAAAAAGGGCCTCCTTCAGGGTATGTCTCTGCTGTCAGGGTACACAACGTGGGCAGCAGTGTGCAGATCTAAGTCGATTAGCCTGACCAACCCACTGAGATTCCGGCTGATTTCTTGCTGCAAGACACAAGTTGAGGTCCCTGACCCCCTGCAGGATTGAACTCTGCAAGGTTTTACTGCAGGTTCCAGCTACCCTTGCCCCAGTGTGTGTCCGGGTTACTATTTGAGGTGTTGATCTCACCAACTTACCAAGCATAGTGGTCCAATGTGCCTTTATTGCAGAGATTTTCTTCCCTTTCCCAGTAGGTTTCAATTTTCCTTAAGGAGCCTCCAAGAGGCTCTCTCTCTATTGTTCACTTCTGCTCCATCTTCTGGAACTTGAAACCATGCCCTTTATGGTCCTGGGAGCCTCTGCAGTATGGATTCAGATACTGAGTGGCCTGTGTGGCATGGTCCTGGAGTGGCTGACCTCTGTGTGATGGTGCTGGGGCAGCAGGAAGTTACTATCTTTTTTAAAAGACTTTTTTATTCACTTCTGTTTACTTGCCATAAAATCATTTGGCATTACAAAACCTTCATGTTTATGTTCTCAAGAAGTCTTTAGCCCTCATTTCGAAACACAGCTACTACTACCAACTCTAGTCTCTTTTTAATGTCACTCTACCTTTTCTCTTGATTTACAAAGGTTTTTCTTGCAGTTTCTTCTCTTCCCTTACCTTTCCCCTAATTTTGATGAAATTTCAACACCCTTTACTAGTTTTCTAAGATTGTTTGATTGACTGTAGCTGTGGCTTTTTAATTTTCAAGTTTACTTAACTTTGAGCTTTTTTTTTTAAAAAAACTTTTTTAGTACATAACTTTTTAGCTTTTATTCAGCACATAATGATTACATTCACTGTAGGGAATTGGTACATGTATATAAGGCTTAACTTCTATACTCAAAATTACCATTTAAAGATAAAACTAATACATTGCCACTTTAAACTCTTCCAATGGACTATAAATTCATTTTAATTAGTCATTTGACAAAATTTGAATATTTCCTTAACAGCTGAAAAAGAAAAGTTAATCCTTATTAAATGGAACAAGTTTTCTAAAATTTAGGGACATTATGTTCAATATTGTTTATAAGAACATTTAATGGGTATGAAGATATACTTCTTGGATTTGGGGAATGACAAGATTAAATGTGGCACAAAACTCAGTGCCAACATTGTGAAAAGGATAGCAACTGACTGCAATGACTACATTTTATTCCCCCCCCCCCTTGTTCTCTCATCATCTCCAGTAGGACCATCAGAAATCTGGTCTGAGAACTGGATTATGGCTAGAACTGAAGAATACATCTTGAAAGACAGTCAAACAGTTGGCTTGACTTGAAAAAATGGTACAGAGCAGACAGAAATCAAGAATTGCTGAGGAAGAGGATGCTCTCATTCTATCATACTTCTAGGAGCTGGGGAGAAGTCTAAAACCCTAGGAGTCCTAGTAGAAACTAATTATTTGAAGATTTTATTCTGACCATAACCCTATAGAAATTATACTTTTAAAATATCAATCTCCCAGTAGTATAAAAGATGGATTTAAAAAAAAGTAAAAGCAAAGAAACTACTAGCCTATCAGTGTTGGATTCAGGGGAATTGATGAGGACAATGAAGACAGATAAAAAGTGTTGGCAGAAGTAAGTCAGGGTGACCTTTAAAAAATGAGTGGACAAAAGGAATGGAAAGTCAAAGGAGATCTAAAATTACAGAACAAATAGAATGAGAACACCCATTCTGAGGGAAATGTTATATTCCTATTTTCAGACATCAAAATTTGAATGGATCAAGTCAAATATTAACTAAGCATAGAGGAGGACTTTAAAAAGGACGGGCCAAAGAAGATGAATATATTGGAAAAAATACAATAAATTTTAAAAGTATGCCCCAAAGATTTTGACTTTTCAAGTTTATATTTAAAAAAAGAAAAAAATAATCCATGGAAATGCCATGATATAAGTTTTTTTAAAAAAAGGCTACCTAAGCTCATTTTACTGTTAGTCTTTCAATCCTTAAATTTCAACTATCATAGTCAAATCATTATTTCACATTAGATTAGTCATAATTTGTTACAATAATACTCTCAGTTCTAATAAATCAGAACAAATACAGAACAATTATTTACTTATAAATATTTCCATTACAAATGGGAAGATTTGAGCTTTACTAAATGATTAAAGATTTTAATATTAATTCAATTTTCTATATTATCTGTAGCACTATAAATTACTCTCACCAAATTAATAAGGAATATGCAATGAGTTTAAGTATTGAAATACATTTTTGGTATTAATTTTTGTATCAAACACTAACTACAGTCACTAGTTAATATTCTGAATTGGTCATGTAAAACAAATGCTTTTGATTGTTTAGAAAAATGTGAAGATAATTATATGTGTCTAATCCTTGATTAAAACAATGCTTCTGATGAGAGATTCTAATCATTTCTCAAGAATAAAAAGAATTATAATTATAGGGCCAGGGATTTAGCTCAGTAGTTCTGCCACCTGCCTCGCAAGCACAAAGTCCAAAGTTCGATCCCCAGTACCAAAAAACCCCAAAGGATTATAATTATAGAAGAGTCATTCCATTGTTTAATTTATCTTCATAAAAATCAGGCTGTTTTTACTGAAGTAACACATAATCCATTAATATAAAAATGACATATCAATAGGTATTGAAAACATTTTTTGAGAAAGAAATTAAATAACCATGAAACAGTACTAAGAAGAGGTTGTAGTGCTGACCTGGTCATTTTCTAATCTAGAAGCACTTGTGTGGTGTTGTCAGAAGAAAGTACAGTTCAGTAGCAAAAATTTTATTTCCTCTGTTTCTCTATCCTTCTATTCATCATGTCTGTAAAGCAAAGTTTTGCTGAAATCTGACTCATTAAACAATAGCTACTAAATGCTATCTCATAAAATATAACTGCTGTATTTTCATGCAGTGGAAATAATACAGAGATGGACTGTAATATCAACGTATGAGGAAATTAAGACTTCTATAATCTGTATATTTTTATGGAAAAAAGATAAACTCAAATATCAAATCATATTTAAAAAATTCCAGGCTGGGCAGAGATTTAGCTCAGTGGTCCCATCCCTGCCTCTCAAGTGCAAGGTCCTGAGTTGGATCCCTGGTACCAGGCAGAAGAAAAAATTCCAGGTGACTTATAACTCTAAAGTAAGAAAAGCAAAAGTGTACAACTCCAGAAGTTAATATAGGTAAAGATCTTCATTATCTTGATATAAGGATAGGTTTTTTAAAACAATATACAAAAACATTCACCTCAAAGAAAACAAAAACATGAAATTAAAACATTAAAATTAAGAATATTCTTCAAAATACACCACTTGAAATGCACTATGTAACATATGTAACCAAGAAAAGCCTCTTAGCTGTAGTGTTCAAAAAATGTATGCATCAATAAAAAAATGTGCACTCAACAGAATAGAAAAGCGGACTAAGAATTACAAGATGATCAATTAAAAATGTGCTCAAATATCATTAATCATCAAGAAAATTGAAATTAAAAAATATCTTTGGTGCTGGGGATTGAACTCAGGACTTATGGCTATGTTAGTCATGCATTTTACCACTGAGCTACATCCCTGGCCCCTTAAATTAAAATCATAATGAGCCATTATTACAGATGCACTGGAAGGTCTAAAATGGAGTAAAGATGCACTAACCACTTCCAAAGACATGAAGCAACAGCACCTCTCTCAGCCTGTAGAAAAGTTAATATTAGGGTGCATCTACTTGGAAAAAGCATTTCTTTACTAATTTGAACAGTCATATACACAAGGATCTCATAATTCTAACCCTGAGTGTATTACCCACAGCAATATATATGCACCTATATCTACACATATATGTATGTATAATGATTCAAAATAAATGTCCTTCCAAGTCAAGGACAACTGAAATGTTATCATAAATATCAAGAAAGTGATTACAAGTTGGGCACAGTGGCCTACACCTAAGCCAGAACATGTCAGGCTGGTGATGTAGCTCAATATGAAGGTACTGGGTTCAATCCCTGGTACACTAAAAAAAAAAAAAAATAGAACAGGAAAAAAAAAGCTTACTTGGGACCAAAGGTGGTATAATGTTTGGAAGATGTCACAAAAGGTATCAGCATGTTATTTTAAATTAAGAATTTCTACATGGGTGTTCAGCTTACAAAAATTTATTAAGCTGTACATTTATATTTTTGTGTATTTTGCTGTCATTCATATTAAAAAATCCTGTGGAAAAAAGTTTCAAAAGTAGAAAATTTATTTAAATGTTAGCAACTTTGCTTTTTAAATAAATGTTTCTTCTTGTTTCTAAACAAAGAATTATTATTTGGGCAATATTTGTACAAATTGGTATTTCAAATTTACAAAATATAACAGTCCTCTTATTCTTTATGTGAGATATGGAAACCCAGGCCATTCAGAGAACAGTTTCAGCAACTGTATTTGATTAATAAAAAACAAAAGGGTAAGGGTTTCTTATCAACAAAAGTGAAAAAAAAAAAATTCCATGCTGCATGGAGGTCACCTAATCCTTTTTCTGCATCATATCTTCTTCACAGAAATGTGTTTAATTCTGGGTAGCCTGATAATTCCCCAATGAAGGAGATTTGAGTGTTCAACATCAAAACTGCATTGTTTGGGGAACTTTTACCTGGGAAATTAATTTTCTGTTGCATTTTATGATGGAAATCATCCTGTGAAGAAATTCAGGTCCCAGATTGAGACTTGAGAAACACAAATGTAAATTTTTAGAGGCCAAATTCTATTCATATCAGAACATAATACTGATAAGTAGCATATAAGTAGCCTGAAAGTTTATATATTGAGCAGATTAACATGAGTGCCTGATAGGACCACACACCTCTGAGGCTGCTCAGAAAGTGAACTCAAAGCTGTTAGGCTTCCAGGAAAGCAGCTGTATGCCCTGGGACCTGTGCTTGTTTCTGAAGTAACACCAAAGGCTGAATTCTGCTCTGAGCAAAGAAAATCAAGGTGAAATGCAGTCTCTTTCTTTTTTATATCCCATGAGTAATGATAAAATGTTGAGTGAAAGAAGTGATGAAAACCTTTCTAAGTTTTTAAACTGCTTATATTGTCCTTGAAACATGGAGCCCAAAGTCATTTATTTCTGTTGAACAGAAAGTAAAAGTCTAGGCTTTGAATTTTAGGCTTAATAGAGCATTAAGAAATAACAAGGTAAGTGAAGAGCCAGCCAGTCCTTGAGTATGTGCCAAGACGGTTATTGGAAGAAATCAGACCCTGTCCATAGGAAACATTCAAACCTAAATGAAACCAAATTGACTGCCTGGAATGGCCAAGCAAGGCAGAAGCAGGATTCATTGTACTTTCCAGTGCAGGCCCCAACTGCAGTACTAAATCAGAGAATAAATTCCACAACCTGTCTTTTTGTGCCCATAAAATATAGTATTATCTGCTGTAGGATTGCATAAAACATTAATAGAAATCTATTTCAATTAAAGAAAACCCTGAAGCGAACTAAGGCAAACTGTTCTGGTTGGTAATTCCACTCCTAATTATCATCACATTCGCCCACCAGTGGGTGATGAATCCCCTTCTTCCTTTAGAGGTTGCTTCTGTTACCAGCTGCCTCTGAGACTTAGAATCAGGAAAAGAAGCACCTCTTGAGACTACACCTAAACAATTAGGAAAAGATAACTCCTCAGTGGCTCTGGCCATCAGGACTCTTGTCTGTAGGTATAGATTTGACTTTGCTTTACCTGTACTAAGCAGAGTGAACTCTGCAAAACCTGTGGTATTTCTGGATACAGCAAATTGCATGTGATTTTTCCCCTAAATTATGTACTCCTCTGATTATTTTTGTAAATATCTACATGAAAATAAAACCCTAGCTTATACATGCAAATATTTTAAAAACAACTGTAGTTTTTACAATAAGTAAAGCTTTATTTAATACATCTCTCAAATTATATGCCACTGCTATCCAAGAGTTTAAATTAGCACTGTATACTGAATTCCAGATATTAGATATATTTATCATCAATTTATATACTTAATATTTGTATAGACTTCCCCACACTTTTACTACTTCCCAAGTTGGCTATTCTTGCTTCTCAGATATTCTTTCAGGGTCACTGTTCTTTTTCTTAACCACATTTGTTAAAAATTCTGTTAGGATATTCTATTAGTAATAAATGCCTTTAGCTTTTATTTGTCTAAAACTCTCTTTTGCTCTCATTGATGAAATATTTTTCCCAGACCTGCCATTCTAGATTGATAGTTATTTTCTCTCATTGTTTAAAATCTATTTTTCCACAGCATTATGACTTCCTTTGTTGCTACTGAGAAGAAAGCTGTCAATCTACTGTAGTTCGTTTACTTCTAATCCATTTTTTATTTTGACAACCTTTAAGATCACTTATTTTTCTTTTGAGTTTTTGCAATATTTGCTTTACACAGATTGATTTATTTTTATTTTTGATATTTGGTATTCATTTTGCATTCTATCACTGTGCATTATTATCTATCTGCAATGCTAGATATTTATGAGTTTCCATGTTTGTATTTTTATATATTGTTTTATTTTTCATTATGTTTTTCCTACCATTTTCTTATGAAATTCAGATTATAACCACATTAGTCTATTTCTCTCATTCATTTATTTTTATACCAACAGAAAACATTAATAAATGATGCACACCAATTACAAAAATTCAGAGATGTCACTGACATCTTATCTATTAGAAGCTAAACAGGGCTGGAGCTTTGCCTCAATGACAGATAACTTGCCTACCCAAGGCCCTGGGTTTGATCCACATCACACACACACACACTCACACACACACTAACACACACAAGTGCATGCACACAAACACAAATGCTTAACAGATGATGGAACCATGAGACATGCAGCAACCAAGCAAAACAATCCTAAATAACTTTGGACTCTAAAGAACAAAAATTTGGAGTGGTAACTGGAACCTAGAGAAAGGACTCTTTTGGACTTTGTCTAACCTTGCTTAAATATATGCACTGAGATTCTAATTTTAATTTTATAGTATTACTTTTAGAGATGTATGATTCTTTTTTCAAATCACAATATTTTTAATTTTAACTACACAAAAATACTATGTTATATACAATGTCTCTTTTTGATCACTGCAATACCTAAAGTTTTTTAAATCATTCTAATACCTAAAGTCAATGTAAAAATTCTGCATTTTATAGATTTTTCTGACTCTCACAATTGCGATGTGTGTATGAGTGTACAAAATGTTAATGGTAGGAGTTGTTTAAGTCTTTTTATAATGATTTTTTCTAGATAATATTTGTGGTTTCTTCACCTTGTTGACTTTCTTGAAGGAATCACTGTCAATCTAGCTGGAATTTGTTTGAACAGTATAGAATTTGTGGAATTTGGCCATCATATATACCTATGGCTGGGAGTTCTCAACAGATGTTTAATTTTTGCTTTGACAGTCAGAGTGTAGGCTGAAACATGCAACTACTCAGACCATCTTTCTCTATAAGATTTACTCCTGACTCACCAAAAACCCTTTGGAGAACCCAATTTTTATTTCTAAGTCTCAGATCCTGCCTCTACCTGTCCTCAAAGCTTAGTCTCCTCTGCCCAAACTACTGTGAAAATAAAATGAAAAGAAAATGTGAGAAAGCAGTAGTAAGTTTGCCACAATGGAACTGGGGTCCATGAAGATAACAGGCCTTAGAGCCACATCTCAAGACACTGCCTGGGAACTTTGGTGACCCTCACCCTTTTATTGTAGGCACCAGAGTAAATGGAAAATTACACTGCTGTCAGACATCAAAAAGTATATCAGTAGCTTACTGGCCTCTCATTTTACAGGTTTATTGATTGTATATTTTCTTTATCTTCAATTAGTCACATAGAACCTATCATGTAGCTCCTCTTCTCTCTCACCATGCAGTAGAAGTTTCCTATAAAGGGATTGTTTACTGATTTGTAGTAAAAGACCACTGCATGTCTGTAAAACACCCCACTTTCCCCGCTTCCTTCACAACACTCATTCAGAACCATCTGAATCTCTGTCTCCTGAACTGCAATTCCTAAGACTCCAAATAAAGTTATACTTACAGTTTCTGAACTTGAATTGATCAACAC
This sequence comes from Heterocephalus glaber, assembly GCF_000247695.1. Next base: position 3,330,400 of record NW_004624839.1, read on the forward strand.
TATCTGAACAATGGAGGAGCTTCAAGTTTGGTTTTTTTAGGGATATATTCAATGGTTGGGGTAGCATCTTAGAATGTATAATTTCTTATCATTTCTGTCGAGTAAAGAATTCTCTTACATATCTTCCCTTTGCTCTTTGCCCTTATTTATTTTTAAATATTTGTATGCAATATTTTTAGGGACACAATAGAATAAGAACTTTTTCTGGACAACAGTCTGCTATGAGGATTGAAATAGAAGTGCATATTTACTTTTTACAATTATGTAAATATACTTGATAAATATATTTATTTGAAAAGTAAAAGAAAAATGACTGAACACTTATTTCTATAATGAGAATTACATATTTTACTACACATAATGGTCTGAGGCACATTATTTCAGTTCACAGATCTGGGTATTAGTTTATTTGTGTTACTACACTACAATAGCAAAGGTAACTCATTTTATACAGACCAAAGGTTTGTTTAGCTCAAAGTTTTAGAGGTTTAGGAGCATGGTATGGATGCAATTATGGCTAAGGTCCTCGCAGCTATAGTAGTTTCATGGCAGAGGCACTTACGTGCCTCTTACATCTTACATTAACAAAATCTTACATTGCCAAATGGAAAGTCAGAAAAAAAAGACTGGAAGGGGGGGGGTGTCCCACAATCCCTGTCGAGATCACCTGCACAATCGCCTCAGGATGTCCCACAAGACCCCATCTCCAAAGATTCTGTCACCTCTCAGTGGTACCAGCCTGAGGACAAGCCTTCAATTATAAGGAACACTTAGAAGACTCTCAAATTAAACAATTAAATGATATCCAAGCTGTAACAATCCTATTTCCTAATGTACCATGGAGACCACAAAGAGCCACAATTGTGCTTATTAATCACGGAAAGGTTGTAGACCTCTCTTTTCCACAGGTGACTGTGGTCATGGCTTTTCTAAATGATGCCACTCTCTCTGTAATGGTGACTTTGAAAATGTGATTAGGAGACCATTTGGATCAAAATAACACAGAACACTCATAAAAATTCATATTAAGAAAATTATGGGCTTATTGGATCATTATGTTTAGGAACTGGGTCATAAATCTATATATTAATAAGGCCTGTACATGATCAAGAGTCACTAATTCATACAATAAGAAATTTATCCAACAATTTTTATTCTACTTATTACTAGGTTCCTCAGGAAAGGGTTTGAATATTGTTAAGTAGAAGCAATCAAAAATTGTATAGAAAATAGGAACTTCTAAGAGTTCTGTGAATTTTTTTCTATTTTACTTTATTTTCAGATTTTTGTTTTGAGACAGGGCCGCACTATGCAGTTCATGCTGGCTTTGAACTCGCTATATATCCTAGACTGGATTCAAACTTGCAATGATCCTCTTGCCTCAGACTCTGGAGTGCTGGGATTACAGGCTTGTGTCACCACATCTGGTGAATATCATTTTTAAAATGATTAAATGTCTCAGTAAAAACAATTTCAAATTCATGGGTTTTTTTTCTACAAAGCAAGTGAATATTATTAATACTATGGTATTTAAAAGGTAAAAAAATAGCACCTACTTTAGAGGGTACTCCACCTGTGCATTTAAAAATGTAAAAATCACTTAATATAGAATGGGAGGAAAGATTTTATGAAGCATGTAGTACTTAAATACATAATAAAGGAGGGTACAAGGGAAGGGATATTAAGGAAGGGATCAAAGCTATGCAGCAGAGACAAGCAGAGTTACACATTTGAAGGAGAGTGAAGGATCCCATCCTTGTCACATGATATAGAAGTCAGAACCAGAAAGGTAAATCCTAGCTAGATCATTGCAGGCCTTATGTATTTGCTAGACAGATCACTTTGAAATTTCAGTGTATGACAAACACTTTGGACTAGGTGAATCACACCTAATCCTAACTCCATTTCTCCCTTGTCCATTTTTACTAAAGAAGATGTAGAAGATAAACACTGACTTTTCCAGCATCACAGTTAGATATAGTCAGATGAAACAGTTCTTGAAAATGAGACATAAGTAGATATCTCTGAGAAGTTTCAAGTAAATCCTTTGGTAGTCTTCAAAGGGAACAAATGTAAGTGAAGAAGCCCTATTCTCTCTTTTTCCCTTGCGTACATAGGCAACATTTTGCTCTTGCCGTGACCCATGTAAGGGCCACAATAATTTTTAAAAATCAACATGAGACTCAAGCCAGCATGCTGAGTATGGTAGGTGGGCACTGAAGAACAGCTGGCTCCAGCCAGTGTCTGCTCTCTGTATTTGGTATTGTGTAAGAAAAATGCACCTTAGTTATTTAAACAACTGCTGGTTGAGACTTTCACTACTATTGCTCTTCGTAGCTAGACTTACAGGTATTCTTTATTTACACCTTATGAATCTGAGCGTGTGAGTTTGAATTCACTTTATTAGTGTGAAAGAAATATCACTTTATTTTTTTTTCAGGCAGAATACAACCTGCTTCAATTCCTCTGATACCTAACTGGGAAAGGACTGTGTTTCAATCATGTTTACTGAATGCTCCTCTCCATCTCTACAGCAAAGAAGAAATCGTGATGTTTTAGGTAGTCATAATCATTAAAGGAAGGGACACTATAAACCCTTCCCACAACAGTTGCAATTGATAAGCTTCTGTCCACGCTTCCTTGTCAACCTTGGCCTTGAAGTCTCTTTCTATGACCCAAGGCCACACACAGGCCCTCATTCAAACAACCTTGGACTCTAATCCATTCTTTCTGAGATTATTCTACCTAAAATCCTTTCAATAGGCATAAGCTTTGAAACCTTGGAAATTAGTAGTATTCATCTTCCCTGGTGACAATCACCTCCTTTTGGCTCCCAAACCTAATATTTCCTAAGTCTGAGGACAAAAGAAGCTTTGATCATTTTTTTTTCATGACCTTTGAAACGTTATTCTTGTTCCTGTGTTCTGATTTCCTGAAGGTGACCTGACCTCATGCACCTGTTTACACAGAACTATAAGAAGAAATTCTGGAATTAAGAAATTAAGAAATTAAGGAGCTAGGAATGCTCCTTAACAATGGTGGAGGCTCACTATATATTTAATCTTCATTTGTACTAACAGCATCAAATGATCCAGAAGAAAACGAGAGTCCCTGCTGGAGAAAGGACAGGCTTGAGTGTGATGAGAGAGGTGGGGAAGCACTGAAGATGGTGGGAGGGCCCTCTGTTTCTCAGTCAGCTTGAGCTCTCTGAGGCTCAGGTGGATAGAAGGCAGATCTGATCACAGAGTTACTTTTTATGTTTTCTTGGTACCGGGGATCGAACTTGGGTCCTTGCGCTTGTGCCACAAGCAGTGAAACCACTGAGCTAAATCCCCAGCCCTACAGAGTTACGTTGTAAACCTTGGCATAGAGATGGTTAAACAGGGGTGCTGTGCCCTGGCACTGGTGACTCAGGACTGGAAGGGATACTCTTCTTCTGGTTCCGAAGCTCTGATTGTTTTTGCTGTGAAGGAATTAGTGGTAGGGAAAGAATTTTCACAGAGCAAAGAAAGCATATCTTATTATTTTGAAATGTATCCATTAGGCACTGTGGCTCCCATCTGTAATGGCTCCCATCTGTAATGGCTCCCCCCAGGTATTTGGGAGTCTGAGACAGGTGCATCACTTAAGTTCACTTAAGTTGATGCCAGTCTTCTTGGCAACTTAGTAAGACCCTGTGTCATAAAATAGCTATTATTGAGTCCAACCCAGATGGTAGGGAGTAATCAAAGATTTTTAAGTAAGTGAATATTTTAAGATGATTAATGGTAGTAATGGCATTGATCAGGAAGGCTAACTCTTATATTTAAGCCAAAATAAATTATTTCAAAGTGAGTAATCTGAAATAATATAAATAGGTATTGTTATTGAAGTCAAAAGGATCTGTGAATTTCATGTAAAAATATACAAAAATATCACCATGAATAAGTGGTCTGACACATCCTAGTTCTATGCTGGAAACTACCCAATGCATTGGTGAGTGGTCGAGCAAAATGTAATCTAAACACTGTTACTCAACAATAAAAAGGAATAAACTATTGATGTACATATTAACATGGAAGGATTTCAAAATAAATACACTGAACAAAATAAATACACAGACAAAAAGAACGTGTACTATATTGTCTCATAATATATAATCATATATATGACATATATATGTATATATGAAATGCTAGACATTGCAGCTAAGCCACATGACAAAAAGCACATTGGTTGGTTGCCTGGAGCAATAGGAAGGAGCAGGAGGGAAGGATTATGAGGGCAGAAGGGAACTTTTGGGGGTGATGAATATGTTTTCCATTGTGATTATGATGATTTCTTAGATATTTATGTGCCTGATCAAAGCTTATCAAATTGCATACATTGAAAGTGTGCGATATATCACACTAATATGTCAGCTACCTCAGTACAACTGTCTCAAGGGTTTTTTCAGGTTTATTTTGTAATAGTACTCTTCCCCATATTTCACAGTCCCACTGCTGTTGCCTTATTTCCTTAATACAGTTCCAGTTATGACAAATCTACACATTTTATTGACATTATTCAGTTACACTACAGTGCATAAACTAGTGTGCACCTTTGGACTGTTTTAATGCATTACTCTGTTTTGCTTTCAGGGAAAAAGATAATGAACTATGCACTGTTAGGAATAGTTGTAATGATTATTTAGCAAAAGACACAGATAAGCAAATATTTCTGTCAAAATATTTCTTAGTCTTAGGAAAATATCTGGGGTCCAAAATCCAAATTTTGAAAACAAAATTCAAATTTTTAGTCAACTCTAATCTTTGGATCACTTTCACATCCTAGTCTCATATCTTATTTTTCTTATAATTCTCTCCTAAGTTATTACAAAATTTATTTGAAAATTTATTATTACTAATATATAAAGCATTCTACTAGCTTTTGAACATATAATGATGAATAAGATGTCAGACACACCACACACCTTCTAATTAGGAGGCACTTCTATGGTCTTCATGGTCTATAAGCTTCATAACCATACTTAAAGATATACACTATTATATTCTTTATAGAGAGAGACATCAAGTAATTTTTCTAAAGGTCACACTGCTACTAACAAAGTCTTTTAATGTGAACTGCATACTATAATTCCAAGAAAGAATTTCATAGTGTCAAAAGTACACATTTGGGGACTAAAGGCCAGAATACTTGAAATTAGTTTTCCTCTAGAAATTTTGGTTTGTATGACTATAGTAACAATATAAGAATCAAATTAATGTATTATAAAACAAATATAGAAATGATGCCATGACATGAGTTTATAAGGCTTTAAATAAAAAAATTTATTACCATAATTTTTCACATAAATATAAGAGAAACAAATGGCTCCAAACTCTCCCTATGGGGTAATCTCTCATCTAATCCCTATGGATATTTAACAGTAAAATAAAATAAAATTAAGTAACATATATGTGAGATTAGAGGTTCAAACAATATGGATGGGGATAATTTAAAACATTACAGACCCTCACCTTCTTCAAGAAAATATCATTAAAAATTAAAAGTCAGCATGTACAATATCATCTATTAATACACATGAAAATATACACATATACACACATATTTTGTACTTCAATGACAACAGTAATAAACTAGTATACACTGTTCTACATCTTTATTGTTAGCTTTTTAAATAATTTTAGACTTAATTCCTTTTCAAAGCTTTTTCATTGCTTTAAATACCAAGTAGTATTTTAGTCTATTGTAGCTATCATAATATATGAAGGAAGTAACTATTTTGAACAAAATGTATGGCGATCTGTAGCTAAGGAGAGTAAATCACATCTGTTTTTATTCAGGTTTAATATATTGTCTTTAGTGGCAACCTAGGCAATTTCCAGCAGATGGCGATATGACAATGTGCCAGGAAGTGTAAACTGGAAGACAGGAATCCAAACTGTTCAGTCAGCAAAAGGAATTCTTTTCCATAGTGAAAACATAAAGAAATTCAGAAATGTCATTTTTCCGGGTTTATGGTTTATTTCAGACAAATTGCATAATTTTATATGAGACTGTGTAGTTGAAGCATTATAGAATAGAATTTGTAAAAAAGGTAGCAATAGGAAGAGTCCGGTGAAGCATTTGAGCACATGTGGTAAAAGGAGTGACATTTTTGATAGCTCGTGACTAGTGACAAATCACTTCCACATACAATATCCCAACTGATCCTCTCAAGTACCCTATGAAGTCAGACAGTCCAATCTGATCTTGTTACACAAAAAAAGAAAACTAAAATCCTTATGATTTTCAGTCTTAGTCTGGAAAGAGGACTCAAAGCAGGTCTTCTGGCTCCAAAATATTGAATTCTTCCTAACCCACCATGGCTCATCACATCAGACAAATTATTATGAAACAATCTCTAGTCATTAATAAAAAAGTCAGTTTTTCTTCCAACCTAGGACCAGCCAAAACTGGATACCACATTTTATTAATGAATTAGGTCTTATTTAGGTTGTTTTCATCAGAATGTGTTGGAAATTTCAAAACATCAAGAAAGTAATCAGAATAATGTCAAATGTAGTACTTATAGGGCAGGGGGATTTAGCTCAGTGGTTCCGGTGCCTGCCTCGCAAGCGCAAGGTCCCAAGTTCTATCCCCGGTACCAAAGAAAAAAAAGTGGTACTTATATTGCCTGTGCAATCTCCATTATGCTCCCTATGGTGGGTTTCTTTACAGTCTAGGATCCCAAGTCGCCAAGGTTTACATAGTCATGGAAATAACCAGTTACAGCCAATTGCTAATTTTTGTGTAGGAGGATGATTGCTTCAAAGTGAAATGCATTCTGATACTTTTCGTTACCTCCTATAAACCAGAAGTATCAAATGGATTTAATATTAAGTGCACCCATTCTGCTCTCATTTTAAAACAGGTTAAATGATTGCATGCAACCCCATACTAAGGTAAGGCATTAAATAGGCAGGATTATTCTTAGATACCCATAAAACAAACCAGAAATATTTTCCGATAAGCTTAAAAGAAGATATTCTTCAGGTATGCTAATTTCCTCCTTTCCAATATTATCTATCTTTCTGGAAATGATGTTCACATATCTTGATGAATCTTACAAACATAAGGAAAGAATTAAGTAATTGCAAATTTTCCATAAGAAAGGAAAAGGTGAACAATGGGTAAACACCAGACTATTCATTCCTGTTAGAAGAAATTAAACTATCACTCACAAAAAATTTTATTTAAATTCTCAAATTTGCTTTAATAAATGAGAAATTTATCTTGTAATTAGATTCTTAATTCTATTCAATTTGAAGGTCATGTCATGTTCCATGAGCGTGATATAGAAAGAATGAGCAATGAAAATAAGTTGTCCATTTTAATTGTCATTCTCTTTTCTCACCCCAACCCTCTGCTCAGTGATATTCATTCAGACCCTAACACTTTCAAATAGTAGATGAGGCATTGAGTAAAAGTAATCTGCCTTACCTTTCCAGAAAAACAATCAATACATATTAAGGCACAGGATCGTAGATTTTTGTTGCTCAGAAATTTGAGGGGATCCCTAACCCTAATTTAGGACTGACTCTGTGATTGTAGTTGTTTTCACTGTCTTTAGTAAAATGCTATGATACTTTTCATGCCCACAAATTTCAAAGAAACATTCATTACAACACTTAACAAACCCTTCCAAAGAAGGCTGGATGCTTTCTGGTATAAAAAAGTTACCACGAGGTGTCACTGTTTCTTAATATTAAACTCTTTTAAAATCTAGATTATTATAAAATGTGTTATAATACCAAACAGAGACATGAAAATTCACTGTTATTCCATATTTCAATAATCGCACTAGTTTGATGTTTTCGCATGTTATTTTGTTCATTTGTTAGTGAACAAAACAATTTATTTCATCATAAGTTTTTATAAATGCTTTTCACAGAAATGAAGCTATTGCAAAGAGGTAATTCTGAGAATAGGGTGCATTGCTAAAGGAAGTACCTCAGTGAAGAGCGCACCAGACTTGGAGCCTGAAGACTTGGGTTTGGATTCCAGTTCTTTAGATTTATTCTCTAAATAAATTGAAAAATTCCTAAATTTAATGCCACATTTTCCTCATCTAGAAAATAATCATCATTATGCATTCTTCATGTAGTTGCTTTTATCATTAAATTAGATAATGTACATAAATGTAATAGGCTTTTAAGCAAGTACATCCTTTATATTTACACATATCCTTAAATGCTAACACAGGTAAATTTGTCTTTATTTCACAATGATTTTCATTTAGTCTCTAAAATAAATTTTGTATAATGTTTTGTATAAGCCCCTTTTATCCAAAAACCTTTTCTTTAAATGAGTAAACCAAGAAAAAAAATTATATCATATTTAGGATGTACTGAAAATCTGTATCATACTTAAATGTTTAATGAATGTCTACTATATGCCAAGTATCTACTTTCCAGGTGCTAAGAAAAAGCAGTGGCTAGGAAAGAGACTAATGTCTACCTTGATAGAAATTAGACAATAACTTTGTAATATGGTAGCCACTGAGGTGATGTAGGGTGCCCCAAAAAACTTCTTAAGAAATAATATTTACATTAAAATCTAAATGTTAAGAAGAAGGTGGACCAGGAAGAAACAAAGAACCTGACAATGTAATCCTCTTGGATTGGCTGAGGCAGTAAAGAAAGAAAAGGGTAGTGAAAAGAGAAAGAGAAGGAAAGTGCAGCGAACCAATGAAAGAACAGAAGAAAAATCAGAAATGTAACTCAAACCAGATCATAAAGGGCACAGTAAAAGTTCTGAAAGAGGCTTAGGATTTATTCGGAGATAGGCTGAATTTTACACTGAAGAATGACCTAACTCTAAAATTTTTACTTATTTCAGTTTCATGAACATAATGTAAAAACAAATGATAGATTGTATTGTTTAGTTGTATTGCCTTACAGTTTCCAAACTAGAGCTTGTTTATCACCAAAATCATTATCCTTTCTGAACATTGAAGAATAACTTGATCCGGTGGTTTTAACAAAATATGAGTTGTGTATAAAGGAATAATCTTCAGACCACTATGAAAACATTGAAATTATTTCAACTCAATGGCATTAATATCCATGTAGTAAAATATTTTCTTCTGAGAGATCATCACTGTTTTCTAGTGTGTTTTTTGCCCTTCCGAGGAGTGGCGCTATTTCTCTGGGGCCTAGCTCAGCCCACATTGAAGCAAGGTGGAATCACGGGACAAGCACTCACCTATGGATGAGCAGCAAGGATGTTTGTCTTTCCTGGGCTGTGGCCTTTAGGAGCTTGGTGACTTTTTTTCATTTCCTGGTTCCCTTGCTTCCCCGGAAAAATACCAGGTTCGATGGGATGTGGAAGTCACAAGCTAGAATCCACTCAGTTCCTTAATTACGAGGGAGAAGGAAGCCAACCACCAAACCGAAACACCCACTCTGGTGCTGTTCTGCCCCTACTTTCTTCTGCTCTCAGCTACGTGCATCTTTTCCTTCACACCAGATGACCAGTACTGTCAGGGAGGCGCTGCTGAAGGCCCTTCTTTTCCCAGCTCACAGACTCCCTGAGTCTGTCTTTTCTCCCACAGAAGTCCTTACTTCCCCTTCCTGCTCTAGCGAGCTGGGGAAGCAGAGTTGGAGATGAAGAACTAAGACTTTAGTAAGCATTTTTCCAAGGGATTCTCTTTTCCTACTGTTTCTATGTTGACTGGTAGATGACAGAACAAATCTATTTATCCAGAGTTCCTTCTTTCCACTGGCAGTGGAGTCCTAGCTGCCCTGTCATGCAACAAATAAGTAAATCCAAATGGCAAGTAGTGTGCTGGGGTGGACAGCAGTCTAGTGGAGTTGGTTTAGTTTCCTAAACCTGCTAAGGTAGACAGGAAGTCAGTTAGCAGGAATGGGGAGTTAGCAAAACACAAGTGGGCATTCCGTAACTGGTTGAAAGAGCTATTTATATCAAATAAACCAATGTTAAAGCAGATATTTAATAAGGAACATGAAACAAGCAGCTCAATGTTTATGAAGACATTGAATTTATTTCCTGAAGAATACAAGTAAATGACAAAAAATTGAGCTATTTAAGGGAAATTGTAAAGATGTTAGCCCAGGGGCAGTGTAGAGTAAGATGAAACTGGCTATATATTTATTTATCCACTTAATTTTGTGATACTAGGGAATAAATGCAAGACACCTCAAATGACCTTCATTTTCATTTTTTGTTTACTTTCTTTGAGATACAGTCCTGCTAAATTGCTGAATTACCCAAGCTGGGATCAAACTTGCTATCCTCCTTCCCTCTGCCTCCCAGAAATCTGGGATTACAGGCCTGTGCCACCATGTGTGGCTTAGAGTTTTCATTTTAAAATGGCCTGGTTCCCTTGCCCTCATATCCTAGCTGAAAGGTATCCATCCCTGACTCAAAGGGCCTGGACTTTCCTTACTGAATAGACCAGAGCTCTTTATTGATGGTCTAATATATCCAGGGAAGAAGAAATTAATTGAAGAAAAGAACAAGGAAGACAATATAGGGACATTGGGATGGGAAGCTATTCAGCAGAGATTAGTAATACAGATGGTAAGACAGGTAAGGGTATGAGTAGCTGCTAACATGTTTAATACTAGAATGAACTTCATGTCTGGAATATAATGAATGTCAAATACATGAATGTTGTGCAAGTGAATGAATAAATGATGAATGGGTGATGACTGAGTGAATTAACAAATTAAAGCTTGAATCTTGAGCTCCATAGCTACTGAAATTGGCAGGGAGGTAGAGATGAAATTATTCAGATTCACTTGATGATCCTCACTCAAAGATTTGGATGCACACACTGTCTTCCACATCAGCCTACTTCAAGAGTGACTTCAAGAATCTCCTGGTGATATAGGTAATGAAAGTGGAGCACTGCCAAGCTTCAGATTACTTAGGTGGAGGAAAAGGATAGTGTAAAGCTGAACGTCAAGTTACCTGGAGGTAACTTTCCAGTTAAAGAGTTGAGGTCTAAGACATAAAACCAAAAAGACAAACAAGCAAACCAATGTTGGCCTCAACAAGATGGAAAAAAAATGGTGTAAAAGAAGAAGTTCTGAAGAAAATAGTGAGATTTTATGTTAGATAAAGACCTATTTCTAAATCATTGCTGACCCTGCTCTCGCATTCTCAATCCCCCTTGTATGTACCATCTAGACATCAACATTTTATCCCTTTTCCCACTGGGAATACTCAGTATTTCAGCACAGTGACACAGCACATAAATTGACCTGTGACTCTCTGTTATGAACAGCTGCCTTTCAGAAGAAAGTGTGTTCCCACAGCCACTTAAAATAATCTCTGGAATACATCCAATTGATGAATATTTGGAAAATATCCTGTAAATAGTTGTCTTTTCCTTTTAAAAAAATTGACTGTCCTAAATATATGATGCACTATCTTGGTGAAAAATAGCAGAGATCAAAGAATGAATATTTTTTAAACAAAGATCTTTTTTGAGAAAACAAAGATCTTTTTTAAAAGCTTGACAAAGAAAATGTTTTTGGATCAACATTATGAAGTTTATTCAAATTACAGAAATTAGGTACATTAAGTATCTCTTGAGTTACAGTCTGAGGATAAAAATCAAACATAGCATTTCTTTAATATTGACAGCCTGATGTATGATTTTGAGATTAATTTTATGACAGCAACTGTTACTGTGCCAATAATGATAAAAGAGGATCAGCAATCTGAGGAAGCCCACTTTTATAGATGTGCTATTGGATATCAAAAGTCCCCTCTGTTTCTAATATATTAAAGTAACAGCAACTCCAAAAGTATCTATGCTATCAGTATACATATTTCATCTTCTGTATATAATTTTCTTCTTGGATAGCTCAGTTTCAAATGGACATATACTTCTGCAGGTTGGGCTGAACTAAAATGAAGAGGTATTCCTCTTTCTTATATATAACTCATTGAGTTTTAACAGCTTATCCAGCTTTGCACTTTCTTTTAGAAATTGTAGCACAGGAATGGGCAATAAAGCTTACTAAATCTGGATCTGACTACCATATAGGCAAATCCTGGATTATGAAAAACAATTTTTAAAATTTTAAAAACAATTACTTTGGTCATTTTTATTGTCTATACAGTGGCTTACACTTTGGTTTATGACTAAAGCCTAATTTCTACTGAGGTTGCTACCCTAAGTCCATTAGAGGGTTTTGTAGAAAGGGGAATTTGGTGCTGAGGTATCTCGTGCAAAAGGGCAAGGATTTAGAATAAGCAATCAAGATAGGGTAGATATAACTGAGAGGATCAACAAGCAATTCTATTTAATCCATCTGGACTTTATCCATTAATTTCTTACTAGGATACTGTAAAGAATCTTATAAAGAGACTTAGAGTAATTTTATCCTTTAGAATCCTCTCAATAGCAAAGAAATTATTCCTTTATTTTTCAGAGATTTTATGTCCTCTATTCTTTTTAAAATGAAGTTTATTGGTACAATTTAGCTATACATAATGATCACATTTATCATATGGAATTTGTACCTCTACATGATATATTTTAATTTTAATTTTTTCCCATTCCCCTCCTCTCCCTTCAACCCTTCTTCCTCTCCTTTTTTACAAAAGCTTTGTTTCTATTTTACCTTTCTTTTCTCATTTTCCTTTTCCTTTTCTTCCTTTCCTCCTCTACCCTCCTTAGTGTCCCTTCATATTTGAAATTTTTCATGCTATTTCACATTATCTGTTATACTTTGTGGTCCTTTTTTATGCTTTCAGTTTCTCACACCAGAGAAACAATGTGGTATTTAAACTTGTGTGTCCAATTTATTTCACTTAAGAGTATGGTCTCTAGGTGTATCCATTTAGCCATAAATGTCTCAAATTTATCCTCCTTGATGGCTGAGTAGTACTCTGTTCTGAAAAAAAAAAAACACTTTTTTTATCCATTCACCAGTTGATAGGCATTTGGGATGTTTCCAATATTTAGTTATAATGAACCGTGCTGCTATAAACATGGGAGTGTATGTATCACTGTGTATGATGCTTTCAACTCTTTCAGGAAGTAATCTGGAAGGGGAATAGCTGGGTCAAATGGGACCCCTAATCCTAGTTTTCTGAGGAATTTTCACCCTGATTTCCACAGTGGTTGCACCAGTCTACACTCCCACCAACAGTGGAGAAGAGTTTCTTTTTCCCCACATCCTCTGCAGCATTTGTTATTGGTCAATTTCTTGATCATAGCCATTCTTTCTGGAGTGAGATGGAATCTCAGCATTGTTTTAATTTGCATCTCTCAAATGACCAGTGATGTTGAACATTTTTTCATGTATTTATTTGCTCTTTCTCCTTCTTCATCTGAGAAGTGTATATTCATCTCAGATGATCATTTTGAATTGGGTCTTTAAACTTGGGGGAATCTGGCTTTTTTCAGTTCTTTATATGCTCTAGATTTTAATCCTTCATCTGAGGGACAACTGACTAAAATTTTTCATACTCTGTGGGCTGTCTCTTCACTCTATTGATGATTTCTTTTGCTGTGCAAAAAGTTTTTTAATAAAATGAGAGATAACAGTTGCTGGTTGTATTTCTCAATTGATTGGAGTTTTATTCATGAAGACCTTGCCTACATCTATGTTTTCAAGAGTTCTACCTATTCTCTCTTGCAGCAGATTTAGTGTTTAGTTAATAACTAGATTTAGTTAATATTTATATCTTTGGTCCATTTTTATTTTACACTTGATCTTAGCCAAAAGGCCAAGAAGCGATTGGTCCATTTTTATTTTAGTTAGTGCATGCTGAGATACATGTGTCTAATTTTATCTTCACCATGTGTAAAGTCAATTTTTCCAGCAAAATTTATTAAAGATAGCATCTTTCTTCCAATGGACATGTTTGGTCCCTTTGTGAAAGATAAGTTTGCTGAGGGTGTTTGAGGTTATTTCTGCATCTTCTAATCTTTTCCATTGACCCTCAGATCTGTTGTTTTTTTGTTTTTGTTTTGTTTTGTTTTGTTTTGTTTTCACCTGTACCATACTATATTTATCACAGTAGCTTTGTAGTATAATTTCAAGTCAGGGATTCTGATGCTTCCTGCCTTGCCTTTGTTGCCCAGAATTATTTTTGCTATTCCAGGACTTTTCTGGTTCCAAATTAATTTTAGAAGTGTTTTCTCTAGTTCTGTGAGGTATAATAATGGTATTTTGATTGGGATTGCATTAAATCTGTATCACAATTTTGGGAGTATGGCCGTTTTTCCTACATTGGTTCTTTCTATCCATGAGCAGGGGATATCTTTCCATTTTCTGATATGCTCTTCAATCTCCTTTTTCAAAGTACTGTAATTTTCAATGTAAAGATCTTTTACTTTATTTGTTAGAATGATTCCTAAGTATTTCATTTTTTAATGCTATTGTGAAAGGTGTTTTTTCCCCAATTTCTCTCTCAGTGAGTATGTTATTTGTGTACAGGAATGCTATTGATTTTTGAGTGTTGACTTTGTATCCAGCTATGCTACTGAATTAGTTTTTAAATCTAGAAGTCTTTTGATGGTTTTTTTTGGGGGGAGTCTTCTATGTAGAGTACCATGTCATGTGCAAATAATGATAGTTCAACTTGTACCTTTCCTCTCTTTATTCTCATTCTTTCTCTTGTCTAATTGCTCTGGCTATTGTCTACAGAACTATGTCTAATAGGAGTGGTAATAATGGACATCTTTGTATTGTTCCTGAGTTTAGACTGAAAACTTTCTGATTTTGACCATTTATCATTATGTTGGCTGTTGGTTTGCCATAGATGATTTTTATCAAATTGAAAAAAGACCATCTCTTCCAATTTTCTGTAGGGTTATTTTTTATCATGAATGGGTGTTGAACTTTGTCAAATGCTTCTTTTTGAATCTATTGAGATGATTATGTGATTTTTGTCTTTTGATATGGTATATTATTGATTTGCATATATTGCACATTTATTGATTTGCATAGATTGCACCATCTCTCCATCCCTGGGATGAATCCTGCTTTGTCATAATATATAATCTTAATGATTTGTTACATTCTGTTTGCCAGTATTTTATTGAGGATTTTTATGTCTATGTTCATTAGGGAGATTGCTTGTAGTTCTCTTTTTTGGTTGGGTCTTTCTCTGGCTTTGGCATCAGGGTAATTAACTTGCTTCCAGGAATGGCTTTGGGTGTATTGCTTCACTTTCAATTTCAGTAAAGAGTTTGTGTAGTAGTGGCATTTAATCATCTCTAAATTTCTTGTAGCATTCAGCAGTGACTCCATTAGGACCTGGCTTTTTCTTTATTAAGGTTTTAATTACATATTCAATTTCATTGATTGAGACTGGGTTATTTAGCATTTATGTATCTTCTTGATTCAGCTTTGTTAATTCATATGTATATAAGAATTTGTCCATTTTTTTCTGTGTTTTTCATCTTATTAGAATAAAGATTCTCAAAGTAGGTATTGGTAACCTTCTATTTCTGCAGAATCCATTGTGATTTCACTCTTCATTCCTAACCACATAGATTTGAGTCATTTCGTTCCCTTTTCTTGTTAAGGTTGGATAAAGGTTTATACATTTTATTTAATCTTTCAAAGAACCAACTCTTTGATTTATTGATTCTTTGTATTATTTCCTAATTCTCAATTACGTTAATTTCTATTATGACCTTTATAATTTCCTCCCTCATATGAGCTTTGGACTTGACTTCTTTTTCTAAAAGTTTGAGGTTTAATATTAGGTTATTTGAGCTTGCTCTGTTTTCCTGATGTGAAAGAGTTCGCCACTATAAATTTCCTTCATAGGACTGCTTTCACTGCATACCATAAATTCCGGTATGTTGTATTGGCATTATCATTTAATTTTTAAAACTGCCTAATTTCTTCTTTAATTTCATCAGTGACCCACTGGTTTTTTCAGACAGGTGTTATTTAATTTCCATGTGCTCATGTAGTTTTTGTGATTTCTTTGCCATTGATTTCCAATTCTGTTCCACTACGCTCTAATAATATACATGGGATAATTTCAGTTCATTTGCACTTACTTAAGCATGTTCTGTGAGCTAGTAAGTGGTCTATTTTGGAGAACATCCCATGCACAGCTGAGAAGAATTTATATTTTGATGTGGGATGGAACACTTTATAGACATCTATTAAATTCATTTGTTCACAGGTTTATTGAGTTCTGATATGTCTTTGTTGATTTTTTTGTCTAGGTAATCTATTTGTGGCAGTGGAGTATTGAGTTCCTCATTACAGTTGTATTAGTGCTTATTATATTGTTCATGTCAGTTAGTATTTTATATAGTTGGGTGCACTGGTATTTAGTGCATATATATATTTATGATTGTTATCTCTTCCTCTTGGAGTTTTCCTTTCATAAGGACATAGTGACCATATTTGTCTCTCTTGATCAGTCTTGGCTTGAAGTTTACTTTGTCTTCAAATAGAAGCTACCACTGTTTTTTTCTAGGGTCCTGTCACCTGAAGTATTGTTTTCCATTCTTTGACTTTCAGTCTATGAATTTCATTTTGAGTTAAATATATTTCCTGTATGTAGCAAATTATTGGATCTTGTTTCTTGATCCATTCTGCCAGCCTGTTTCTTTTGATTGGTGAAGTGAGACCATTTACTTTGATGGCTATAACTGATATATATTGGCTTATCCTTGTCATATTATTTTCCTGTTGTTGTTTCCTGTCTTTCCCTTTTGTGTAATTGCTTGCCTTGCCTGGCAGCTGCTTTCTGTTGGTGTTCTTGGAATTCAAATCTTCATTATCTCTTTCTAAAATATCCTTCAGAACATTGTGTAGATCTGGTTTGGTGGTCAGGAATTTCTTCAATTGTTTTTTGTCATGGAAATATCTTATTTCTCCATTGATTTTGAAAGATAGTTTTGCAGGGTACATCAATTATGATTAGACGTGTTTTTTTTTTTCAAGACTTGAGATCTTCATTCCAATCTTTCCTTGCCTTAAGGGTTTGTGTTGAGAAGACAGCTGTGATTCTGATGGACTTTTCTTTGTAGATGTTTTGTTTCTTTTCTCTAACAGCTTTTCATATTCTGTTCTTGTGCTGAGTTTCTGAAATCCTGGTTATTACATGCCTTGGTGTAGATTTATTTTGGTCATGGCTATTTGGAGTTTGATATGCCTCATTTATTTGTATGTCAAATTATTTTTCCATGTTTGGGAAGTTTTCTGCCATTACTTCTGTGAACAGGTGTTTTATGGCTTTTGTGCTATCCTCTGCTTTCTCATTGACTGATCAACTTTATGTTGTTCTTCTTTGCATCATCTTGCAGCTGTTGGATTGATTTTTTATGGTCTCTTGCTATTTATACATAAAGAAACCTTTATTTTTGTTGTTGCTAACTGCAATTCTATCTTCTAGATCTGAAATTTACTTTGGTTCAAACAATTGCATATATTGTAATGGAGTTTTGAATCTCCTGGATATCTGTTTGAATCTGTTTCATGGATTCCATTTTTTTCCTATCTGTAACTACTCTATAGTCACTGAGCATGTCCTTCATTTTAATCGCCATCTTTATTTAACATGAGAAATTATTTCTGATATGATTTTCCCTGTAGCTTCATGCATATTTTTGTTCTGCTGCTGCTATGATTTCAGAAAATTCAGGTGGGTGACTTTTGATTTTGCCTATGTCATTGTCTCCTGGACTTTTCCTGGATGGGCTGGAGGTCTGGGTTTCATTTTGATTCTGTGTCTTGTTATTTTCTATTTTTTACTTTAATTTATTTTCTGTTTTGATCCTTGTAAATTTCTTATGGTAGATAGCTTTATCACTAGTATCAAGGCTTCCATATGAAATATCTATTCCTCAGAGATGTCTTCTAGGTATATCTGGCTCTTTGTGTCTCCCCCTAGATTCTACCTTCCCAGTTTATTAGAGATGAGAGGTTGCTATTTGGCCCAGCACACAACCCCTTGATACTGGACTATGGTGATGATTATCACCCCAAACAATCACAGTGTTCTCCTACAAGAGAGAACAACTGATTACAACAGGTATGGCATCCTGGGTAAAGTAGTGCAGTTAGTAATATCAATAGCATTAAGCCTAAAACTGACAAACTGTGGTATCTATTAATTTATTACTTTTAACCATGGAAGCAGGATCTACAGTTATATAGCAAAATCCAACATAAATCAGGAACTTATATGCATTGATTTTTCCCAAAATAGAGTGATTTTACCCTGTTGGGGGAATCTAAGAAGGATAGAGGACAAAATGGAGAGATAAGTGAAGAGGACAATAGTATAAACAAGGTTGAAGGACAAAAGATGATCACCCAAGCTTTAGGAATCAGGAGAAGAGGACAGGAGAGAAAGGATGAAGGAGAAAACAAAAGGATATTGAAGTTAACCAGAAAGACTAGAGAATATGTTCATTTGCATGTAAGTATCAAAAAATCAAGAAAGATAGTTGAGGTAGTAGAAAAACAAGACAAAAAACAAAATAATAAAAGTAACCACCTAAACAACCAAAAAACAAATCCAACAGATAAATGAAACAAACAAGCAGAGGAAGGAAGAAAGAAAGAAAGAAAGAAAGAAAGAAAGAAAGAAAGAAAGAGAGAAATTCTTCTGATGTCCATAGTTCTGTGGTAGTGTTCAAGTCAGAGCCCAAATTTGTGCTGCTAAATCTGCAGTAGGATTAGTACTGGGGGTCCAGGGCTGGTCTTGGCCTCCATATGTGGGAGCTAGGATCAACCTTCCATTAGCAGCTTTATGGATGTCCCTTGGTGGCCCGCTCATGTCTCCTTGACCTGTTTTTGTCTTTGTGACTCTTTCAGTAGTTGAGGTGCCCTCAGGCAGAGATAGCCTGAGGTTGCTCCCCATCCTATGTAGAGTCAAACCCTCCTAAACCTTGAACAATCTCCTCTGTTCCACTTCTTTGGCTCCTTTCATACTGTCTTCTCAATCACTGCTTCAGGTGGCCCAAGGATTCCTGAAGCCTGTTTCTGTGGTCTGCATCCTTTTCTCAGGCTGATGGTCACAGGATAGGAGGGAGGTACTCTTCAACTTACTATCTGATATGGGCCCTAACTTTGTTGTCACTAGAGGTTCCAGTTAGCCACTGTGGTGCAAAAAAAAAAAAAGAAAGAAAGCAAAAGGAAAAAAAAAGAAAAAAGACAAACCTAGTGGCCCATTGAGGAAGGAACAGCTCATGGTCACTCACCCCTATGTGTGCCAGCAGAATTTTTTCCAGGCTGCAGCATCTTCTGATTGCATGAGGGCAAAAGGGTTAAGGGACCTTCTATCCCAGATCTTTCCTGTGTGGACTGAGTTTGCCACACTATTGCAGTTTTTTTTTTTTTTTTTAACATTCTAGAATGGCATCCTGTTCTGTGCACCAACTGCACACCAGCAGCAGTGCCTCTGGCCCCTTGTGGGTTAGTACATTGTTTTATGAAGTCCAGTGCCTATGCTCTGTTAGATCTACGAGTCTCTTATTTCAGATCGATTTTGGCATCAGGATATATGTCCCTCCCTTTCTTCCAATTACCTGTGTTTTTAGTTGATTTTCTCTGAGTAGCTCAAATGTGGCTTCTCCTCTATTCAGCCATAAGTTACACAAAGAAAATATTTTAAAATGTTAGATGTATATGTGAAATGCTAAAATTTTAAAGATAGCACTATCTCTAAATATTTTATTTGAAGATACTTTAAGAATATTTTTAAAGATAGCACTAATCTTGTGCAAATGTTGAACTTAAAGAGCCATTGACTATACCATCAGGTAGTTTATCTGCTATATTTAAACCAAATAGTGTCCTTACAGTATTAAATTTTACTTTAATCTTAACCTGACTTCAAAATGCGTACCCTGAATCTGGTTCTTTCCACAGCACAGGCAGATCAACCCTTTAGAATACCTCTAGATGGCAATGTCTTATTGAAATTATAATCAGAGGCATTAAAATGTTTTATTTGCCACAGACCTTGTCAAGTGAATCCTATTAAATTACAGAACAGATATATAACCTATATTTAATTTTTTTCTTAGCAGACTGAATCAAAATATAAAAATAAAAAAGCCAGAAGGGTCAATATACAATGACTCCTTCCTTTGAGCCACATTGACCTGCTGTGGACAGTTTACCTGACTTCTACAACTTCTCTAGGTCAGTGTGAACATTTTTCAGCTCACCAGTTCCTATCCTACTTCAATTGTGTGTGTGTGTGTGTGTGTGTGTGTGTGTGTGTGTGTTCTATTATTTTCCAAAGAAAATAGAAGCTGCATGTCAATTCTCAAGACTATATTTTTCTTTGGCTACCCAGGACAAGTTTTAGGTTTGTGGCAGTCTAAAAATTGTACAGCTGGACCAAAGAACCTCACTGATCACAAGACATGAGACAAAAGGTGGATTTTAATCTGTGACACTGGAAGCTACTGCTTAACCTCTCTGAGTTTGGTGTTCTCATTAGTAAAATAGGAATAATATTTAACCAAATGCTTGTGGTGAAAATAAGGAGATGATACACGTAAAACTGTCCTAGTGTCTGTTACATAAGAAACTACACAGCAGTTGTTTCTTTCTTTCTTTTTGATTTTCAGGGTGAACCCTGCCAAGTTCCACCCAAGAACTAATTTAACTAAGTAGGAACATTCTTCCTTTCCCTCTGTCATTTCGTCTGTTACATCTCAATCTCCATTCATTCTTCAGAAACTACCTATAGTTTTTCTGTTGAAACATTTCCCATACACCAAAATCAAATTGAATGGTCCATTCCCCTTCGCTCCAACCACACTCTGTTGGCACTTCTGTTGCAACATTGCCATGTTTTATTGTAGCTTATCTGCATTCCATCTTTCAATAGACTATGAACTTTATGAGGTCAGAAACTGAGTTTTAGTGACTTTTGCCTTCCCAATGCATAATACAAGGCATGGGTCATAGTAGATTCTCACTAAATGAATGAATGACTTGTGACTGACCTCACCTTGACCACATTTGCAATCTAATGATTTCCACAGTCCTTTCTGAATAGATTGCAAAACCAATCCACAGTGCATTGCTGTTCCTCCCTATAGCAGGAGGAACTGCTTATCTAGTCCCTTTGATTTGAAGACAGAAGGAAGTGCTATTGGAAAGATTGCCCTTTTGGAAACAGTAAACCTTTTACTCTATTTTTTCCCTTGATTTCCTTTTCAAACTCTTTTTGTCATATCAGACTCACAAAGATTAAAGCTATATTTCTGTGTCCAGGAAATACTTCTGCCAATGATAAAAATTGAAGACACAGAACTGGAAATAGCCTTGCTAGATTTCTGGCATCATGCATAATTAACTGTCTAAGATTTTAAATATTACAATTGAAGAACAGAGAATTGTCTATGGCTGAAAAATATTCCAAAACTCTGTTAAATTCTATTTTTCTACTCTACCAAAAAGAGTCTGATGTGTTGAAAAAAGTAATATAAGATATGGAACTCATAGAATATTTTAGAAAAATATATAGCTTGATTGTTCTATTTTTGTTTTTGCTTTTTCTAATTTTTTAACTGAAAGTTGTATTGTTTTGGCTGATGAAATCCAATCATTTAGCTAAATTGAGAAACACTTGTTACTTTCTTTTGTTCAGCTAAGATCATTAATCATACTTTTAAAAAACAGATTGGGATGTTAATTGCTTCCTATTACTCATCCTTTTTCTAAAATTCAGATCTGGTGTTTGGTAGAATGGGCCACACTGCAGTATGTCTCAGCCAGAATTTAACAGTGGTTTGGAGATCCTGGAGGAATCTCACAATAATTTCATACATCTAAAAGGTTTGAAAAATAATTCCTTCAAGGAAATTTCAAAATATTTTAATCAATTATCAATTGCAAAAGAAATTTTAAGAGTAAGATAGTAAGACTTAATAAGATACTTCAGTTCACTGTTTGTAGTACATAAGTGTATTTTTGCAATACATAATAGTTATGTTCATTTGGGGGAATTGATGCATTTATACAGCGTATTTTGATTATTTTCTATCCCTTTACTCTTCTCTCCTTTACCACTCCTTTCCCTCAACCCCTTTTATTATGTCCAAAATGTCTTCCTTCTTGTTTCCTACCATCTCTTTTGCTTTATTCATTTATTTATTTTAGGTTTCTCATATAAAAAAATGTCATATTTAATTTTCTTTGTCCTATTTTACTTAATATCATGGTCTCAAATTCTATCTATTTTTCTACAAGTGCATGATTTCTTTCTTTCTTATAGCTGAATAATATCTTGTTGTGAATGTGTACATCATGTTTTCTTTATCCATTCATCTGTTGATGGGCATTTAGGCTGTTTCCAGAGCTTAGCTGTTGTAAATTGCACTACTATAAATATGAGTATACATCTATCACTAAAATAGTATAATGTCTTTAATTATTTGAGGAATATATGCAGGAGAAGAAGAGTTGGGTCAAATGGGATTTCCATTTTTAGTTTTTTGAGGAATATCCATACTGATTTCCGTAGTTGTTGTATGGGTAGTTTACATTTCCACCAACCATTAGCAAGATTATTTTTCCTCACACTTTTTCCAGCATTTGTTGCTTTCTACATTCTTGATAATAGCCATTCTTGCTGGGACAAGATTGAATCTCAACTTTGTTTTGATTTGCATTTTCCTAAAGGCTAAAGATGATGCACACTTTTCATGTATTTATTGACCATCTATACTTCCTCTTTTGAGAAGTGTCTATTAGTTTCATTTGCCCATTTTTTTTTATCAGACTACTTATTTTGGGAGGGTGATTTGAGTAGCTCAAATGTGGCTTCTCCTCTATTCAG
>NW_004624839.1:3353370-3380903 GCF_000247695.1 Heterocephalus glaber
CAATAATTTAAATTTTTAAGATTTATTTTTGTAAATTGATCTGCATGGGTATGCATGTATCAGTAAAGTATGATATCTTTAATTCTAAACTCAAAAAATAATTATAAGTCAAATGTTTTGGAAGCAGCTCACCATTAACTGCCACACTGCCAACATGTTCTAATTCTAATTTATAATCATGCATGTCATACCTAGACAAATCCTGTAAAGGATCAAATTTATTTTAAAATAAAGTGTGGAGTCCTTGGGGCATTCTCTATGGATTCCAGAAACTAAATGCGCTCTCAGATATCTTCTTTGGGTCATATTTAATAATGTAAGTGGGTTGTCTTCTTCAGCACTATCTTTTCCTCTCTCCCCTTCTTTTTTTTTTCCTTCTCTTTTCCAATTCTCAATTTCTTTGCTCTATGTATCTTATAATTTGAGGTTACTAATTTGTGATTATGTACGAAAAGCAACATATTTCACAGTAACTGCTTTAATTGACATTATTCCAAATTGCACAAAAATTGGGAACTTGGTACAATGTAATTGAAAGAGACATAAAAATGCAGTTAATAAATGTTGTTTGGGGCCAGCTCCCTGAGACACACCCTTCTCTTCCCCATGTCCCTACCATCTGGTGTTTATGTGACATTCACACTTTTTAGGGTCATATAAAATTATCTGCTGTGTAATGAAAATAAGTTCTATTAAACATTTTAAAAAGTCTAAAGGATAATTTAATCACAAAATGTCTTTGAGTTAATACTTTGAGTAGTATTCACTTTGTAGCTATTCATTAAGAAAAGAATTTGAGATTTCCATAATATAACTTTTCTGTAGAAGGATAAAAAATGGAAATAGTGTGACAGGGCAAAGAAAAATCAAGAGAGTCAAAACAGAAGAAAACATTCTGAGGACTATGTATAACACGCTAGTTTCCCAAGGCAAATTAAAAAATATAATTCAAATATCATTTCTGGAGTCAAAGGCATGTTTCAAATGCCCAGAAACTTGATCAAAGTAAAAATTTAATAAAAATCTACTTTCTTTATTAAAAAGTAAATTACTTTAGTCAAAATCTGCATGTTCCTACCCTTGGTCCCTTAGCGATATAGAAGTTCTTGTGTTGCTTTCAAGCTCATGTTTCCACAATTTCAAGCCATGATTATTATTAGCCATGAAGTAAGAATGTGTCAATCCAGTTTGTGCAATACTAGAGTTCTAGAATACAAAGCTTGTCAACTTTAACCTATTGATACTACTAATCTTGAATAATGAAAATCATATCCTTTTTACTTTTATAAAAGTTGTCTCCAATTAAAATTCATGAAAGTTTAATGGATAAATAATGTCAAGAAATGGCAATAAAATGATTGATTATAAAATTTAATTTGTATCTGTTATATGCTTTATTGCTCGCAACTATTGAGTACCATATACAGTTAATTGAAACTTCATACTACTGAATAATTATTTGATGTTAAAAAAACAGATTATATTCAGATCTTGTGTAATTTATGGTGCATGCGGTATTTATTAGTGCTTGGCTAGTTACTTCCATAATTATTCCAATTTTCTTTTTGCTGAAATTGTTCTGAATTGAGCTTAGTGAGCAAGATGATTTCTCATTTTATTATCAAAGTTTCCAGTACATAACAATAAAAATCAGTGATGTAACTGTAAAAATATCTCTGTTGCCAAGCAATGAGAAAGAATGTACAAATAAGATAAATATCAATTTAGCCACACTCCAGAAAATTATCACAGTGTTTATCTTTTCTCAATTATAAATCTGTTATTTTTCTTTATCAAAAGTAATAGCAACATTTCTACACATTTGGATATAGGCATACTTTTTATCCTGATTATATTGTTACTATTACAAAGTAGCTGGACATTAGATGGATATATGAAATGGATTATTAAGAAAAGCAATTGATAAAAATTTAAAAGATTTTAGGGCATCTAATATTTAAGAAATCATATTGCTAATTAGCAGTAACAGGTTTAATTTTAAAAAGTGTTCAAGAAATATATGAAATATATATATATATGAGTTTTAAAAATAAAATACTTCTTTTTTCTGCCTGACTTTTCCATGTTTCGGCATTCAGAAGCAAAAAAAAAAAAAAAAAAGTTGTCCTAAATCCCATTGGTAAATATTTGTGTTTATATTGATGACTTTCAATTTATGTGTAGAAATCCTTCACTGACTCTCTGATATGATAGGAAATAATTTAGCTTAGCTAAGCCACAGTTTTACTGCTCTTTCTAATATTGCTTTATTGTTTACAAATGCTTCTCTCATTACTGTATCATATATAAACAATTGATTTAAACTATCTTTTTATCAATTAATAATAGTACTTATGTACTTTTTGCTGAAGAAATTATCACTACTGTCTTTCCCTACACTCACTTTTCCCCTCCACATCTACTATGTCAATTATGCATTCATTTTGTATCTTCAGATCTGCTATAAATATATTTTGTTTTAACTAGCAGTTAATCTCTAAAATGGTGGATTATGGAGACTAAAAATGTTTTTAATAATTTTATCCTTATTAATACTGCTTAATTACAACTCATTTAGTGCTAGATAGTGATTTCCTCCTATAAAGGCCAAATATCAGACCTACTGACTGTACCACTCAACTACAAATGTAGTCGGCTCTTCCCCCCAATCCCCATTTTCTTTTTATTTTATTCTCAAGGTTTTCAATACCTCTCCCCCCCAAAAAAACCAGAGGCTTCAAAACAATTCCATCACCTGTCCTTATTCTGGCACTCTGGGCCACCCACCTCTAAACATCTACAATATCCCTTTATTACTACTTTATATTGGATCCAGTATTTCAGGAATCCCTTGTTTTCTCATAGTTGTTTTGCTAAAGGTATTTTCAATAACTTCAAGCAGAAGTCATCCAGAATGTAAAATTCCCTAGAGTTTGCATATCTGAAAATTAATGTATTCTGCTTTCATATCTGATTAGTAGTTTGGCTAGGTATAGAATTCTAGGTTAGAAATAATTTCTCCACACAGTTTTAAAGTACAGTAGTATTATCATTTAATAATATGTGTTGGGAAAGAAAAGACTCATATCGCCCTCCTTGTACTCTTTTCAAAGTTATTTGCTTCCTCACTCATGAAACTTTATGGAGCATCATTTCATGTCGCTTGTATCTTATACTTTTAAGAAAAAAATTTAATATAGTGTGTACCTCTTATCTGAAATGCTTGGGACCAAAATTGCTTCATATTTTGAAAACTTTTGGAGGGGGGAATATGGGCATATACATAACGGTATATCTTGAAGATTGGACCAAAATCTACACAAAAATTTTATTTATATTTCATGTATACTATTTTAGTGATGTTCTTTATCATGAAGGTACAATATCTGACACCTAAAAATTAAAGGACAGGTTTATTTTGGCTTATGTCACAGACCATAGTTAGCCAGTTCCAAGACAGGACACCATGACATAGGGGCATGGCAGTGAAATAGTTACGCATGGCATGGTAGACAGGAAGCAGAGAGTAAAAGTAAGAACAGGGAAAGAAGATAAATCCTTCCAGGCCATGTCTCCGACAACCCACCTTTTAAGACCAGAGCCCTTTTCCTAACACCAATTCAGTTATAAGCCCCTATAATCCAATCACCTTCACAAACCCATGAGTTCATGAGACTGTTTAGGAACATCTAGATACAAACCATAACATACATCTAGTACACATAGCTTAAAGGTAATTTGATACTATATTCATAGGGCATCTCTGTTTTGACTGACCCATCACCAAAGATCAGGTATGAACTTTTCCATTCCTGACATCATGTTGGTACTCATAAACCTTAGGGTTTTATTTCAGATTTCGAGACTAGCATCACACAACCTGTATTTAGAGTTGGAATGATTTTCTGTGTCTCAGTTAGGACCTGAAAATTTGTGTCCTCACAAAATTTTTGTGTTCTATTCCTAATCTCCCATGTGATTGTATTAGTAGGTGGCACCTTTTGGAGGTAACCAGATCACGATGGTAGAGATCCCAAAAGGGATTAGTGCCTATATAAGAACATAGACAAGATTTCCCAAAGTATGAGAAATAAATAGTACTCTATTATAGCTACCTGAAGTAAGACACTTTCCCCTTTTTCTACCCGTATTTCTAGACTCTGCTTCTTTGTTTTGCAGTCTGAGAGTTTGCCTCAATTTATTTCCCAGTGCTTCATTTATATTTTTCAATTTGTATTATTATTACTTAAGAATTTTCTCTTATTTCCAGAGATTGTGTGTCCTCCAAAATGTGCCAGAGGGTAAATAAATGTGTCAAAATGCATTTAATTAAAAATATATGTATTTTATTGTATGTAAATTAACCTCAGAATAGTTGATTCTCTACTAGAATCTATCCACTTATTTCCATTGGCCTGTCACCATCTCTCACTTTCTCTTTAGTATAAGATACTTTTTTCTAGTGATCTTTTTGTTTCTATTCTTATTAATGTTGAACTTATTCTCCCACCCAGTAGTAAACAACCTTTAGCATATGAGTCAGATAGTACGAGTCCTCCTAGAATCAGAGATTTCAACACACTGTAATAGATCACAAGGTCTATTAGCTTCCTTTCTCTCTGGATTTATTCTTTTTCTTTTATGAATTAGCTCCCTAGTTCACCAAGTTTTAATAGTAGACTTTTTGGCAGGTTTTTAAAAAAAAATCAAGATTTTTTTCCCTTAATGCTTTTGTTACATCTTCTGGAACTCACTCCTCCTGCTGCATGCCTACCTGACTCTTTCTCATCATTTAGTTAATGTCTATATCTCATTTCCTCAAAGAGTTCTTGCCTGATAATTTTACATTAATACTTAATTTACCACTCTAAATTTATATATTTTCTTTGTAACTCTTAACAATGTTACAATAATCTAATTTTACTTTCTAGCTCCTTTCAGCAGAAGAACTCTTCAAGATTGGTAGTGTTGACTTTATGGATACATATCCAAAACTGTGTAACATGCTCACATTTAATCAGCCTCCATCACAATGATATCTGTATTAAATAATGGATTATACAGTTTTCATCATTCTAAAAGATCTGGACACAACATGCATAGTATTGCAGTCAGAAAGAATTTGGAGGAATCTTGGGTCACCACCTCTTTTGTTTTCATTGGTACATTAGTCTCTGGTCTTCAGTTGTCTAATTATAAAAATTAGGATATAATATTGGCCATCAAAAAAGATTATTTGAAGAAAAAATATGAATACTTTCCAATAATACAAAATACTATATGCTCAGTAAAGTTGTCTTTTTAAAATTCATATATTCATTTCAAAAATATGCATAGAACACCTGGTGCTTGCCATATTCTTGACAGTTTTGAGTATCCATGAACAACGTTAGCACAGAAAGTTCATAGCCCTGCAAGAAAATCCATATTATGAATCAGCGCTAATATGAGGATGTTTTAGCTTATGTTAACAGTACATTTGTCCTCTATTCTCTTCTCAGATTCTTCCATATGTCAGGGTTGTGACAGTGCTGTGTCTCTTCCAATTTTTCTCTGATCCAGTTTAACGATGCCCATTTGTCATAACCACTCCCTATGTAACACAGCTGCTATTTTCTTGGTGAATTCCCATTTGTCATTTTTCCATGTAGTTCTTGTTGCATAGAAAGTTCCCCCAAGAATTTTTACACCAGGGCATAATAGAATATGACTGTCATCTCCTGAGTTTATTTCACTTGTCATCATATTAACTTTTATTTTTTCATGTGGCATCATTTGAAGATTCGTGTTGAAGGTCTCAAATTTTACCACGTTTCAATTAAATAATTTCATCTTACTATTACATTTTTGCAGATGACTGTTTAACCTTAATTCAGAATTTACAGGATTCTTTTTTTTCCTTAAATTCTTTTATTGATACTTTTTAGGTATACAATACATTCACATTTATCATTGGGTATTTGTACTTGTACATGATGTATCTTGGTTCTTATTTTTCTCCATTACTTGTCCTCCCTTCCCTATTTAAAAAGACTTTGTATCCATTTTTTCCTTTTCTCATAGTTTGTTTCCTTTCCCTTCTTTCTTAATACATGTCAGGCAAAATCATTTCATGACTATCCTATCCTATCGAGCTTTTTTATGATCTTAAATGAGTGATCATTCTCATCGTAGAGAACATTCTCAAGATTTTCTCTGAACTTGAATAATGCTGAATGCTTACTCTTATGTAATGCATGTTTGCATTCATCTCCAGTCATTAGAACTGAAGTTTTGAAAATACTGACATCTGGGCTTTATGTGTGTGTACTTGTACCATCTGGTAAATGTTATTTCCTTGTGGAATAAAAAGAATTACATAGTATTCTAGGAAGGCAAATTTGGCAAGCATAGCCATAAATATAGAACAAAAGTGAAAGAACAAATTGGTCAGTTAACTCCAAATCTGTATTTATTAACAAGCAAGTAATAAATATAAACTTCTGGAATGTAACCACTGGAACAATAAATATATAAATATGATTCTTACACCTTATTTCACTAACATTGATATTTTGGCAGGATTTCTCATATATTTGCAAATTCAAAGTATTCACCTATCAGGATATTTTACATTCCAAGTAGACTCACTTCGTTCAGTGTCTTATAGGACAGTGTTATTTCTAAAGGGTTTAATAAGTGTCTTTTGAGGATAGGAGCATTGTGTTAGTTTTTAACTGAATCTAATTTTGTAATAATAAATAACCCCGAAGACTGAACACATCTATATAGCATATTTTGTGGTTTCTCCCAATATTGCCATGCAAAACATTCACATATAAAATCTATTTCCCTAATATTATTTGAAAGTTTATGATACACAACCTTGTTTAGTAACATTTATATATAAAATCTATTTCCCTAATATTATTTGAAAGTTTATGATACACAACCTTGTTTAGTAACATTTATATATAAAATCTATTTCCCTAATATTTATTTGGAAATTTATGATAAACAACTTTGTTTAGTTATGGTGTCTGTTTGGATATTGTAACTCACTTATTCACTACCTCCATTTCTCATATGGCAACTTGATCTTCCACTGGTTAACCTCACCTATCTCAATTCTACTTCATATGTTTGTACTGAGACTTAATCTATTCCATAACTCAAAAAATACGAAATGCCATTTGATTGCAGTTGGAACCACGAGTGCTATTCTTATCGATTTAGCTAAAACAATTGAGAAAAGACTTACATGTTTAATGAGACTCCTGAACAAGAAGGGCTTAAACCCAGACAAGTTGAAGACTATTTCTTCAATTACTTGGAAGTAATTAGCAAAACAGTGAAAGACAACATGTTATGGACTGAATGCTGTGTTCCTCCCTAACGTATTGGTTGAAAACCTAATCCTCAGTGATCTGATATTGAGAGTTGGAGACTTATGGAGGTAACCGGGACATAAACATAAAGCCTTCACAATAGCATTACTGTGCAAATAAGAACATGAGAGTTTGATCACTCTCTCTCTCTTTCTCTCCCCCCACCATGAGAGGACAGCCATCTACAAGCTAGGAAAATGTTTCTCACCAGAACCTAACTGTGCTAACACCCTGAGTCCAGAACTGCAGGAAAAAAATTTATGTTGCTCAAATCACCCAGTCTATGGTATTCTGCTATACCCCAAATGAATTAAATAATATATCCAAAGAAATATTGCCAATATAAACACATCTCTTTACTGGCTGCCATCAAGTGTGCAGCTTTCCTTTGCCATATCCTTCCACCATGATGTTTCCACCTTGCCACTGACATAAAAACAATGAGGCCAGCTGACAATGGATTGAAATCTCTGATACTATAAGCCACAATAAAATTTCCCCTTTTAAAGTTGAATTTCTCATTTATTTGTCACAGTGACAAAGGCTGACTAACATACCTGTGTCTACCAGTCCATCACTATTAATTGTAATATGTCAACTTGACTAGAGTTAGAAATACCTAGCACATTAGTAAAGCACACTTTTAGGTGTCTGTGGGGTAGCTTCAGAGATGATTGGTATACAGTTCAGCCAACTGAGGAGGCAACTCCCTCCCTGGTGGTGAGTGGCACCAACCAAGAGACCTGTAGCCTGGATGGAATAAAAAGTGTGCTTGTTTTTGAAGCACTCCTTGAGGAAGTGCATCTTTTGCTGCTGTCATCATTGGGCATTGGCCTCTAGAATTTTTAGCCTTCCAATGCAGACTCATACTTGGGACTCTCCTGTGAGTTTCCAGGTCTTCAGCTTTGGACTGGCATGGGATCCTTGGTCCTTATTGTCCTGGGGCTTTCCTTTTTTCTTCTTGCCCTGAGTACCTATTGGAACTTTGGTCCTCCAATGCTCATACCACTATTATGAACTCTCCCACCTCTGACCCTGGAAGGCCACCTAATAAATCTTTTCACATAATTTATACATATATGTTAATAATAAATATTCAGAATATAAATGTAATCAGAGGTAAAATTTCCAAATTCAAATGTAGCATAATAAATGGTTAAAAACTGAAATCTTTCACTATAAAATCAGGAACAAGACAAGGATGTCCACTATCACCACTCCTGTTCAATATAGTTCTGGAAACATTAGCCACAACAATTAGACAAGAGAAAGAAATAAAAGGAATAAAGATAGGAAATGAAGAAGTCAAATTGTCATTATTTGCAGATGACATGATACTCTATATAGAAGACCCCAAGAACTCCTCCAAAATTCTTCTAGACTTAATAACTAAATTCAGTAGAGTAGCTGGATACAAGGTCAACACACAAAAATCAATAGCGTTCCTGTGCATGAACAACAGACTCACTGAAAGAGGAACTGGAGAAACAACTTCCTTCACAATAGCATCCAAAAAAATGAAGTACCTAGGAATCAACCTAACAAAAGAAATCAAAGACCTCTACTTTGAAAATTATAGCACTCTGAAAAAAGATATTGAAGACAGTATCAGAAAATGGAAAGACATCCTTGCTCCTGGGTAGGAAGAATCAACATAGTGAAAATGCCCATACTTCCAAAAATGCTATGTAGACTCACTGCAATCTCAATTGAAATTCCAGCAGCATACTTCACAGATCATGAGAAAACAATCCAAAAATTCATTTGGAACAAGAAAAGACCTAGAATAGCAAAAGCGATTCTTGGCAATAAAGACAACATAGGGGGTATCACAATCCCTAACATGGAACTATCCTACAAAGCTACTGTGATAAAAACAGCATGGTACTGGAAAAGAAACAGACCTGAGGAAAAGTGGGACAGATTAGAAGATTCAGAAACAACTCCAGACACACTCAGCCACCTCACCTTTGACAAAGGAGCCAAACACCCTCACTGGAGGAAAGATAGCCTCTTTAATAAATGGTGCTGGAAAAATTGGGTTTCAACTTGCCAAAGATTAAAACTAGACCTCTATCTCTCACCATGCACTAAACTAAAATTGAAATGAATTAAAGATCTAAATATTAAAAGAGGAACACTAAACCGGCTGGAAGAGAGGTTAGGTAGAACTCTTGAAGACATTGGCATAGGAAAAGACTTTGTGAACAAATACTCAGTTGGCTGTGAACTATTAACATGTGGGATTAACTATTAACAATTAACATGTGGAATCTCTTCTTATTAAAAAGCTTCTGCACAGCAAAAGAAACCACCAGCAGAGCTAAGAGACAACCTTCAATGTGGGAAAAACTTTTCACCAGCTATTCCTCAGACAAAGGTCCACTATCTAGAATATATAAAGAACTTTAAAAAATCAGACCTCAGAAATTTAAAGACTCAATCCAAAAATGGGCATCTGAAATGAACAGACATTTCTCACACAAAGAAGTAGAAATAACAAATAAATATATGAAAAAATGTTCAACATCACTGGTCATTCGAGAGATGCAAATGAAAAAAATGCTGAGATTCCACCTAATTCCAGAAAGCATGGCTGTTATAAAGAAATGAACCAATGCTGGTGGGATTGTGGGGAAAAAGGAACCCTTTTCCATTGTTGGTGGCAGTGTAGACTGTTACAACTACTGTGGAAATCAGTATGGAGATACCTCAAAAGACTAGGGTTAGAGGTCCCATTTGACCCAGCTATTACCCTGCTTGGTATCTTTCCCAAAGAATTAAAAGAATCATACCACAAGAATATACGCACACCCATGTTTACAGTGGCAAAGTTTATAATGGCTAAAACTTGAAAACAGCCCAATTGCCCATCAACTGGATACTGGATAAAGAAAATGTGAGTTGTTGCTTTTTAAATAAAATGGAGTACTACTCAGCCATAAAGAATGAGAAACTAGAGATATGTATAGCTAAATGGATGCACACTGAGGCCATACTCTCAAGTGAAATAAATAGAACACACATGTGTAAGTACCAAATAATTTCTCTGATGTGAGAAATTGAAAGTGTCAATAAGGATCAAAATGTATAATAGATAATGTGACATAGGAAGAAAAGATCCAAAGAGGAAGAAAAAGTGGGAGGGGTAGGGGAAAGGAAAGAAGGGAAAGGAATAAATACGAGAAAATGAAAAAACAGAAACAGTCTTTGTAAATAGGTAGGGTTGGAGGGGTTGAAGGGAGAGTAGGGGAATGGGGAAAAAAATAAGAACCAAGATACATCATGTAAAGGTATAAATTCCCAATGATGAATGTCATATTCTATACCTAAAATCTATCAATAAACTTATTGAATAAAATTTCTTAAATAAATTTTTAAAAATGTATATTTCACCTAAAATTAATTTAAGTATTCTACTTTAGGTTTATATTTTGCAAAATAATTATGCATCACAAACCTTACAGGTGTCAGAAAAATTTAAATATATGGCTGCAAAATATTATTTAATTATACTTAAATTTCGTAAAATTCTAACTGCATGATTTGTATGCCAGTGTTTTCTCTGTGGTCCTGGTATTTCTTTTGTATAATCAGTTACCTTTAGTTTGATACTACACAAACTAATAAAAAACTTCTACAATGAGAAAACAGAAATACCACTAAGAAACATAGTTGCCTTTTTTTGCATTTACATTTGGTGATTTACTTATTTGCACCCAGGTTTGAAAATGAATTTTCTCATCTTTCACAAAAACTCATGATATTCTGTATGTACAAAACATGTCTTATCTCAGAAACATTGACCTCTAGCAATTATATATTTATAATTAACAATAATAGGTGCATATATGATGGAAAGTATGATGGTTGATTTCATGGGTCAACTTGGCTGGAACATGAGATGCCCACCTGCTTTGTTAAAAATTATTGTGCCTGTACCTATGAGGGGGTTTCTATATAAGATTACCTCTTGAAATAATAGAACGAGGAGAGTAAATTGTCCCTCCCAAACTGTACAGGCCTCGTCCAAAAAACTGAAGACTAATAGATCAGGAAGACAGAGGAATAGAGAATATTCTCTCTTTTACTGGCTGCTTTCTAATGAGAACATTGGTCTTCTCCTATTTTCAGACTAGATCTTCAAATAGATTTCCACCATCAGCTTTCTGAGTCTTTGGCTTACCCACTACAAATATTGGGACTTGGGGCCTCCATAATTACATAAACCAATTCCTTATAATAAATTTCCATATATCCACCTATCTCTATACACACACACACACACACACACACACACACATTTACGCACTTATACATATCAATCTAAGGGGTTAAATAAGAAATTGGCTTATGCAATTATGTAGGCCTAAATGTCTTAGTATCTGTAGTTGTCAAGATGGAGTCTCAGAAGAGCTGGTGGTGCAAATCCTAATGTGTGACCTATTTTGAAGACAGGAGAAGAACAATATCAATGTAACTTCTCCTCTATTGTGTTTCATTGGAGAACTCAGAACAAAACACAATTAAAACAAGGACTAGTTATCTGCATTTGTATTTAACAACTACATCAAAATGTGAAGCTTTCAAAGTAAAGGGTTAGAAAGTGTTTGATATTATTTCAGGATATAAAAGCCAATAATTTAAGTTAAGCAAATGAATCCAAGGAAATAAATAGGTAATAGTGAAAAAAAAATGTGAGTTTTTATGGTATTCAAACTTGTCATGTGATCATTCAAGACTAACCTTTTCAAATTTGGTTTTATGAATCCCTAAAATAAAAATGAAAAGGATATTTATCTCTTTTTTGAGGTTATATCTGTTGTCATAATATTTATGACTTTCCATATCTTTAGTGTGGTGAGAAAATATTGAAAATAACTTTCTTATGATATAAAGGGATTGAAAATCTTAGATTACTGACACTGTTAGCCCAAGACTTAATTCACCTAACATGTGTGACTTTGCCAGAAAATCTGTGTATCGTGTAAAAACACATCAGAAATTTAAATCACTTTACAGTGGTACCTCAGTTCATGAAATTAATTTATTCTATGATTCTGGAAAAGATAACCA
This sequence comes from Heterocephalus glaber, assembly GCF_000247695.1. Next base: position 3,365,814 of record NW_004624839.1, read on the forward strand.
TGTTCATGTTTGTGTGGGAACAATGGCCACAGTCCTGTTCATTGTCTGATGCAGAGCTCTCAAACAAAAACAAAATTTTGCCAAATACTTCTGTTTGTGAACCAAACTGTTCACAAACAAAAGCATTTGTGAACCGAGGTACCACTGCACAGTATTTACAGAACATAGACAGACATAAATGAGTTAATGAACAGACCATAAGATTCTATGTATGAGTTTCTTTGCTCTGTGTCTCTTATCCTGTCTTTGCTTGTAGAAATTTAGTACAAAGGTCAAATTAAACAGGTCACCAAAAAGTGTCTCACTGATACTTGAGAAGTTTTCTGCTGCTACTACCTAGGAGAGTAGAAATATTTTCTGCAGAGATTAATCCCAGAAATGATTAATCTACAATTTTAATGTCCACAATAATTATTGGGATATTAAGTATTTACTGAAATATATCTATTTTCAGATACTTCCTCCCAAAGACCCGAGTCAGTAGGACTAATATAATACTTCAGCATCTATATTTTAACAGGCACACTAAAATGATTTTGATATGGGAGGTTTTGAGAAAGTATCACACAAACTTCTCTGCTTTCAATGTGATGAATTTTCCTATCTGGTTATGTCAGTTACATTTTGCTGTGTAAGAACAAAGCAGATCTCAGTGGTGCATAACAGTAAGCATTTCATGTTCAAAGGGTAGAAATCAGCTTGGGGGTCTGTTAACCAGCCATGTCTTGTATACATCTCAGGGACATACTGGGTAATCTGCTCCTGCAGGCTGCCCTCAACTGGGGCTCAGACTTCTCATCGCGGCGATGAAAGAGAGGCAAAAATCAAGTAGAAACACTATAGTTCCTCTTCTGCCTGACTGGATTGGAAAAAGCAAGTCTCGTAGCTTAAAACTTAGATAAAGTCTAACAAAATATTTTCTGCCCTTTTAAAGGGATGAACTTCAAAATAAGTTATTAAAAGGTATAAATGCAGGGGAGGTTAATAATTGAGGCCATTAATAACCAAGCCTTAATAAATGCTGAAAAGGGAAGCACTATGGGCAGAAATTATGCCAAGAATTTTATTTGGGGAAACATGGGCTTGTGGATATTGTGATTCAAGGGTATTCCTATTATTTATATCCAATGATAACAGGGCAGTATGCTCCATTAGCATCAACATGCTTATCTACAGACTGGTATCTCCTCTTTGATTTGTGAGGGATGTATAAATCGTTGTGGAAGTTCACACTGAGCATAGACAGGAGCTTGAAATTTATAAATATTATACTTTGCTATGTATCAGATATACAGTATTCAAGTTAATGAAGCCATCCAAGGAATCCAAGTAAATAAAGTACAGTTTTACATGGGATTTTAAGAGTACCAAAAAAAATCTATGAGTGTCCTAAAATATTATCCATTTGAAAATTGGCTACATATTATGTAAAAATCTGAAGCTTACACATTTTAAATTTTATAACATTTCATGATGGATAGGTTTAAGTTTAAAATTACTATAGCTATGATAAAATACATTTTTGTGTGTGAGAGAGGTTTTCAGAATTGCCTTTGAAGGGCTAAGAGGATGTTATTTTAGAATTTTGATTTGAATTATTTGAATATTCAGGATAAATACTATTATTTTTTATTAAACTATATTATACAACAAATTTCATCTGTAATAATAGTATTCTTTTAGATTTGTGTGGGGAAGTAACACACATGGCTTCCTTTACATTTTCAAAATTAATACATCTTTAATTCAAACTGACTTTGTTTTAATTAGTGGGGCTTCACATTACAGAAATACAAATATGTTTATTTTAATATATACCCTGTAAAACTGAAGCATCTGCATATATATGTAAATGTTTAACAGAAATCATTTTTGTCCCATACATTAATCAGTTCTGTAAGAGTTGTTATTCTAAAAGTAAATAAAGAGTGTAAAGATAAATTATTAGTCTTGTGCCTTCCCTTGGCATAAGAGAACATAAAAGAACTCACTATAATAAATAGACAACTCTTTTTTCATAAACTCACATGATTGCAGACATTTATAAAAATAGAAATTACTGTTGATAAATATTCTTGACTTGGAATGTCGCAGAGATATCTTGCTTGAGTTTTCTTTTTCCAAAGACTACTAAATCCTAAATCTCAAGGATATTTCAGAGGAAGAACTTGAAAAGTGCTTATGGGATTGAAATGTTGAAAATAATAATATTCATTTTAAGAACATGCTCATCACTAATAAGAATAAAGTTTGATGAACTCATTACTATTTTTAACTTGGGTAGAGTTCTATCAGCCTTTCAAAAATCCATCATCCAGGAGTGCAACAAAATATGTCAATTTAATGTTATAAACACACTCATTTCAAAACAAAATGAATCTTGTGAGGAGGCCTGTGATTATACTTAATGAAGAGTTAACTAAGGCAAGTTCTTACACCAAAAATTTCAACTACAAATTATCTGTCAAATCATCATTTTACTTTAGTTTTTATAATTATGAAAGACCTAATTTTTTTGAGAAGTTACTTTAAAAACTGTTATCTGTCCTTGAAGCTTTTTGTGGAATAATAGCTTTTACATAATATCAAGGTACAGAATAGACTCTAGATTAGAAGGAAGAGGCTTCCAAGGAGGTGAGGTGGGAGGCCTTTTATCAGGTCTTAACTGTATCCAAAGGTCCCTAAGTTAAAGGCTTACTCTCCAACTTAGCACTATTTGGAAGTGGTGGAAAATGTAAGAGGTTGGGCATCACTCTTCTGATCATCAAAAGATGTGTTATTAAGGGAAATATTGGAACCACATCCCTTGGACTTTGCTTTCTTTCTTTCATCACAACAATGCAGTAAACAATTGGATTGTACTCTTGTCTACCATGTCTTGGCATGATGTGTTACCCTAAGCCTAAAGCAATGGAATCAATTGGCCAGGGATTGAAACCTTCAGAACTGTGAGCCAAAAGAAACCTTTCTCTTTAGAAGTACAGTACATTATCTCAGATGTTTGTGACAATAATAAAAATCTGACTCATACAAGTATTAATAAGGGGAACATAAAAAAATCAGAGATAAACCTTTCATTTAGTCACCCTTAATTAGAAAAATGTGCAAAGTCAAAAGTAGAAGACACTTTCACTGTTCTTACAAGAAAGGACTAAGCTTTTGCTTGTGTGCCATTCATGTTGGATATTCTTGAGATTTAACTGAAGGTTTATGCTTTTCTACTGGTTATAATATTAAGTAGTAAATGATAATTCTATGAAAATATCAAATGTTCTTGTTCAAAAACAGAATTTAGAACCCATCTTGGCATATAATTTGTGCACAATGAATAATTAAATGAATGAATTATACATTTTAGATATATTTAAAAATCCCTAAAAAATAAAATTGACTGTTCTATTACAAAGGTCAAATTCCTATTTAGTGATGTGTTATGACTACATAATTATTGGTTAGAGACAAAAATTTAAAACTTCCAAAGCAGGATACTTTTAAAATAGGGTTAACATTTAACCATGAAGCAATATATATCTACTGCTACCTCTTTCCCTACCAAGACAAGTTTTCACACTATTTTTATGCAGTGAGTGAGGAAAAGACAAATCAAAGCCATCTTACCTGTGTAATAATAATGCCACCAAAATTTTGTTATTAGTTGAATAATGAAGTTTGTTAAGTATAAACACATTCTGTAATTGTTTAATTGTACAATGAGGGTTAAGACTGGCCAGAGGAAATTCCCATAGTCCTGCAGGTTAGGGAGGAAGTCAACACTCTTACAAGTTCCTTCATATTTCCAAATTATATCTCAAAAAACAAATAGCAATCTCAAGAAAGCCAAGCCTAGACTGAGCAACTGCTGTTTCAAAATAAAGCTCCCCTAACTTCCCCACTGCCCTCTATTCACTAGCTCTGGGTCCAGAATCCACTTTTTCCCCAGCCCTCCTGAAAGTCTCTAATTTTTCACAGTGGTAAGTTAGCTAAGGACCAGCAAAACCTCAGTAGATTTCTGGGGGTTTCTCTCTACACCACACTTCTCCATCTCCCCTGCCCACACAATGCACAATTTCCTATTGTCTTTTATTTCTCAATGTACATCAAGACTGCAGAGTAAAAAGGAATAAAATGGCTTTGAAAAAATTTACCTTCTTTTTCTTCTATTCTCTGTTTGTTCCCCAATAAGCCATGCTGATACATTTCTAACAAGGCAACACCAAATAAGTATCTTCAAGTAATTTTAATTAAGACTTTAAAAATCAAACTCAATATGATTTTCTTCTCCATTCTGTTGTACAACTCTGGAATTATGTTTAATTAAAGAAACTGAAATGAAGAATACTAAATTGTTTATTTTATTGGTCAGACAACGTTGGTCCGTTTTTACTTTTTTTTTTAATTTGGCACTTTTTTTTCAAGAAAAATGTGTACTAATTTTGGCAGAGAATTTGATCTATGGAGGAAATGCATAGGGATGCTAAAGGGAAATAAGCCAGGCACTTGGATTAGCAAAATCTAGAAATCTGTAGTGTGGGAAAACTAACAAGCAAAGAAAAACACATGCTCCAAATATTTTGCAAGTTTAAGAGCCAGTTGTTGACTATGAAGGAACTTAGTCCTGGTAAATCTCCCAGCTTCTCAGATTTCTATTTCTTCAGATTTAAAAAAAAAAGGCCCAATTGATGAATTTTAAACATTGAATATTACATTTTCTACCTAGTATCATTTATTTTAACCAAATAATTCTTAAAGAATGTCCAGTTTCTATGCTGCATTTTACTTGCGTGCACTTCCTTACAAATAGAGATATGTTTATATTATCATCATGGGAATTACTTGTGGTTTTCACATACCTAACTCTTCATTTTTCTTGTCTAGAGAACCGACTGACCCCATTAGTTTTACTTGAACACAGAAAATTCTCTGCCAATGAGAGAGGAAAAGAGCTTGAGTTCATCTGAGGCACCAACCAGCACCTCCATCATGCTAGGTCTCCTGTTTTGTACCCCCAGACGTACACTCTATCCTTCTACTTCAATATCATTTGTAGAAATGATATTGAATAGTCCTTGGTCTTCTGACTTCAGTTTAATGGAGAGTACCAGAAAAATAGCAAAGGGAGGCAGGAGAATGAGATCAGAGATTAATTCCCCTTCCTGGAGGTTCACCTAAATATTTCCTTCATCCTTCAGTCCAAGAGGTCATAGCTAAGTCCAGGACGCTCCTTTCACATAAATCTCTCTCAGCATCTCTCTCTCTCTCTCTCTCTCTCTCTCTCCTCTCTCATGATCTTAATAGACTTGAGATCCTTACACTTTCTCTCTTAGTTTCCTTACAACTAAGTTGCACCTGTGAAAGCAGTCTTACTAATTCTGCTTCTAATTACTCATTTGAGTATAGCATTTTCTTCCTGCCATCATGATAATTGATATTGACTTTTTCAATTATCTCTTTCCTAACTTGCCAGTCACTGCCACTCTGCTTGCTTTAAGAACATGGGCAATTTATTCAGAAAATGTAATCTCTTTCTGCTATCTACAGATCCTCAATACTTATTGTTCACTCACCCAACTGGACTTGCTTTCACTGAAGTCACTATTTGGTGACTGCAGGACTAAATCCTGTAGAAGTAATCTTCCTTATACTATTTTTAGTCTTCAAAGAACTGGAGAGCATTATTTATTCTTTCTTTTTCAAATATTTACTTGTGCTATACTACTTTCTTTTTATTTACATAAAAGCTCTTATTTGGTACCTATGATTTAAATGATATTTTTCTATAAGTTTCTGTATTTACTAATTCTAATTCTAAATAAACTACCATTCAAAAATCTCTGCTTCAGTGCTATTTCCTGGGGTACCTTAACTAAAATAACAGGAAGACAGAATCAGGCTAATGAGTCCACATACCTTACCTCCTTCCTCCAAAGGGCCATACAGTCATGGATTCTCTGTTCTAAATAATGATCCTTTCTTTATAGCTCTACCACCTCAAGTCTTTGTCTTTTATTTTTAGGATTAAAATAAATTTCTGCTAAAGGTTTCCCTAATTCAAGGTTTTCTTTCCACCATCTTATCTACACTCTACTAACAAAATGATTTTGACAAATCATAAAGTCCATTACATCACTATCCAGTTAAATTCCATCAAAATTCTAATGAAATTAAATTCTCTGGAGTTGAATTCCTACCTAATTCTCTTTCTTCCATTACTACTACTACTATAACTGCTGTTGTTACAGCTGTCACTCCTAGTATCACTACTACTCACATGCATGCATATTTACTGGGATTCATTAAAAAAAAAGAGAGACTTCTACATTTTTAAAACTAGTGCATACTGTAGTATTATTCTTTTAATTATTTTGGGAGGATACCCAGCAGGGGAATAGCTGGGTCAAATGGGACCTCTAGTCCTAGTTCTTTGAGTTATCTCCAGGGTTAAAATTATTAAAATGAATAATTGATAATTTGAAATAGGAAAAAAGGTCCAAAGAGGTAGGGGTGAAGGGAGGGAAAGGGGAAAGGAAAGAAAGGAAAGGAAAAATTATGAGAAAAGAAAACAAAATGGAAATGATGTCTATGTAGATGGGGAAGTGTGGAGGGGGTGAAGGGCGCACAGGTAATGGGGAAAAAGTAAGAATCAAGATACGTCATGTACATGTACAAACACCCAATGATAAATGTAAATGTATTGTATACCTAAAATGTACCAATAAAAGAACTTAAGAATAATAATAAAAAAACTAGTGCATGCTGGTTTATGCACCACTGTCCTTAAGCATGCTAATTCTGGAGTGTCTCCATATCCTATTCTTTCCCTCTTTCTTTCTTTCTTTCTTTCTTTCTTTCTTTCTTTCTTGTAATGGGGATCTAACTCAGGTCCTTGCACTTGTGCCGCAGGCTGTGGAACCACTGAGCTAAATCCCCTCCATATCCTATTCTTAATCAACATTTCACAAATATTTCCTCTGAATCAGTTTTCAAACTTCAGTGTGGGAATCTTGTTAAAATGCAAATTTTGATTTGATATTCTGGGGCTACAAAACTGGTGGTGAATGTCTGGATCTGCATTTGGATCAGCAAGCCTGGAGTTAACACTCGCTCATTTGTCAGAAACCAGATATGAAGAACATTTCATTCATTCTTATTTATTTTACAGTGGCAGTGGTCCCTAAGACCACTGTATGCCAGCTACCCTGTATACCAAAAAATAAAGCAACTGAATATGCAAGCCAAACAAACAAAAACCAAAAACCAACACAATTTTAAAATACACCACCAAGCTAAATTACAGGATGTGGCTGCAATCTGTTGGAGTTAAGATCAGGAGAGGTACCATGCCACACCTTTTCCAGTTATTAATGACCATTACCTTTAAATACCATAATTGGAAAAAAAGTAAGTAAAGTAAAAAAAAGATAAGAATCAAAGCTTTGAGCAAGGCAATTCATTTTATGTAACAGAAATATCTATAACATTAACAAGTGGAGAATAAACCTTTTTTAAAATATGTATTATTAATAAAAGTTAGACAAGTAGGATAAACAAATCTACCAAATTATTCTCATATTAAATGCATTTTCTACTTGTAATACAAGTCTAATATTCACAATGAAAACATACCTTTTGAAACTCTCCATATTTCTTATTTGGAAAAGTAAAAGACACTCTAAAAGAGAAGCATTATATAATTCTGTTAAAAGCAAGTACTCTCAAGCCAGATGCCTAAATTAAAATTCCAAAATTGCCACTTATTAGTTCTGTGACTTTGGGCAAATTACTTAACCTTTCATGGCTCAGTCTTTCATCAGTGAAATGAGACTAGCGTGATTTTGTTATTGTGATATCCAATAATTAAATGAATTGATTCATGGTATGTACTATTCAAAATAACACCTGCTATTCATAAAGCCTTTTATAACTGTTAGCACATATGCAGATCAAATAATTCATGAGTCAAAGAAAAAGTTCTAATATTAAGTAAAGCATATTTAAAACTGAATTACAATGCCAAAACTAAAACCAGTCAGACATCAGCAAAAAAAAAAAATTTCTTAGTGAACATAGCTGCAGAAGTCCTCAACAAAGTACTGATAAACAAAATGCAACAAATCATTACAAAGATCATATACCATGACCATGTCAACTTCATCCCAGAAATACACGGATGGCTCAGCATACATGAATCAATAAATAAAATACACCACATAAAAACAGAAGGATAAAAATCACCTGATCATCATAATAGATGCAGAAAATCCTTTGGTAAAATCCAAGATTCATTCATGATAAAAGAAAAAACCTGAAGAAAATAAGTATAGAAGGACCTTATCTTAAACTGATAAAGTTATTTGTGACAAACCCACTGCCAACATCATATGAAATGGAGAAAAACTGAAAGCTTTCCCTGTATAATCAGAAACAAGACAAGTTATGTCCATTCTCATAACTGCTATTCAACATGGCGCTTAAAACAGTAGCCAGATAATTTGGGCAAGAGAAAAATAAAAGGGACTGTAATAGTAAATGGAGAATTCAAGCTATCATTATTTGCAGATGACCTGATTCTTTACACAGAAGATCCAAAAAACTTCACTAGAAAACTTTCAGAACTAATAAACAAATTCAGCAAAGTGACAGGATACAAAATCAACACACAAAAATCAGAAATGTTCCTGTACGTCAACAATGAACCAACTGAGAAAGAAATTAGAAAAACAACCTCATTCATAATAACTTCAAAAAATGAAATATCTAAGAATTAAAGTAACAAATAAATTAAAGACCTCTATAATGAAAACTGTAATGCTGTGAAAAAAGAAATTGAAGGGGACATTAGCAAATGGAATAACATTCTCTACCCTTGAATAGGCAGAACCAATATTGTCAAAATGTCCATATTACCAAATGGTATAGAGATTTAATACAATCCCAATCAAAAAGTACCATGAATATTTTTCACCAAACTAGAAAACTCAATCCTAAAACTCATATGGAACCTGAAGAGATCAGAATAGCCAAAGCAGACCTGAGCAAAAGCAAAACAAGAGGCATTACAATTCTGGATGTCAAGTTATGCTACAAAGCTACAGCAATAAAGAGAGTATTTCGTTGCACAATACCAGACATGTTGACCAGTGGAGTAGAATAAAGCATGCAGAAACAACTTCAAGAACCTTTGCCATTTGTTTTTTGACAAAGGGGCAAGTAGCGTGCAATGGAGAAAAGATAGTCATTTTAACAAATGGGTCTTGGAAAACTGATTATCCAAATAAAGAAGAATGAATGTAAATCCATCTCTCTCAACCCATACTAAAATAAAATCAAAATATCACAAATATAAAAGCAGAAACATTGAATCTCCTGGGGAAAAAATGGTAAAACTCTTGAAGACACAGGTGTATGTAAGGACTTCCTGATCAGAACTCCAGTTGCACGTGAAATAATACCAATAATCAACCAATTGGCCTATATCAAATTAAATAGCTCTGTATAGCAAAAGAAACAAATGAACAGATTGAAGACATAATCTACAAAATAGGAAGGAAATTTGCTAGTTACTCCTCAAGCAGAGGAGTAATATCTAGAATACTATTAAGAACATAGAAAAAGTAGACCCCAAAAGATAAAATACCCAATTTTAATATGAGGATTTAAATATATAGACAGTTCTCAGAAGAAGTACAAATAACCAAAATATACATGAAAAACTGTTCAGCATCTGTGACCATTAAATAAATCCAAATCAAAACATCATTAAGATTTTATCTAACTCTAGAAAAAACAGCTAATTAACATCGACTCAAAAACAACAACCAATGCTGTTGGGGTTGTGGGGAATAGGAAACACTTCTACATTGTTGGTGAAATGTAGACTAGTACAACTGCTAGAAAAATCAGTATGGAGATTCCTCAGAAAAATAAAAATAAAAATTCCATTTGACTCAGCTATACTGTTTTTTAATATCTTCCCAAAAGAGCTAAAGTCATCATATTACAGTGATACATTTATACCCATGTTTAGAGCAGCACAACTCACAAAAGCTAAATCATGGAAGTACCCATTAATGATGAACTGATAAAGAAAATGAGGTACATATACACAATAACATACTGCTCAGTCATCAAAAAGAATAAATTTCAGTCATTTGGAGGAAAATAGATGAATCTTGAGACCATAAGACTAAGTGAAATAAATAAGATACAGAAGATTAAATATCACATGATTTCTCTAATACGAGAATATTAATATAATTATTTCAATATATTTAATAATTAATATAAGCAGTTTTTTTATACTGGGGATTGAACTCGGGTCTTTGAGCTTGAGCAGCAGGTGGCAAAACCACTGAGCTAAATTCCCAGCCCCAGTATAAACAATTTAAAGAGCAAAATAAAAGAAACGGAGTAGACTCTGTGGAGATTGTAAGGGGATCTGGAAAAAGGGAGGGAAACAGACAATAAAACTGATCAAGATACCATATGTACATGTTCCAGTTCTCCAAGGTTAATATAATTATTATCTACTTTCAAATACTAATATAAAAATAAACTGAATTACAGTGAAAATGGTCTATCTCTAAATTTGTAAAATACAACTAATGTAATATCAAATGAAACATTTCTGGCCCTAAATTCATGCACTAATATAAATAAATAATTAAAAGTAATGAGCTAGATATGCATACCAAAAGTTAGTCAAAGAAAAATTGACTGTGGTAATGAAATAAAGGAAATAATAATATAGATGGAGGAGAAAGAAAGTGAATAAGTAGACAAGGAAATAATAAGATGTATAAAACTAAATATTAGTTCCTGGGTGGGAGACAAAGCTCTGGAAGAGGGGCAAATAAACAAGAAATGAAAAATGCAGAGAAATGCAGATATGAAAAAAACACTTTAAATAATTTTATGAAAATATATTAAAAGCCACACAAAATTATTTTCTAGATCATGTGTATATAAATTTATTATAATATGCATACATACATGTCTTACTTAAAGAGAAATAGACAATATAAATAAACAAATAATCATGAAATAGGTTGAATTTATTGCTAAAAATCTCCCCTTCTTCTCAACATATGTGTACACAACAATAGCAGGCAGGCCCAGGCAATTGTATGGTAAGTTTATGAAACATTCAAGGAAAGTTATCTAAAATTATACAAATTATTTTAGAGAAAAAAGGAAATAAACATCAATTGATTTTTGTTAGAAAAGCTCTAATAATGAAATCCAATAAATAAAAAGTTTAAAAATAACTAGTTAGAGCACAATCTTATTCAAAAGTATAGATATAAGAATCCTAAACAAAATGCTAAAAATATGTAAACTAATAATAAAAAAGGCTTAAATAATGCCTAAAGCAATGTATAAAACTAGGTCAAATTACAAGCTTATTACAAGAATACAAGGCTAGCTAAACGTTAGAAAACCGATTAAGAACTTGGATATAATAAAAAAACTTTATAAATAAGATGTAAAACCAAATTATAGAATAAATTATGTATATTAGAGGAATACATATAGATATAAAAGGCAAACATTCATAATGACTCTATATGAATAAAATATTCACATCATTATGAACACATAAATAAATAAAGATAAAAATCTAATAAAGTGATGGTGTTATTTGGTCAAGTCTGATAATATAATTCTGAGTTCCCAGAAGAAATTCTACCTGATAGTGGTCCATTTAAAGAGCTAGCTTTCGGTTGGTGCTTTGATATAAAACCATCTCGAATTTAGTTGGGGTCCTCTGGCTATATATGGACCTCTGCCTCTGAACATAGCCATTAAAAATTTTGCCATTCATTTCTGTTTGACTCACTCCTCAACTGTGACTAAACTTTTTCTTCTTTTTTATTTAATTCTCAAAAATGCCCTTTCTAGTGTACCTCAAAGAATAATCACTCGGAGTCTTGGGTGGACAGAAAATGTTACTTTTTAAACAAGAGTTTCCTCCGCTCCCTAGGGATGGAGATAGGAGGCTCAGAGACTGTAGCTAAGACTGATCTTGATTTTTTTTTTTTTTTTTTTTTGAGCCTTGTTTCTCTCAAGAAAGGGACCAATGAGAACTACTCTTCCTGCAGGATATTCCTGGTCCCTGCCCTGTTACTTTTATCAGCTCTACCATAGGACCCTAGAAATGCCCAAGGAAGAGGAAACTTTCCACAGAGGAGTGAGGACTTTTTGAGACATTCTTTTCATTGCATTTACATCACTTGTTGTATATGGGTCCTCAATATTATTTTTTTAAGTTGCAGCACCATATATATATATTTCTACATTTTTCTCTACCACTCAGGTAGCTTTTCTCCATAGACTAGTAAGAATACATTGATTATTTTCCTTACATATTTGTTCTGTTAATTTTAGAAGTCCTAAGGGTGTTACAGGAAATAATACTGGTGATGAAATATGAAATATTATATTTCCCAACCTGTTGGCTGTATGATATGCTGAGTTCTTGTTCTCTAGAAATTGAAGAATGAGTCCTAGGGACAATGGAGGTTAAGAGTAGGAAGATATTTATTGAAAGGAAAGCTTCTGAAGGGCAGGAGGGGGACCTGAGAGAGTAGCCTGGGGAACCCTACTTTACAGAGGAGTTTTATAGGGTGAAACTCAACTGGGCACAGTGTGGGCCACAGCCATGATCATCCAGTAAAGTTACAAGTATAGTCCTTAGGTAATGGTGGTCCAATTGGGAAACAAGACACCTAACAAGTGTGGATGGAAAGAATAAAAATTCTCCTAGGAAGTGATGGGTCCAGAGGTCTCTGGTCACCTATCTAGGCTTCATTAGGCCCAGAGTTTGTTCTTTGAGAAAGCATGTAGGTCTGGTCATCTTGTCTTTATCTTGAGGCCTTGTTTTCAGCCTATGTGACTCCAGTGCAGCTGTGGTGTGTTTCACCTTTGTCCTGACCCTCTCAAGGACCTAGTTCTATCTGACTGCCGATAATATTTTTACCTTGCTCATCTATCTATAATAATAGATTTATTAATTCTGGTGAGTTTGAATTTTTACAAATTCTAATTAAGATCTACTCACTTCTTCATACCCATAAGCTTCTCAGAACCCCTATACAAGTATGTTTATTACACTCCCATTCCCATCTCTATTGATCAAAGCAAAAAGGGATAAACAGCACAGCTAAGATGGAAGTGAGACACCCCAAGGTACCAGGACACATCTTATAGTGACTTGGAAAAGAAGATGTGTTTAGGCTTAAGAACTAAGGGAAAAAGATATTTGGAAAGTTCTCAGCTCCTGCAGCTGCCATTTCCTCAGACAGACATTATTTAGCATATGAAATGTAAGATGAGAGCCAGCCTGCATTATTGGTGCAGCCTTTTGGGGAAGGTCTGACAGTGGGAGGCCCGTTTAGTCTTTTGTTTTGGAGCCAAATTCTATTTCGTTTTTGGGCCTCTGGGCTGCTGCTTCAACAGGTAGATTTTATTTAATATTACAGTTTTTCCACACTCCCTCCCTTATGCCCCCTTAAATTAAATGTTCATAATTAATGCCCTTGTCTGACATCAACTTAATCTGTATGTGTGCATGTGTAAATATGGCCTTACATTAACATGTGTTTTATACACACATGGCACACAACACATAAACAACAACAGACGTATTTTTACAGATCCTCTGAACTGAATGTTAAGTTATCACTAAATTACATGGGTAGAAAGAGTTCTCCCTTTCTACCATTGGCATTTTCCTTAAATTCTTTTATTGGTACATTTTAGGTATACAATACATTTATATTTATCACTGAATACTTGTACCTGTACATGATGTATCTCGGTTCTTATTTTTTCCCCATTCCCTGTCCAACCTTCACCTTCTCCACTCTTCCCTATTTACAAAGACTTTGTTTCCATTTTTTCCTTTTTTCATAATTTTTACTTTCCCTTCTTTCCTTTCCCTTTCCCTTCCCTCTTCCCCTACCCATTTGGACCTTTTCTTCTTATTTCAAGTTATCAATTATTCATTTTAATCATTTTAATCCTTATTTATACTTTAAGTTTCTCACACCTTTTAAAAATAAGCAAGTTCTCTCCAAAAATTTTAACACTGCTTTAATGCCCTTTCCCACTGCTAGACATAATGCCTGATAATCATAACTTAAAGGAGGAAAGGTTTAGCATAGCTCATGGATTGGGGGAGATTCAGTCCATCTTCAGCTGGCTCCAAGGCAGGAACATCATGGTGAATAGGTGTGGTACAGCACAGCTGCTTAGTTCAAGGCATTTGGGGAACAGAGTAGGGGATAGACCCAAAGGGAAACATGTATAATACCTAGACCATGCCCTCATGACCTACCTGAACACACCCCAGAGCATGCTTTACAAATCTCCTAGGTATTTCTTAATCCAATGAAGTGGTATATTAGGATTAATGGGCACAGGTATTCATGCTTACTTCCACCTCTGCTTTAAAATTGCAGCCACGTGAGCCACTTTTATTGATATATACATCTATGGTTTGTGTGTTTCGGTGGAAGAAACTGATTTATTTTCTGATTCTCAGACCCAAAACAATGAACGATACTTCTTTCATAACCAAATGGGCTAACTGCAAAAAACTAGAAGTTAAAAGTTGTTTTGTCCTAACATTTCTTGGCAGTAGGAATTATTAAGCCACTGGAAATGGAATCACCCCATAGATTTTAGTTTTTATTCTGCCATGAACCAGTTAGTGTTAGAACTAAGTTATTTCCTTTATCTAGGCCTGAGTTACTGCTCAAAAATTAAATGAAATGTCAGATTAGACTTTTTTATTGTTCATTTCACTATCAGTAGCCTTTTGAGAAAAAAGTTATGAAATAATACTCTGATATGCAAAAGGTATAAATAATAACATAAACAACCATGTACCCCCAGGCCCAAGGCTACAAATATGATTGAAGCCATACCTAAACCTTTTCTAAATATTTTTTCTGTCTCCTTTACAGAGAATTCTCTATGCTATTCATTTTTATTCCTATATATTTCTTTGCCTTCTACTCCATGTTTGTCAACCTTAAGATGTATATATAAATTTATAAATATATAATATAATATATTACACATAATATA
>NW_004624839.1:3391737-3406994 GCF_000247695.1 Heterocephalus glaber
ATAGACTTTCAATGGAGTTTTTAATCTCCTGGAAATCTGTTTGCATCTGTTTTATGGATTCCATTTGTTTCCTATGTTGGCATTCTATCATGTTCCTCAGCTCCTCTATTTTTTTATCCATGTCATCTCTAGATTTATTAATCATGTCTTTCACTATGGGCATAATCTCTGCTGTTATGTGAGAAATTATTTCTGATTTCATTTTTTCCAGATCCTCTTTTGTTGCTAATTCTGGGAGTCCAGCTATATGTGATCTGAAAGTCTGGTTCTCAGTCTTGTTTATATGTCTTCTCATTTTGAAGGGGGCGGGAGTGGATGTTGCTGGCACCCCTGCAGCTCACCTCCTCTGTGGTGGGAGTGGTGGTGGTAGGTTGGCCCAGAAGCCTCCTACTCTGCCTGGCCTAATTTCATATTGTCTTTTTAAATAAAACTTTATGAATCTTAACATCTTAAATCTTAACATCTTAAATCTTGGCTACATGCACTTACTTGGCTTTTCTTCTTTAAAATTATATCACTTTTGGCCAGGGATTTAGCTCATTGGTTTCGCCACTTGCTGCGCAAGTACAAGGACCTGAGTTTGATCCCCGGTACCAAAAAAAAAAAAATTATATCACTTCTTTGGAGATTTTTTATCTTTTATATGCATTTTTACAATCACTCTATCAAGTACCTCTCAAAGCTTATCAATATTATCAACCATTTATTAAATAAATTGATTCCTTTTTTGAATAGATTCAGTAAAGAATTGACATTGTTATTATATTGGTTTTTCTTTTCCTTGAAAACAGAACATTTTCCCATGATTTTTAAGTTCTTACCTAGCAATTTTTTTTTTTTGGTACTGATGATCAAACTCAGGAACTTGCACTTGCAAGGCAGGTGGTGGAACCACTGAGCTAAATCACTGGCCCCAATTTTCTTTAATATCTTTCAGTTAAACATACTTTTCTCCAAATAGTTTCTCTAAATCTCATGAATGATTTATTAATAAGCATTCTATAATTTTGTTGCTATTTTAGATGGTATATTTTTGAAGTTTATACCTTCAAAATATCTTTTCTTGGGTACAGTAAATTATTTTAGATTCTATATCTAACAAATTTGATAATTTAATTTCTAATAATCTATCCATAGTTTCTCTTGGCAATTACTTATTGTCTATAGATAGTAATGAGTTTCTTCTTTTTTTTTTTTTTTTGGTACCAGGGATCGAACTCAGGTTCTCGTGCTTGCACAGTAGGCAGCGAAACCACAGAGCTAAATCCCCAGCAGAGTTTCTTCTTTTCAGTAATCTATTCTTTTATTTAACTTTTACTTACCAGGACTCTCAATAAAATATGACACTGAATTAATAATAACAAATATCCTTTGTTGAAGTTGATTTCAAATGAAGTAGTTTTTAATATTTCACTACTAGCTCAAGACATTTACAATAGGTTTTGGTAGATCGGTTATAGTTTTAAAAAATTCCTTTCTCCTGCTAGTTTATCAGGAGCATTTAACCAAGAATTCTATACATATGTATATGTGTATGTTTGTGTGTGTGTCCTCACATGTGTGTATATATAAAATAATATATGGTATACAATTAAATGCCTTTTTATTCCTAATATTATTTATTTCTGCATTCTCTTTTTTTTCCCACTTGGAAAAAGCCTTCCAGATCTGACTACTTTATTAGTCATTTCATAGAAAATATTAACTTTGTTTCTATTATTTATGTAACTTTGTTTTTTGGTTCATTAATTTTACATTTATTTCTTCTTATTCTATCTCTACCATCTTCAGTTCTATTTTGTTTCTTCTTATAAATTCTTGACTGAAACTTTTATATGATTAATTTTCAGGTTTTTTTCATGTCTGATACTTGTTTTATATGAATGTATTTTTCAATAAATAAGTATATTTAATACTCAATATTGTTATTCATTTTAATTATATTATATAAATCAATTCATTTCCATAATTATATCTTATAGTTGAATAATTTAAGAGAATGTATTTTCAGTTTTCTAGATATGTCCATTAAATACTTTTGTGAATTATATTGTCCAGATCTTCTTTATAAATTTTTATCTGTAGTCCATTGAAATATGGATATTAAAACTTCTTTCAAAGAGGAAGTTTTCAATTTTTTATAGTTTATCAATTTTTTGTCATAATTATTTTTTATATGATAGATTCATTATATTTCAGAATTTCTGTATATTCTTATTGAAGATGAAATTTTTGTCTTTATGCAATTATCTTTTTAATTCCCTCTCTCTTTTTTTCTCCTCAAATCTATTTCTTATATTAATGCAGTTGGCCCTTTATCTGCAGGACATTGATTCTGGAACCCCGTAGCCTATTTTAAAAACTGAAGTTCCCCTAGTTCTATATAAAAAATTCACAGGGTAGTAGTTGCATATACTATATTCTAGGTAATCCTCTTGTATACTTTAAATCATTTCTAGATTATTTCTAATACCCAAATGAAATGTAAGTACTATATAAATAGCTGCTATAGGGTCAGGTGTGGAGGCATGTGACCATAATCTCATCAGTCTGGGAGACTAAGGAAGAAAAATTGGAAGTTTAAACCCAGCCTGAGCAACTTAGTGACTTAGCAAGATCCTGTCTCAAAATAAGAAATAAAAAAGGCTGGGAATGTAGATCAGTGTGAAGGACCTGAATTTAATTTCTGGTACTGCTAAGTAGATACATAAATAGACAGGAAGACAGACAGCTGTCATATTGTATTGTTTAGGGCATAATGACTGTACATGTTAGTACAGACATAATTGTTTTCAAATATTTTTGAACCAACATTTGTTTAACCCGTGAATATAGAAGTCTAAGTCATTCCAGTCTTCATGCTAGTATCTGGCTCATTTACAATGGTTCTTTTGCTGTTACCTACTTTATGCTTCAGTTTTAGCTATGATTTGAGCTTGTAGATAAAATTTTTGCATTCAACATATAATATTCCATAACTGATGAATTTGGTCTTTTTATACATATGAAGACTTTTTAATTTTTGGATTTATTTCTACTGTAATTACTTCTGGATTTTTTCTCTCCTTTTCTTTATCCTACTGAGATTTTTGTTGTTAATTGGGTATCCTTTTTTTATTTTTCTCTCTTTATTTAGCAGTCATAAGTTCCATTTTTTTTCCTGTCCCACCAACTCTTTAGCTTTAGGAAACTCATTCATTTTATAGCTTTCAGAGATTTATCTTACTTTTTTGTAAATGTGGCTATGCATTTAGCTGTTTAAAATTGTTATTGTATCCACCATATTTACAGGCTCTTCCCTCACAGAGATTAATCTCTTTACTAATCCATATTAGCACAAATGAAAATTTTCACTCTGTCCTTTCTTCTTATCTTCCCCTTCAAACTAATTAGTGTCATAATAAAGAAGATAGCTTCCAGTGAGGGATAATGACAAATTTTGATGATTATGATAAGACAAGAGAAACTCACTTTTTTCTTCTGACTGTTCATGCTGGTATCGATCATCAAAATTTATCAGGAGTCTCTGGAACAAGTTGCATTTAGCTTCTGCTAATGGATTTAGTCACGCTACCTTCTTTACACTATGATTCTTTTTGATCAATAAAAACAATGTCCTACATTACTTTTTAAATTGTCAATCTTTCAAACATATTAAATTGAAAAAGATAGCAAATGACTACATATATTTAAAGCCAGCCCTCCAAAGTCAACTTTTCACCCCGCCTTCTTATTTGTCTGCCTAAGGGTTTTTCTGAAAGCTGTGCTTTCAAGGTGGATTATGCAGGCAGACAAAGTTGATTGACCACTAATTTTCCAAGTACCCCTGCCCTGGTAGAGCTTCATTTCAGGGAAGAAGTTATATAAATGGGGACTGTATTTCAAAGTCCATTTGGGGGCAAAGGTGGTTAAGTATCAAGTGTGTGAGGTTCCTCATTCTCTTTCCTCTTCTAGAAACATGATTATGTCAGAGTTATCTAGAAATTGCAAAATGGCAGGTTCACAAAAAGAAAAGAGCCTAGGATTCCAAGTATTTGCTTGAAAGGATCAACCTAGACTGTGACATGTGCAAAAAGCAAACATTTGCTATCAATTCACTGACATTTAGGAGCTGCTTATGATAATTACTTGCCCCATCTAGTTTACACAGTGGCAAGTGCTTTTAGCAGGACTGTGGCCCTTAAATCCTCCAAATTCATTGTCATCAATGATTGTTTTTGGTTTTGTTTTTTTTTTTTTTTTATTTTTGACAGGATCTCACTAAGTCTCCCAGACTGGACTCGAATTTATGATCCTCTTGAGCCAGCTTCCTAGAGTTCTGGGATTAATATGCCTAATTTAGTGATTG
Organism: Heterocephalus glaber; assembly: GCF_000247695.1. The sequence goes on from NW_004624839.1 coordinate 3,396,086, forward strand.
CTTTTATGATAAACATCTCCTCATAGTAGCTTTAATAGTGAAGATGCCTTCTCAGTTAAATATTTTGTATTCTTTTAGCCTTTATACTTTCGTTCTTTTGGTGAATTCTCTTCAAAATAGACATTTATAAATATATGCATTGTCAGAGGAAGCTGCACTTAGAGTTAGTAGGATTTTTATGTAGATTTTGATGTCTAGGCGAGTAAATTGGTTACTTGCATTAACTTTGCCCAGAACCATCAATAGTTAATTAAATTATTCTTCAATGTGGTAGTAAGTAGAGCCAATTTCATTATTTTAAGTGGTTCTTAAAATGCTTTCAAATCCACAATCATTTATTATCTTAGGCATCAGACAAAACATGTACTAGTTCCACTGTTCTTTACTTGATTACAAAAAAGTGAAGGCTACATAACAAATCAGCTTTAAAATGTCCTGTCTAATAATTATAATTGTACTTCTTAGTGGCTAGATCAAAATTAATTTCATGTTCAGATAAACATATCAAATTTTAACCAATTATCTCATGGTGAATCTATACTTAGAATTTATCTGAAATTTATAAAGCTAATTTTTAAAACTGATAATTTAGTGCAGTAAGTTATTGATGTAATTCTTCCCTCCAGGAACACCTGATGTTTTACAGAGGAACAAATGAAATTTTCCCCATTCCTAGACAAAGTGAGAATGTAGCTGACACCAAATGTGAAACTCAAAATTAAACTATTTCCCCCTCTACCAGTGTTATGATTACATGCTACATTTTCCTACCGATTTGTGCTCACTTTTACAATGTCAGGAGGAATATTCACATCACTTACTTCCAAGATACTTTCTAAGTGAATCCACAAGGTTAGAACATGTAATAATTGCTAAGAAGTCATGTTTGTAACAGCAAAGAACACCAGATTATAAACCTCATTTAAGTAATGATTTGTTAGGATTAATAACAATATTTCAACAAAATCCATACGTTTCCCATATAGAACATGTTCACCATTAGAATCATATAAGAACATAGGTCTATAACATGATAAAGTGGATATTTTACAACATAAATGATAGTTCTTTTTATCATTTATCAGACTGATAGTACATGCCAGGAATTATGATACATGATTTTTATACATAGCCTTATTTAATATTCAGAGCATTCTGTGGGTTGAATTGCTATTTTATATGAGTATACTATGTCTGTAAAAGGATAAATTATCTAAGGTAAGATGTTTAGTTAATAGCAGAACAGAAATTTTAATACTGTGTCCGAAGTAGTGCATTTTTACAGAAACGCAGTGCTTGGTTTGCCAAGCATTTGATATACTTTTATTATAAATTCCGTATAACATCTTTTATTTACATAGGATTTAAATACCTTTTATGATGAGAAGAAAAGAGAAATACCATTGTTGTTATGAACAGTTTTCTAAGAGGCATATACTGTAAGCTACTGCAAGAAAATAATAAGTAAATATACCTGCCTCTAAGCAGAAAATCCTCTCCACAGATGTGGCAGATCCCAATGGTGACTATTGGTGTCCCCACATGATTATCCTTCATTCTTTTCTGCTGAAAGTACCTTAGATGAAGAGTCTAATTACACACAGATGTGGACACTCCAGAGGATTAGTCATGAGTAGTATAAACCAGTGGTAGTAGATTCATCAATTCTCCTTAGGAACTGGCACCAAGTCAGGTATGCTGTAGGGGTCTTCTAAGAGAATCTTTAACTTTCCTGATCTAGCTAGACAGATTTTTGAGATGCTGCAGTTTTATGATGGGTGTAAAGGTAAAAGATAATATTCTAAGAGTGATTAAATGGGGAAGGAAAAATTTAAAGGTGCTTGATAAAATTGTTTCATCTTTTTCAGCTCCAGTTATCTTGTAAATTGGTCAAAAGTGATAATGCAAAGTTACCTTAAATATAAAGACACCACATACACATAGGGTTTTTCAGAAGATAAAATTAGAGCATACGTACTGTAAAATATTGAGTTACACAATGCATATTTTATAGGTTTAAAGTTTATTTTTCCTTCAATTTCTCACATATCTCAAACAAAAAAATCTATAAAATTAAACAAGATTTTCTCATGACCATTTTAGAAGGCTAGGATTAAAAAGAAAATTTGAATTAATTTTTCTTGTCCCTGCAGGGCCTTGATAAATAGAATTTAGGCTACTTTCACACATAATTGCTCCATTCTGCATGGTGATATTCAAGACAATGCAGTTATCATTTGTCCCCTTCCTTTCTTATCCAGCCCAGCCCCATCTGCCTGGGGGAGTCAGACAGCATCAGCAGTGGGATGATAATTGGATAGCGCATAAAGAAGAGAAGGGATTTTTCTAGACATTGGAATAAATGAAAGATCTTAACATGCAGTTAATTCTAAGTCCAATATTTTTTACATGTTATTCTTGTGACTCAGTCCAGATGAGGCAGAAAGAATCACCAGGACAATAGGCTTTCTTGCAACCTTTTGACACAGAGGATTCCTAATAACCTTACACCGTGTGGGGCATGGTCCAGCATCTTGGGAAAAAAGGCTAAAAACACCACAATGTGCTTACAACCCTGGAAGCTCTTTAGAACGAAGATGCTGTGAAATACTAATTATCATCTTTATTTTCCTTGTACTCAGAGAAAAAGGCATGATTTCAGATCTTCAAAAATTGTTTCTTTGACTAATATAAAATGAGCCTGTTCCAGGTATACAGATAACTATGGTTTCTTCTGGAACACTGTCTTGGTTATGAAGCATTTTGCTTTTTCTATCACATTGCACATCTCATCTTAAATTAGAATGACAGCTGCTAACTGTGCAAAAACAATTTCCATTTTCAAAGAAACAGGATGATTTTGATCCACTTAGAAAATGGAATAACCTAATTTCATTAACATCTAACTATCCCTCGCTCAGTTTTGTTGAGGCTATTTTGGAATTGAGGAAAGCAAATGTACTTAATAAGCCATGTAGATAGGTGACATGGTTACTAATGGTAATAGATATAGTGCTTCTTAACCAGTGTTAACTATAGAAAATGCTGCTGCCAGATTAAACCTGCCTAAAAGAGCAATAAGAAAATAAATATATCTAATTCAGTTATACAAGGAAACACAACCTGGGCAGTAATGTTGTTTTCTATTAAGGTAATCTTGAAAGTAGATGGAAACCAGTTAGACCGTAATTTAATAAAAGCACTACACACAACTCAGAAATGAACAAATTTATTCTCATACTGAATAGAATATACTCAAATGATATCTTAAGCTTATTTTTAAGAAAATAATTTTCAAAACCTAGAATACAGGAACCTTACAAACACCAATTCATAGTTTATTGAGAAGCATTTTCCAAGACAAACATAAAAGACAGAACTCTTCTTTAGATATTACAAAAATGTTAGAGAAGCTATTAGCATATATTATATATGTAATTGTACATAAAATTACAGAATATATGTACATCATTTATATTACATGTATATATGGTATATGTGTGTTAAAGTATATAAGTATATATATCAAGTAGGCTTAAAAACTATTTCTTTGTTTTTTTTAAATGTTGTTTCTTAAATCAAGCTTTTGTTCATTATAGTAACAGTTTATACTCCAAGACAGAAAGTCTCTAAATAAATTTTTCATATACTCACTTTTTATGTTACTACATATCTACACTCAATCTTTGTCTTATCAGAAACAAACATGTTGCCCTTGTACACTCAGTGTTTAAACTCTGCTTGCCACAGGCTTCCGCCATGGTATGCTGCTTCACCACAGTCACAAAGCAACAAAGCCAAGTGATTATAGACCAGAACCTATGCAACCATGAGCCAAAATAAACCTTTTTCTCTTTGTAAGTTGATTATGTTAGGTATTTGTTATAAGCCTTCTTCAAATTCAGTGATCACATATTCTCCTTGCATTCTTAGCAGTTACACCTGGTCACAGAGTTGCTCCATGGATAGTCTTTATTCATGATTTTGACCTCTTCCCTCCATAGATAACATAAGAATTATTTTCAATTTCCAATAGTTTAACTCATGCTTTCTAATTTTACCTTCAATTATTTATGGACCTTTGGAAATTAAGTTTTTTATCAGAGTTCATGGCAACATTTTCTGTTTTCTTGAAAATATTATGATGTACTCTAATAGACTTGGCAATTTCCACTTTAAAATTATGAAATCATTCCATTTCATAACCATAAATGTAGGTTCCCTAAACATGATTCAAATTATGCAGAAATTTGTGTAGTAAAATGCATTTCTAGACCACCCTACAATTATACTTGCTCTCTTTTATGTAATTGGCAATTTCTACTGTTCATTTCTTCTGCTTCTCCCACTGGCACATGAGAGATTTCTGTATACATTAATGTCTTATGTCATTGTTGAATCCTAGTATAATATTTTTAAAAGACAATTTGAGCTAAGGTCATTGATCTACATTTAAGTTTAAATTGCATGATATTAATATCTGGAAAGAAAAACTAAATATGCATATGTGCTAGCAATGAAAACTGTGTGACATGTGCACCTGCTGCCTGTTTAGTGACAAATTTTTTTACAGGTGCAAAGGTAAGCCATCTCACAATTCTACAAAAAGTGTAGACAAGGGGGCCCAGGGATTTAGTTCAATGGTTTCGCCGCCTGCTGTGCAAGCACAAGGACCCAAGTTCAATCCCCAGTACCAAAAAAAAAAGTATAGACAAGGAAAACTGGTTTTCTGCTTTGTCAAGACTATTTTGGAATTAGGGAACACAAATGTACTTATTAAGCCCTCATAGGCAGATGGCATGATCACCTTCCAAAAATTAAGAAAAAAGTTTGGAAATTAAGCAGCACACGTGACATCTGAAAGTAAGTGCCAGAATTTGTATTTGAACTATGCCTTATTTAACTGCCAATTCATTTTTTTCTACAGTATGAGGCTACTTTTGGCATTAACCAGAGTCCCATGTTTTCATCTTCAAATCTTGCTTTGCCTTATTTTTAATTCATTTTGGCAAAGTTTTGTATCTCTTTCTTAGCTTTTGATTGCTGATATTTTTTTCCAGATTAAGTAACCCTGACTGCCTGCCCTAGTATGTCCATTTTTTCACTTGCTTGGAATCAATCCATTTTCCACATGCTCTCCTGAAGGTGCATCCACTTAATCATTGTTCGAGCTGGACTCGGCCACAAAAATAAACATGACAGAGTTTGCTTTCAGAGAACTCACAGTGACTACCAAAGGGTTTTAAATAAAATGGCCAGTGTGAAATATCCACTAGTTACCTAACTAAACCTGATAATTACAGATTACTTACCAAACAAGGTAACTCTTCATTTGAGCCTTAAAGACAGAATAAGAGCTAGCAAGAAAAACAAGATGAGAGTATTAGTATTCCTTTATATGATTCATTACCAATACCATAAAAATTGTTTTAGGGCCAGGTATGGTGGCACTTGCCTGTAATCCCAGCACCCAGGAGGCTAAGGGAGAAGGACTGCAGAGAGTTCGAGGCCAGCCCCTGAACTACATATCAAGACCCTGTTTCAAAAAAAATGTTTTAAAAACTTTACACTCTGCTTACTTGATTTAAATGGAGCAGAATGTTTTGGAAGTGGCAAGAGCTAAAGTGAGTGAAGGCAGGAATCAAATCATATATGCCATATAAAATAACTAATATATAGCCAACATTATATATGCAAAAATACATGAAATGATGCTGTTATGGATTGACTTGTGCTTCCAACCTCTAGTTTCTGAAACTGCACAATGTGACTCTACTTGGAGACAGGGTCTTTATAGAAATAATCAAGTTAAAATGAAGTCAGCAGGGTAGACTCAAGCTCATGCATCTGGTGTCCTTAAAGAAATAAGAAATTTGGAGACATACATACAGGGAAAATGTTAAGTGAAGAGGAAGGTAGAGATCATGATGAAGTCCCTCAAACCAAGGAACAGTCGTCCAGAAGGGAGGAGAGAGGCCTGGAACAGATTCTAAGACACAGACCTCAGAAAGAGATAACTCTGTTAATAACCTCATTTCAGACTTTCAGCCTTGAGATAGATGGAAAACAAGTCTGTCTATTTAACCTACTCACTTTGTGGCATTTGTTAAGCAGCCCTAGAAATGAGTGCAGATGGTCAGCAGGAAAACAAGACAAGTTTGTTCTGGAAAATGTAAGTTTTATAGAGATAAACAAAATTTTCTGATTTGTAAAACAGAAATGGGAGGTATGAGATTGTGTAGAATTTGGGAGAAAATACAATGCATAAATAATCATCATGTAAAGAAATGACTAACAGTTAATACTGTCCTAAGTTGAAGAAGGTAGCTTCAAGATTACTCAGCTCCACTCCAGCCAGGAGAATTTTCAGGGAAGAGATTAGGTGTATCACCTACAAGTGCTCCTTCAGAAAGTTTCCCCGTGTTATCAGGTGGCAGATCACACTGTGTAAAGTCAAGGCTTTTTCTGATCTTCATTTCAACAGGGGAAAAATAGAAGAAATACATACACAGTTGAAAAATTTCAAAGAACTGAATGTTCAATCTTGTTTTCATGCCGCCTGTTTCAGAATGTTCTCCATACCATAAAATTCAGTGAAATATATGTCAATTCTTCTACTGATGCATGAATACACCCACAGCTAATTGTAAATACAAAACTAGGGGCAACAAATGCAGAATGGATTCATTGTCTGCAATAGCATTCTCTGATTGGAAAGAGTCCCTTGGGAATTCATTACTGAGGACAAGTCCAACCCTGTGAAACTGCTGCTGCACTCGCTCAGGGTTATCAGAGGAGACATTGCCAGTGAGTCCATTTGTTCTACTCAGCTATAGAAAAACACATGTGAGTCATCAGGTAAAATACTTCTCCTTTTTTGTATATTTAATAGCATTTGTAATAGTATGCTGTATGCATTTGATTGTGAGAGGGTTGCGTGTTAAATAAGACTTTCTGAAAACAGGCATAATATTTATTCATGAAATTAAGTTCTCTAAGTAAGGAAAATGTCTGTGAATAAATATACATAAAATTGAGATACTCAATATCATTATCTAACCATGATTAAAATTATATTCATCTAAAATGTATAATGTTTTCACATAGAAATATGAAATTTTAATAATGATTGATCATTGAAATGCTGTCATAATTGTTTGAAAAGATGACTTTTATTTTTCAATTTTTAATACCAAAATTAATATAATAATTATACAAAATTAACAGTTTTCAATGTGGCATTTCCATATATGCATCATGTTCAGTTGAGTAAAACTGATTTCTGCTATGTAGTTCAAAGTGAAAATATTTATTTAGTTTAAATTAGATCATACTATTGGAGATCTCCAACATTATCCAATATTCTCCAATAGTATGATCTACTTTAAACTAAACAAATATTTTGTTGCATATTCATTTTTGTTTCCATGTCCATTGCTTTATTGAATAATTTCAGTTCAGACATCATAAGATTAACACTGTAGTTTGGAGTAATGTTTCCATGTGCTTAATTTATTCTTTTTGTCAAAAACTTCTTCATAGAATTTGATCAAATCTATTAAGAAAACCATTTACCTCTCCTGACAATTAACTAATGTACCAAATAGAATCCAGCAACCCTAGAGAAATATATTACCAAGATTATCTAAAAGCATACCATTCTTAAATTTCTGAGCTGCTTAATCAGCATGGTTATAGATGAAATGACTGGTTGCCTTCTAGGCTGGTCATTTAATTGAGTGAAGAGACAGCATGCTTTCCTTACAACAAACTCTAACACTAATGGATAAGCTAATTTTTTCTTCCCGAAAGTGATTTCACATCCTTGCATTTACTTAGCTGTTTTCAAACAGGGCAAAGGTCTTGAACATTTGTACAAGATTTAAATTGTCAATATGATGTAAGATGCATAGGTCTTTTAGTTAAAGGATTAAAAAGGCATCTCCTTTTACTGTTATACTGAATATATTTATTAGTTCATAAGAAAGACACTACTACTGTAAAATTTTATAAACCCCTAATTATTATGTAATCCTATCTTTGTTGATTCTTCAATTTCCTTCTGTTTCCATACAACGTAGAAAATTCTAAACAAAATATTAAAGTTAAATAGTGAATTTTATTAATCAAGCTGTCTAAATATCTGAGTTTGTAGAAAAGGAAACATTACTATAAACTCACAACAAGGTAATTGTTATATTGCCTCTTTGGATGCAGCAACTTCTTACTGTTTCCATATCCTCTAGGAAATTCTAAATAAAATATTAAACTAAGATTAAATTCTCTTTAATCCAACTGCCCTTAATAAGTGAATTGTACATATAAGATACTGTTTTAACATTTCCAATACATATAATGAATGATGACATTAGCATAATGAATAATGTTATCTACATAATGATATGATGTTAATTATAATGAATGATTGGTGTCCAACATCAGTGTATGATGGGAGAGCATAACATGAAAATAGATGGCAGTTAAATTCAGCATTCTAAGGCCTTGTTGACAAAAACCAAAGCAATATTTCCATTAGTGCTAAGAATGTATTACATGTTAAGTACTAGTCTGCAAGTTTTAGTGTTTCTGATGTAGACAATTTCCAGAACAAGATAGCTTTTGAATTTTATTAAACAAAAGTACGTCATTTGAATAATTTAGTATAGTCATGTTTGAATTTAAATATCTTAAAATTTAGCATGCTTGCTTTCTGTTTTATTAACGTGCTGTGTAATGTGCTGCTACCTTAAAACCTTAAATCATAGTTGTGATATCTTTAAATCTTCACCATTGCATTATAATTTAATTATAAGTAGAAAATAGCTTGATGACAAATAGAAAATTATATTATCTACAGATGCTTTTATCCAAACAAATTTTTAAAATGAAGGAGAATACCGTATCTTTCCTTTGAAGCCTTCACTTACTTGGAATATATATGTAGCCAAAATTCTGAGAAATAGTAGTAATTTTAAAAGGTATTTTTGATGACTTGAAAGTATCTTTATTGTTCCATAACTCTGATTATTCACATGTATGAAAAAATTTGAACATATACAAAAATATACAGAGCAATAAAATGAATTTGTAGGCATCCAAGACCAAGCACTGATGACAGATAAGGAGCTTCTAGTTTCATACACAGCCCTTTCAACTTCTCCTAATGCCCATGGCATTTTGAAGTTTGTTTTATTAATACACATTTTAATATGTACCTCTAATATTTACTCTCTTCTTTAAAATACCACAACAGGATGATAGTTTAAAAAGTAAATGTCCTTAATTTCACCAAAAAACAACACCTGTAAATGTACAACACCCATAGTCTCCAAAGTGTCTCTTTTTGTAAACATTTCTTAATGAATCCACATATATTGACTGATTGATAGTGTTTTAAGATTCTTTTAGTCTACAAGTTTTCCTATTCTTTTTTCCCCTTGTATTTTGCAAAAAAAAAAAAAAAAGGACAAACAAAAATCCAAAAACTCTGGGGTTTTGTCTTGTACAATTTTCCTGTCTAGAGTTGGCTGATTTTAGTATTATGGTAAATTCAACATGTTTCTTTGCCTTGTTTATTTTTTTGTAAATTGATATTTGATATTTAGGGCTAAAGCAGCATTCAGATTCAGTTTCTATTTTGGCAGAATATTTCAGAGCTGGCCTTGTGTTCTGCCATTAGGAAGCATTTAATGTGTGGTTGTTTCTCTTTGTATGATGTCAACAACCATTGGAGTTTAATGCTATATATTTTAATTTGAAATAAGAAAATATAATTAATTTTGAAAAGCAGTGGGCACATTGAAATAACATAGGGAAAATGAAACAAAATGAAATACAAATTACTTTGAGTTAGTTGGCTATCACCAGGCAGAATTTTATATGTTTAGTTAGCTATTTTTATGCTGTTATTTTTTATGAATATAGTTTTAAATTTTAAATATATGTGTAGTAAAAATTCAAAGTCTCAGATACATTAGAAAATGCACACTCGGTCACTCTTCTATTTATTCCTTCTGTTTTCTTGTTTCTTTGTCCTGTGATCCTGGCTCTTCACTGGTCTCAGCCACACACACCAAGTTGTCATCTCATAGCCCAGCTTCATATCATTGTCTGATTCTTCTAACAAATACTTTCTAATAAAGAAGAATGTAATTAAAGCTATAATGTTTTCAAGAATTCAAAAATAGAACATATAGGGCTGGGGATTTAGCTCAGTGATGCTGTTGCCTTCCTCACAAATGCAAGATACTGAGTTCGATCTCTGGTACCAAAAATAAATAAATAAATAAAATAAAAATAGAACACATAGCAGTCTGAAAAATAATCTTTTTGTATCATTTCTAGCAATCTGAGAAAAACTGCTTACAAGCTCAAAACATAACAAAAACTAGAATTTCCTTTAAAATTCTGTTATTTCTGGAATGAAATGGACAAAATATTTTAAATCATAATTTTCTCAGAGAGAAACTTAATCACTGAAGTATAAGATTTCATGTATTTATTGGAAGATGAAAATTTGGATCAAAAGATACTCAGAAATCTATTTATGATAACTAAAATATAAGAAGCTAGACCTAGAGCAAGGGTAACCTTGGGGGACTGGTTGAGCATCATGTTAGAACTGCTTGATGCAGCCATACCTAGAATAATATTAAATGGAAAGAGAATGTCTTCAAGGGGGTTTCACATGAGTTTATCTTAAGTTGCCAAATGAAAGTAGACACCTATTTTTTGAAGTATATTTGACTAAAAATTCTTAAACTACTTATTTTGAAGTACTAAATAAGCAAACAATGAAATAAGAATTAAATTGAGAAAATGTCCACACGTTAATGTGCATGACACATGGGTATATTTTGATTGGTTGCTAAATAACACCACTCTCTAAATTACATATATATATATATAT
>NW_004624839.1:3427294-3456479 GCF_000247695.1 Heterocephalus glaber
TATGATTAATGGCAGTCTCATAAGGTTAAACTATTTGTTATTGAAAAAAGGAGTGTATGAGTGACATCATAGCCATTTTACTTTATGTAAACATGCTACATGAGGAACACACAGTGATGAAATCACCTAAGTACATACAGTCATTGTTAACTGGCACATAACTCGTATATATCTGCACTTTAAGAACAAGTTGGGTTTCTTTCTCTCAAACTTTAGTAAGTTTTCCATCATGTTTTTAAAAATAATGTTCATTGTTGAAATTTTGAAAAGAATATAGACATACAAAAAGGAAAATTAATGTAATCCTACAGACATACAGAAATAGTATAATTGCTGTTAATATGTTAGTATCATTTGTCATTTATTTCTGAAGCACTGTATTTATACATATACACTTTTAGAATTTAGACAATGTAATTTTGATTCCTCTTTTTTAAAATTTTCCTTTGCCATTTATATTTAAATATTCATTAAAATTTGGAAAAATGTACTCTCTGTTAGGGAAAAAAGATAACTGATCCCACTAATAAATGAAAACCTTCTTATATTTGTCCCCCAAATATCAAGAAGTTCCACATAGAATTGGTTAGAAAGGATGAATAGAGCAATCCACAAAATAAGAAAGGTGGAAATAGCATATCAACATAAAAAGTCCTCAAGTTTACTGAAATAAAATACATGCAAATTTAGCATTATTTAAGTAATAACAGTTTTTAGCTTGGTCTGCAGTGTGAAGGTGATTCACTTGACTGTCACTTTCAGAGAGCACATGCAATCTATCCACTAACAGTCCACCTCAAAGTTGTCAAAAAGATCTAATAAAATATCCTCAGAGGAAATGGAGATGCACCATTTTTCCCTACTGTAATAATGAATACTCTTTAGTTCTACTAGACAGTCTTAGATTGTTTTCATTTTTGTTAACATTTTCTGTAAATACATAATATACAGAAATCTCCATTTCGTTATAACTTTATAGAAGTATATGTAAGCATGCCTGGGCTAAGAATGGTTAAGTTTTCTAAACTGACAACAGCCTGTTGTTTAGACAGATGAAAAATAGCCTGATGAAAAATATGGATCATGTGGTTAAGACACAAAGGAAAACTTGGCAAGTACTGGCTTTGGTATTTGACTTTGCACTGTGAACTAGCAACCCATGTTATCAGATTCAGTTTCACGTTAAGTGGATATGGTCCAGTACTGTGAAAAATATCTTCTCTTATAGGAATATGAGGGCATTCTGATTCCATCCATCGCCCATTCCACTGCCTAGGTTAATTTGGCTTATTGAATAGGTGACCCTTCCTCACTTAACCCATAAATATGTTCTTGGTCACAAAACAAAAGAATTTCTCTAAATATAAAGCAAAAGAGTAGTCATGACCTCTCCCATACTTCTGATCTAATAAATATCACTTAACCATGAATCCCAAGTCTATATCTCCATTCTTTGTAAAAACAGCTGCTGAGATAGTTAAGTAGCCATAAATTCTGAACTGTCTTCATATTAAGCCAAAAGTTCAGGGTAAATGATACCAAGATTTTTATTTGAACTTTCATTTAATGCTTTTTTGTGTCATTTTTATGGAATATACTTTCATTTAATTGTTATATTAGCCAGTAAAATTGGACACTTTAAATATTCTATGCTCCTCTGCTATATATATTTTGTAGCAGAATGAATTTATACAGTATTTAGTGGTGTTGTCTTGGATGAACACAGCAATTATAAATTTATATCGTCTTCAGAATTTTTGCCTTCACTTTTGCTCTCTTTCTCAGAATCTCAACTACTGTAAAGATATTCACCTAAATGTCATCCCTCAAATTTCAAATGATTTTGCCCTCACTCCAACAAAGCTTTCTTTTTCCTGGATTCTCTCTCTTGGGTAATCCACTCAGTAGTGAAGACATCTTTTTATCATCTAATCAACTGGTAACCAAGGTCTTGTTTATTCTGTTATCCCCAATTTCTCTCCGTTTTCATCTGTTTCCTGCCTTTATCTAATTTCATTTACCTTGAAATCATCAGTTGAGTTATTGCTTGCAAACAGTTCTTGTCTTTGGAACAACTTGGATATGAACTGAAGACTTGTGATTTTAAAACCAGTGTTCTTACTGATTTACTTTAAAACCTGCTGAAAACTGAAGTAGGGCTTCAGGGCAAGGATTTTTTTATTTTAGTCTGCACACAATGGGACCAATGTTATCATAGCAATTTTAAAGATAATCTAAAATTATTACATGGTACATATTATGGTTTCCATCTAGAATGTCCCCCCAGAGCATCAGAATTTGGACTTTGGAAGATGATTGGATTATGGGGGTGCTACACCCATTGATGAATTCAGAGCCTGATGTGGGCTTAGGAGATGGAGGCTGGTCTGAAGAGGCCAGTCCATTGGGATATGATCTGATAGCATTTATCCTTCCCTGGTTCCTCCCTCATTACTGCTTCCTGGCCAGTTTTTGTCTGCCAGACCCTTTCACCATCCCCTTCCACCCTGGGGGCCAGGGAAGCATGTACTGAAAATTATTAGGCACATTAAACCTCTCCTCCTTTAATATTGTGTCCCAGTGAGAAGAAAGTGACTAAGACAGTACAAAAGCACATTTCCATTAGGGAAGAGTGAGGAAGTCATTATAACAATTGGGGCACAACATACTAAGTCTTTAGCTATAGTAGTTTCAGCAGAGAAACTGAAGGAAGAGGATGAGTCTGACAGTAAATTATTGACAGAAACTTGAAAGATTCACTAGCACATTATTTCAGTTGTCTAATTGTTCTATTTAAATATCAACATATAATGAAAGCTTTCATGATTATTTCCCAGGTAAATAAGGCCAACTGATTAACAAGGTAGCATTGTAGTTAACAATTAAAATATAAATTAAATGTCCAACATTCATCAAAATGAAATTTCTTTTGTGCTGTTCAAAGGCTGAGTTTTATGTTTGAAAAACAAAACAATGTTTTGGATACTCTAAAGCTTTTCAAACAAAAAGAGAACTGTACATATATGCATGTCTCTTCCACATTTATCATTTTGTTCAACAGAGGTTTGTTTGGAAAATGTCTGTGATATCCAAAAACAAAGTTCCAGATGGAGGAGGTGAAAATAGACACATATTCCAGCTGTTTTTAATCTCTTTTTGGCTGTAGTTAAAATGAAAGCACAATCTTTAAAAGGCAGAATTGTCACTCTCTTTGAATGTGAGGGCTCTGTAAAGTGGCCACTCACAAAATTCTATTTTTCGAATGAAAGTTTTATCTATGCATTACATGTTTGTGTTATATAAAGGCATCCGTCTGTGTATAAATGTGTATGTGTGTATAAGCTATTTCCCCAAGCAGAGCTTGTTCTATAAGTGGAATGGTTAACCTGTGTGTATTGCTAACTCTCTGCAGAACTTGTGTTGCTTAAAATCTTGTGTAAGTAATTCCTCCATATTTCTGCATTAGTGTATTGAGGCACCTGTTGAGGCACCTGCAGGAAATGGATCTTCTTGGTGGTGGCAGATTTCTAATATCTTAGAGCGATCATAACTAAGTACAGAGGTTTTCTAATAGTACACCCCTTTAACAAGTCTTACTTGAAAACTATTAAAGGGACCTTAAACTCAATGTATCCCTGTGGTGGTAAGGAGCTGTATCTACTGCATCAACGTCAACATTCTGGTTGTGACATTTTTTTGATATAAACATTACCACTGGGAGAATTGGGTAAGCACACATGGGAATCTCTCTGCATTACATCTTCTAACTGCATTCGAATTGACAACAATCTTAAAATAACAAGTTTAAATTTTAAAATATTAGGTTGATTCAGTTATTAGCTCTCCCTCAGGAGAGCAAACTTTATTTTTAATATCTGCTGATCACACTGGCATGAATTTGGCAAGAACACATGAGCTATCTTTCACGCTTCTCTGCCCAACCCTCACTATCCAATCAGCTGAGTCCTACTGGTTGACCTTCTGCTTCCGACTTTCATTTCTTTTATCCAGCTGATGCCAGGTTTCAGGACCTTATTTTCTCTTTCCTTGACTCTATGAAATCAGTCTCCACATTGACCTTCCTATCTCAAGTAGAATCACTCTAGAACAATGGTTCTTGATGCAGCTGCTTATTACAATCGCTGGAGAAGCCTTTACAAAACACCACAAATCAACACATGTTTAGCTAAAGCCTTGGTATTGGCATATTTTGAAAACTTCTCAGATAAATCTAATGAACAACCATAGTTGAGAGGCACTATCTTAAATATTTATCTTCATCTAAGATTCTAGAATGATTTCATCCAAGTAATGCTAGGCATTACTCTGCTTTTGTACTCTCTTTAACTGTTAGAGTTGGACTTTTATTCTTCCAAATTTTACATGTCAAATTCCTAACCCTCAGTATGATGTGACTGTATTTGGATATTGGGTCTTTATAGAACTAATCGAGTTAAAATGAGATCTCTTAAGTGGGATCTAATCTGTGGTAACCTTATAGAAATGGAATATTGGGACAAAGACATGAACACAGGGAGAACAAAACATGAACAAAGGCAGAAATCAACGTGAAATGTCTATAAGCCAAAGAACACAAAAAACTGTCAGCAAACCACCAGAAGCTAGATGAAAGGCATGAAATGATTTTTCTCTCAGAACCCTCAAAAGGAACCATCCTGATCACTATCTTGATTTCAGATTTCCAGCCTCTAAACCTATGAGAAAATGAATTTTTGTTGTTTATGCCATCCAGTTGCTGGCCCCTTGTTGTGCTAATCTTAGGAAACTAATTATAACATAAAATTTATACTTGTTAAATTTGCTACTCTATAATTTTCCCTATACACGTCTCCATTCTCATTTCTTCATGTTTCTGAACATAAAATCTTTGCTTAGGTGTCATCTTTTCTTAGATAAATTCCTTTACACATTCCAAGACATGTAAATATATGAAGAATATTTTTGTCACTGCATGAAAATGCATTGTATAATACATATTTGTATTTTTGTCTTCCAAAAGGACCCTAATTTCCTTGAAGGAATTGACAGGTCTCAGCCCTTAAATTTTTAGTGTTTAACAAATAGTAGTTTCCAGATCATATCTTTAATGAATGAAAAGGCAAATTATTTTGTACAGACTTCTACATTAGTCTGCGTACATCAAAAAAGCTAACATGGAACTAGTGGCACGAGAGATTTATCATGCGAGAGGAAGCAATAGAAGGTGAGAAAAGACCACACTGCAAAGTAGTTTTGAAATCTATGGAAGGAGAAGGGAAAGAAAGGAGGATCAGTTATGAAGAGCCATGGCCCGTGCACAGTTCACAGTGCTCACCCACCCTCTGCCTGGACTTTGGCCTCCATATTTCCTAAAACCTCAGAAGTCCTAAGGTCACCTACTTCCCTGGACTCTGAAAACAGGAAGGTCCTGTGGTGCTGGCTGCAATGATGGCAAACAACACCCATAGAACTGGCCTTGGGCCAGGGAAGAGTCCAGAATGTAACAAGATATTTGTATAAAAATGAAGTGAAGCATTGAGAAGCTACTAATTTGTTGGTTTGGTTGCTTGTTTGTGGTCTTGGGGATTTAACCCAGAACTTATACACTAAGCTACATCCTCAGCTATTTCTAATTTTTAAAAAATTTGTAAAAGGGTCTCACTAAGTTGTTAAGTTCCATCCTTTTACATCAGCCTCTCAAAGTACTGGAGTTACAGGTGTGCACTGCCATACCAGTCTCTTCAGAACTATGAATCCCTTGTTAAGAGGATCCATATTTATCCTAGTATCTCTTAGAAGAAAATAAGGGCCACATTTTACAAACAAATGTTACTATCATGCCAATTACAAAATGAGATCAGCTTGACTTTCTTATAGATACTGTTCCAAACAATGACTGAAACTGGCAATAATAGACCAAGAGCAGTGGCACCAGTCTGTGCCTCCTGCTGAGCCCACCCAGCATTATTTCATCCTGGTTTCGTAGCCCACTCCTGTCCATGGGTCCAGAGGTAGCAGCAAGACCAGCAGACACCATGCATGTCAGGCTGATCACCATATTGCAGCCTCATGACATCCAAACATTTAACACTGGATAAGATGAGCAGTTTACATTGTCCAGATGCCTCCCCAGTCCAACAGACCTAGAGTGGCCCAGAACAGACCTTACTGCTGATGCGGTAGAACAGTACCAACATAGGAGAGATTCCACACAGCTAGTCCATCTTTCTGTCCTACTGTCAGGCAGTCACTTTATACCAGTGCTCATGAGAGCACACAGACAAACATCCAACCAGGACAGCAGTAGTTTAGCCAGCTCACAGAGAAACAGCAGTTTTCCCAGATCTAGCATGTCACCTTGATCACTGGCCAGAATTGCACTCAGCACACATTAGTCTAGTGAGTCACTCAGTCTTTCAGTGGACAAGCTGCCCAAGTCACGGACCACTGAGAGCTTCCACAGACAAAGCCATGGATACTCAACAAAATTTGTACCATATAGCCTTAGATGCAGTCTTCCTTCCTAAAGCAAACAACTCAATTCAGAGTAAATGACTCTCAAAACAGAAGGGTGAAATCATTGTTTACTTCCTTTATCCCCCCAATCAATATTTTGCTCAAGAATTAATATGTTTGTCTTTGTGGCAAATGCTGACATTAAAGATTTTATTTATTGTGTTTTCTTGAAGACAGTGGTTACAAAAATGTTTATTTTGGTTTATTTTCATCTCACCACCACTTAGTGAAAGGAGAAAGATGTCTCCATAGCTGTGCATTGCCATATCTGGACTCTACTTACTTTCAAAAACCATTGTCAACCACTGCCCTAGGATTGTATATGATTATCTCCAGGGCCTATGAAATTTTTCTAGGGAGAATACTTATTTCCCCACCAAACCTTTCTTTCCCAGGGATTTGGTGAGAATATAACTTTGTGCTTCTGTCCTACCTCATTGACACGCAAATACTGAAACACAGATTTTATTCTTTAAACTCATTAAATCTTTTCATAAGGGTCCTTGATGTTTGAACATTGAATTGCATGAAACACAATACATCTATTTCTATAGGAAAACAAACTTGAAAACAAAGTGGATGGGAATGAAGAGGTGAAGAGAAAAGTAGGCACAGGTCAAGTTATATTTTACCTTGTCGTGATTAAGAGTTTGGATTTTATTCCATGAGAAATGATGGAATAGATTTTGCCCAATTATCTAATGTTCATCTGAAAGATTACTGTACCTCTGTGAATATGAACAGAAGTATGAGTGACCAGTTAGATATGTAATGCAAAAGTTTAGGCTTAGATTAGGGTAGGTGACTGTGAATGGGAAGACCATGAATGGATTGGATTAGTGTTGGAAGAAGAAAATATAGAGTTAGCCGCTGGATTGGATGTGGAAGATCAAAGAAAGAAGAGTAGTAAAGTATATATTAAGATTTTTGCTTTGAATGAATGGATGGTAGGAATAGAAACAAGTTTAGTAAGGAATAGCAGGAGTTTTGTTTGGGGAACACTTTGTCTACCTGGAAGCAAATAGTTCTACTTTATGTCATGCAAATAGATGATAGATAAATCGATGATAGATGGATAGGTAGATAGATAATGTCACTGTATGTATATATTTGAAGTTCATTATCATAGAAGAAAAGAGAGCTTAATGAGAAAATGTGTGACTAGCAGATTGCAGTGATGAGCAAAAACTAGATGTAAGGCATGATGAAATTAGCTCAGAACTAGATTCCTTGGACATGCAAATATCTTAGTTCATTGAAAAGATTTGATATTTTAGAAAGTATTTTTTAAGAGTCTGAATCCATCTTTGGTGTTTGACTCTTGACAAACATCTCTTAAGCTCGCTGCTTTCCCTCTTTGTTCCTCTCCCTCATCTGGGAAATCTGACAATAAAATTCAAGGTGCTTTTTCCTTTGGCACTAGGGTAAAGTTTAAGCTCCTCAAGATCCAGTCCAAGCTCTGGAGCCCTCACCTACCCTCATACCTCATCACAATTTTATTGTGACAAGCCAGCCATCTACCATTTTCAGACCCTTGAACTTCTCAGAAAGTCTGATTATATCCTAATAGACCTTTTCGTGCTCATACTCCAGTTAAAATAATTAAGACATTCCAATACAAATTAAAAGAAGGTCTTCAAGTATTGAAAGTAATTACACAAGATCTATTTAGGAAAGAAGTACTTATCCTCATCATCTTGCATGAGTCTTACTGATCACTCTTGGCATGTGAATTGCATTTTGCAAGGGGGTCCACCTCAGCTCTGCCAGATGAAAACAGTAATCGGTGTAGTGAGCAGGATATCCAGGCAATAATCATCAAAACTGGAAGTCTTTCTTCACTTGCTCTATCTTGCTAACTGGCTCTGTTCCCTGCTGGCTGGCATGCTTTAAACTGTGATATTTTGTACTGTATTTGATGAGCCCTATCATTTTCCATCTATAGTTTTAACTGTCTTAAATCAGAAGCAGTTACTTGGCCTTGGCCTGGGAATAGTGGACTTGGCCTCTCTTTATAATGGTCTTGGGTGATGTGTTTTGGCCTAGATCTTACCATGTGTCTCAGATTTATTCATGTGTTTTGGCAACACAATAGGCTCTGACTGATGCTAGGCTAAGAAGAACAACTCTTACCCTGCCATTAGTTATGTGTCCCAAATAGGCATTGGTTACCATTCTACAGAATGTTCAAGGGAAGCAGGGTTACTATGTGTAATATATGAGCCCACTGAGTGTTGCTAACATTGAGTCTTTACCATGGGCTACACTGAGGATCATGCTTCTAAAACCAGAGGCAGCCTAGGAATCTGAAAATGCTTTTGCTGCTCTATTATGTGTGCTTCTGTTGCCCCAAAAGAGCCTGTGATATTGGAATACAATAATATATAATATAATATGTTAATATTTTATAGTTTTATTTATATCAATATATTAATATTCATATATTAATATATAATATGAATGAAAAAGAGATTTTAAGTCTCCTGTGGACTCTCCTGTAGATGGAGTCATTAGGGGAATTTTTGTTGAGGTATTTGAACTTTGACTCCTGGTCAGAGTTTCTAAGACCTTTGTAATTTGCTGCATAATAGGAGAGGCTGACACTGAGCTCCTACATCCCTTGGTAATAGCAACTGTTGTTCTAATGAAGTGATTCTTGGTGGACTCCTATATAGCCTCCTGACATGAGCTGCTTGCCAGAGGAACTAACCTGGCAGTTAATTAATACAATATTGATTTTTTAGAATTAATATCACAAGGTATTTCTATGCAATTCACATTTTTCAGATAGAAAAATTCATCTGAGAAGAGGTTTAGAGCTTTCAGCTCCATCTCCCAACCTAGGGGAGGGGAATGAGGCTGAAGATGAGTAGTAACTCCTCAAACACCTACAGTGTTAAAGGAAGCCCATAGACTTTTAGGTCTTTGGAGGATCTGAAGGCAACATATTCTTCGTTTACAAATTTTACTTAAGTCTATTTTTGCTGTCATTCACAATCAGTTCATTTTGAATTAACAAGTGCCCCTAAAACAGATGGATCTAGAATGTGTTCAAATGACAATACAACAGGAACTCCTGCTCTGGTTCCTCTCCCCTTTCCCCAGAAAATCCTCCACTTTGGTGTCTTCAACATCTTCCCCTCATGTCACCTGGAATCTCTAGAGCACCCATGATAGCCATGGATTTCCAATTCAGGAAACCACCCCTCAGTCTTACGTGACACTCTACACATCTTTAATGGTAACAACTACCAGGTGTAAACTGGGCTTTCATGACAACAGAGGCTTTCACAGACCTGAGCCTATCTGTGCCTCTCCATACCTTTACATGAGTAATGGGAGCAACGTCTTGTCAACTTAGCATAGCCTCTTTGATAAAATACAAAAGTGGCCTACTAGGTAGAGCTGGATCTGTCCCCTCTATAATATCCAAGATATTAGAAGGTAGCCTTTTCTATCCTCAGGCCCTTGCTAGTTGACAAGGTGCTAGAGAAGGTCACACCTTTCTTGAACCATTTAGCTACCTGAGTTTCCTTAAAATTAAATGAGCAAACAGCAATGGGAATTTCTAAAGGTTGTGGTCAGCACAAAAACTTTATATATAATAGTGCATACTGGACTGATGCAGTTTTTTATCCTTCAACTCAGATTCTCTGATAAAAAAGGATCAAAGTGTAAGCACATTTGGCTGAACTTTAGTCCATCATCCCAGCACTGGATGCCCCCTTGGCCAAAAATTGGCTCCATTTGTTCATTTTTACCGCTCCTTGGGCCATTGCCAAAGGTCTGGTTCCACTAATGATAGCAAACAATTACTTATCCAATGTTTTCCCATTTGGGCAAAATAATTCAAGGAATCTCTTGCTGCCAGATAACCAAAATTCAAATTAAGGTTACACATGTCTCTACATATTGGACACAAGAGGAGGACTCCCCTTTAATCCTTTAGAGTCCCCAATATTGTTAACAGTGACCCAGGCACTCATTTCACTTCAAAATCCACAATGCTGGGCTCTTGAACAGAGTCTTCAGTGGACATCCTTACCAGCTAGACTTCAGCTACAAACCATAAAACACCTTCATGGCACACAAGCTAAAATTCAACTACTGAAGCAGTCATTGGGAAAACATCAGGAATAAATCATAATAGGGAGTTTAACTCCATTCCATATGTTTGACAGCTGAAAACTGCTGAGCTTCACCCTTCCACAGAAAATCTAGGCTAACTGCTAAGAAAGCCCACAGTGCCCTTGCTTTGGAACTGGTAGGCTGTTCAATTCATGAAAGCTCCTACCCACCTGTTAGAATGCTAACGTTAGCCCCACTTTCTAACTTAAATAAAAGCCAATCTAGTTTCCCTTTCTTACTTTCAAGCCACTTCAGACCTGACTGAAAGCCTGTCCTGATCCTCCCACCTCAGAAACTCTTATTATGTGGATAATAAACTGTTTTATATCCTTGCAGTGCTTATGCGGCATCACTGATCTTGACATCCCATGCAAATTTTGAGTGAGATAACCACAACATACTTTCTCCCAAACCTCAATGAATGCCTCATCAAAATTAGGCATTATGACTATAAAAGCCACTCTGATAGAATTTTGCAATTTTCACTGTAACTTGAGTGTATTGCAAATTGAAAAATTTCTGAATTCTCTATTCCAAAGGGTACTATCAAGCAAGAATAGATGCTAAGTTATATTTCCTTTTTTGTTTCTCAGTTTTAGTGTTTGTGTATCATTCGTCTGCCACATCTAGACACAATCAAAGGAGAGCCCACACCCACAGAGTCACAGCCCCTCCTTCTTAGACAGAGCTGTTACTATATTAGGCTTCATCCTGAAACAAACTAACTTATAAAATTAGAGGTATTCTGAGCTGAGTGTCCCAAACATTCCTAAACAGTTCTGAGATTGGAATTTGAATGACTCAGATGTTCAGGACTGAACCTTTTTTTAC
Organism: Heterocephalus glaber; assembly: GCF_000247695.1. The sequence goes on from NW_004624839.1 coordinate 3,438,770, forward strand.
TCTCAATCTGGCACATCACTTACCGCTGTTTCAAGGGTTTTTATATTTGTTCAATGCATAGATTTGTTTCCAGGTATGGAATTTTATTTGATAAGAAATCTAAGTGCCAAACATAAAATGCATGTGGTCTGTACATACAATTACATAAATTCTATATTTGTGTGATTCTGTACCAATTTGCCAGACACATTTTTAGTGCACTGGGGAGATATGTGGTTTCTTAACATCCGTTCTGATGGACTTACCATTTCAGCTTCACTGGAATCTCTTGGGGGCAGCTATAAAGAGTTTGGAGAAAGGATTTTCATTCCTTTTGTATTTATTCAGGCACAAAAAAATTTCAGGTTTAAGTTTCATGAATTCTTACTCCATACCAAAATTTCACAAAGTTATTTATTACCACTGAAAGAAACAATTCAAATGACTTTTCCTAATGAAAAACTGTGGATATTGTAGAAATATCTTGTATTAATTCTGAAAAATGAGTACTGTATTAAATGCACAGTTTTGAAAAATAGCTTACAAAAAAGCTTTATGCTAATTTCCATTGAAAAAAATATGAATATGTTCTAAAAAGAAATCCAACTTATGGAAAAGTATAAAGAGAATAAATAAGTAAAAGCTACAAAAATAAGTAAAAGCTACACAAGGGCAAAATATGATAAAGAACAGTACACTTGCAGGTTATTTTCTTTTGGTGGGAAAACCTTAAACTTCACTGCTGGAAGCCCATATTTTTTCATCTATGAAACATTTGTTGAACACTACCATGTGTGAGGCACTGTGCTAATCATTTTGACATAAGGTAAGATGGAGTCTCTACCCTTGAGTTCCACACAATCAAGTAGCATATTAATTAAGACAAGTGTTTGTGAATTCATATTAATGTCACAAAACATGGAAGCCAGAGCCATTGATTCTCTTTACTGAGTATTTAAGAGTTATGAGATAAATTGAAAGAACATGACATTTTATGTTGGATTAATTAGAGCATACAAACCACACAATTATCTCGACTGATACCAAAAAATACCTTTGGCAAAATTCAAATTTCTGAGTGATAAAATAACAATATACTGAGGCTGGGGAGTTAATTCAGTGGTGCCAGTGCCTGCCTGACAAGCACAAGATCCTGAGTTTGATCTCCAGTACCGGAAAAAAAAAATCATTAAAAAACAAACATACAGGGCTGGGGATGTAGCTCAGTGGCTCCACGGCCTGCCGCGCAAGCACAAGGTCCCGAGTTTGAGGCCCGGTACAAAAAAAAAAACCAAAAAAAAAAACATACAATACACTAAGACTGACGAGAACTTTCTCAGTATGAAAATGCCATATATGGAAAATCCATGACTATTCTACTCAAAGCAAAAGATGGAAGGCTCCTCTCCTAAGATCAGAAGCACAATAAAGATGATTTTACTATTTCTATTTATTATAACACTGAAAGGGAAACTAGGTAAGAGAAAAAACCATTCAACTTAGAAAGAAAGGTGTAGAAGCATTTCTCTTGCAGATGATACAATCTCATTCTTAGAAAATTTTAAGATTTAATTTGTAAAATTGTTAGAGTTGATAAGTATACTCAACAAACTTGCAGGATACAAAAGCTACTGTATTTCTGTTAGAAATGAGCAATCAAAAACAAAGAATTTTTACTCCATTGAAATAGCAAGAAAGAAAAGAAAGTATTTAGGAATAAATTCAACCAATTTAGCACTAGTCTTGCACACTGAAAAGTACAAACTTCTGATGAACTGAATTAAAAACATAAATAAAAAAGTATGCATGTACATGGCTTGAAGTACTTAATATTATTAATATATCCATAAAAACCAAAATAAACAGACTTTCTATCAAATGTACAATGCATATTTTTCAGAATTAGAAAAACACAACCTGAAATTTATGTGGAATCTCAAGGAACCTCAAATAACCAAAACAATGTTGAAAAAGAAGATTAAAAATGGAGATATGTCACATTAGGATCTCAAAATTTTGAAGAATGAAAATGGAAATTTTACACTTCCTGCTTTCAAAAGTAACTCAAAGCATAGTAATCAAAACAGTATGGTGCTTACAAAAGGATATTTATAAACACCCATGGAATGGAATTTAGAGTCTATACATAAAACCCCAGGTCTGTAACCAACTGATTTTCAACAAGAGTGCCAAGGCTATTCAATATGGAAAGAAGAGTGTCTGCCAAATGGATGCAGAAAAGATTATATATCCGTTTGTGAAAGAATCAAATTGTACCTTGTGTGTGTGTTTTTTTTTTTGGTTTAAATACTTTTATTGGTACATTTTAGGTATACAGTATGTTTACATTTGTCATTGGGTACTTGTACTCGTACATGATGTATCTTGGTTCTTATTTTTTCCCCATTCCCTGTCCTCCCTTCACCCCCTCCACCCTTCCCTAATTACAAACACGTTACTTCCATTTTTTCATTTTCTCATAATTTTTCCTTTCCCTTCTTAACTTTCCCCTTCCCTTCCAATTTCCCCTACCCCTTTGGACCATTTCTTCCTATTTCCAATTATCAATTATTTGTTTTAATCATTTTAATCCTTATTTACACTTTCAGTTTCTCACACCAGAGAAACTATTCTGTATTTACATGTGTGTCCTATTTATTTCACTTAAGAGTATGGCCTCAATATGCATCCATTTAGCTATAAATGTCTAGTTTCTTGTTCTTTATGGCTGAGTGGTACTCCGTTTTATAAAGAAACCATTGACCCAGCTATTCCCCTGCTGGGTATCTTCCCAAAAGAATTAAAAGAATCATATCACAGAGATATATGTGCCCCCATTTTTATAACAGCACAGTTTGTAATAGCTGAAGCTTGGAAACAGCCCAAGTGCCCATCAACTGGAAACTGGATAAAGAAGATTTGGAGGGTTTTTTTTCTGTCTTCATATTTAGATCTTTTAATTCACTTCATTCTTAGTTTAGTGCATGGTGATAGGTATGGGTCTAGTTTTAATCTTTGGCAGGTTAAAATCTAGTTTTTCCCACACCATTTATTAAATAAGCTATCTTTCCTCCAATGAGGGTGTTTGGCTCCTTGTCAAAGATGAGGTGGCTGAGTATGTCTGAGGTTGTTTCTGCTCTTCTAATCTATTCCACTGATCCTCGGGTCTGTTTCCTTGTCAGTACCATGCTATTTTTATCACAGTAGCTTTGTAGTATAGTTTCAAGTTGGGGATTGTGATACTCCCTGCCATGTCTCTGTTGCCTAGAATTGCTTTTTCTATTCTAGGTCTCTTCTAGTTCCAAATGAATTTTTGGATTGTTTTCTCTAGTTCTGTGAAGTATATTGTTGGAATTTCAATTGGCATTGCATTAAATCTATATAGCAGTTCTGGAAGTATGGCCACTTTCACTATATTGGTTCTTCCTACCCAGGAACAAGGGATATCTTTTCATTTTCTTATAGCCTCGATCTCTTTTTTCAGAGTTATGTAGCTTTCTTTATAGAGTTCGTTTTCTTCCTTTGTTAGACTGATTCCTAGATATTTCATTTTTTTGGATGCTATTGTAAAAGGAATTGTTTCCCAAATTTCTCTCTCAGTGAATCTGTTATCAAATTGTACCCTTTACAAAAACTTAACTCAAAATTTGGTAAAGACATGTCTTAGCCTGTTTTCTATTGTTGTGATACACTATCTGAGACTCAGTACAAAAGAATCAAGATGGATTATGTAAAGGTGCAAATTTCCAATGATGAATGTCATTATATTGTATGCCTAAAATGTACCAATAAAATAAAATTTCTTTAAAAATACCAGAAGCTTACAGTTCTGGAGGCTGGGAAGTCCAAGAGCATGGCACCAGGATCTCATTAGTATCTGGTGAGGGCCTTTTGCTGTACCGTAATGCGGTGGAGGGCCTTACATGGTGGACACAGCACACTTTCTAGGAGTTTGTACAAAGCCACTAGTGGCATTGTGGGAACCCCACTCATGACCTCATCCAATTCTAATTGACTCCTAAATATTCCATTTCCAAATACCACTAAAATATGAACTTGAGGTTTTCTACTTTCAAGGACACATTCAAATCATAGTAGACCTAACCATAACATAAAAAACTATAATATTCTTAGAAGAAAATGTAGGGCAAAACTACATGATCTTAGATTTGACAGTGTTTCTTAAATATGACATCAAAAGCATAGGTTTAAAAAAGAGATAAATTGTACTTCACTAAAATTAAATTTTTTTGTGCATCAAAAGTCTCAAGACTAGAAAAGTAATCCATGGAATGGAAGAAAAGACTTGCAAATAATATATTGGGTAAGGTTTTAATATCTACAGTATACAAATAGCTCCTATACATCAACCAAATAGACAAGCCAGTTTAAAATGGCAAAGAACTGAAACGGGATACATAATACATAAATGGCCACTGAGATGTGGAAAGATGCCCAGCGTCATTGGTCACTTGAAAGATGTGAACCAAAAGCACAATGAGTTACCACTTCACACCTACTAGGATGGCTACTACTTTTTATAAATGGAAAATAAAGTGTTTGAAAGGAAGTAAAGGAATTGGGACCTTATACATCACTGGTAGAAATGTAAAATGTAGCTGCTGTGAAAACAATTTGGCAGTACCTCAAAAAGTTAAACATAGAATTAGCATGTGATCCAGAAGTTCTGCTTTTAGGTATAGACCCAGAGGAATAGGAAACAAGTAGCAAGATAGATGCTTTTATGCCAATGTTCATAGGAGCATTAGTCACACTAGTCAAAAAATGGAAACAACCCAAGTATCCATCAGCAAATGAAATGATGAAAGTACATTTACAATACACATGCATTAGACTATTATTCAGACATAAAAATGAGTAAAGGTTTTATATATGCTATAACATGGATGAATCTTGAAAACATTAAGCAGTAAAATAAAGCCAGAAAATAAAAAAGACAAATATTATATAATTCAACTTATATAAAATATCTAGAATAGGTAAATTCATAGAAACCAAAATGTTTATTAGAAGTTACCAGAAATTGGGGTAGTGGAAAATGATGAATAATTGTTTAATGAGCCCTTAGTTTCTGTTTGAGGTGATGAAAATTTCAAAAATAGTGGTTATGCATGCACACATTTGAATCCAATGCCACAGAATGGTACTATTAACAAATGGTCACAGTGGCAAATTTTTGTTTTATACCTATGTAAAAATGTAGATATATGGATATACATATTAGCATAAAAAAGCAAGGCATAGAAGACAGTTGTATTAGCTTTCTGTCACTGTGTTTTACAAAACACCCAGAATAAATCCATTTAAAAAGAAGAAGGCTTTGCTTTGCTCCATAATTTTGCAGGTTTCAGTCCATGGTTGATGAGCCTTCTTACTTTTGGATCTGCAGTGACATAGTACAACATGGTAGAATCACAAAGTAGAGGAAGTTTCTCCTTCCATGTTTGTGAAGCAAGGACAAAAGGACTGGTGTCCCAATATCCCCTTCAAGGTTATGCCACCAGCGATCTAACTTCCTTCCACTAGGCCCCACATCTTCAGTGTCCTGCCATTTCTAAATTGTGCCACAGCCTGGCAGTAAAGCATTTATCACACAGCCCTTTCAGGGACACTGACACAATCCATAACAAGAGTACATGGAAACTATCTTTGGTGTTTGTATTTGTATTAAAAAATCACTGAAGAATATGAGATACTATGAATAGTCAGTCCCTATATGCTAATAAAGTTTACTGGTTAAAGTGTAGAAATAATTATGGACTGGTTGGTAAATAGTCATTCACTAATTTCCTGAATTCCCCTCCCCACCTCTGCTGTCATTCCTGGATGCCCAAATGCCCCCTCATCCAGAAAGTGAAAAGTTAACCCTGCCAAGGCAAAGATTTGACAACTTAGGATAGGCAGAATGTGATTGCATGGTTAGTGGTAGATGAGATGTAGAATAGTAAACCATTTCATATTATTTTGATTTTTGGATTTAATGTAATATGTGTTTACAATAATAAAATGTAAAATTAAAAAAATTGAAGATGCATACAACAGCTGAAAAAGACAGAGAATTTGAGTCAAACAGATGTGCGCACACAAACCATAATGGCATAAAGAACAAGAGAGTTCAAGAAATTGCAAGTTCTACAGAGAGGCTTGAATATAAACAAAAGAAGAGATTAGGAAAGTAAGTTTGGGCTAGAAATTAAAAACCAAAACAAAAAACCTCTCTGTGGCATTAATTAGCTTGAACTTTTTCTTCAGCAGAGATAAACCAATCAGTGAGCTGTTTTAAATTGACAGAATAACTTAAACAGATTTGTGTGTTAGAAAAAGAACTTACAACTGTACGGAGAACAAAAGAGGTGAGAAAGTAGGAGCAGGAGACAGACGTGAGGAGAGTAGTAAGATGAAAGACAGCCATGGTCAGAAGTCATTGAAGAGGGCTGATCTGAAAGTCTTGCTGAAAATAGCATAGTGTTGAGTTAAAATTTTTTTAAAAAGAGGAACAAAAGATGATTCTAAATTTTCTAGCTTGGTTGACTAAAAGAGTAGAGCATGGGGCTGGGGATTTAGTTCAGTTGTTCTGGTGCCTGCCTTGAAAGCTCGGGGTCCTGAGTTCGATCCCCGGTACAAAAAAAAGAGTAGACCATGATCACCAATAGGGAAAACTTAAACAGAAAATTATACAGCACTTGATTATGTAAATATGAATATATTGAGAAGTCAAAAATAAAGCATGACATGATGTATAGTTCAAATTTTTTCATTACTATACAAATGGTAATAATTTTTTCTGCTTTATTTAGGAATGACTTACAAAAAGGAAATATATTATTATAAAAAAAGAGCATCTTTATATGTGTGAAGTTCACAAAGAGTAAAACAACTTAGTATACAAAGACTCACGCTGACTATGCAAGCAAATTTTTCTTCCATAAAAACAGCTTAGCTGTTAAACATGTAGAAAAATGACCACTAGGAAATACCACTAATTTTAGGATTTGTATTTTTATAGAGAAAGTAAATACTAAATATTGATCATGCAACATTTTTCCTATGTGTGCTTTTTTAAGTAGCGCAGTAATCTTTCCTCAGAATGGAAAATAACAGAAGTTTCATAAAATCTTCATGACCAAAGTTTCTTTCTTCCCTCACCTCTACATTTACTTCCAGCTTCAACTCTATTTCCCATCACAACTAATCTTCTCAAAAGAATAGTCCAATGCATATTATTTATTTCTTTATTCATTTACTCCTTAATCTACTCGGGCTAGCCCATTTCTATCATGGCAATTGCTAAGATCAACAGTGTCCAACACATGATTAATTCATCCTTTATGTGTTCTCTATGTTACGCTGACATGGAAAGATATCCCATTCTTGTTGAAATATTCTCTTTCCTTGACTTCTGTGCCACAACACAGTTTTGGTTTCCTTTATTCCTCAACATTTTTTATGAGTTTACTCACCCTACCTGGCCATCAACTGTTAACATTTCTCAAGAGTTAGTCCTAACCTTGCTAATATTCTCACTCTATTCTCCTTCAGCAGAGCTCACTGCATCTTTAGCTTCAATTTCCAAATATGTCAATACTTTCTCCACTTGTCCCTTTATTTCAAATCTCTAGACTTTTTCTCCAAGCTGTCTGTACAAACAACTTAATGTTTCCTCCAACTCTAAATGTGTATATCTCAAATGTACCTTGAACTACTCATGACAAATAATTACACTATTGATCACTCCCATTACACATGGCCCTCTTCTAGTTTTCCTATCTTAATGAAATTATCATTCATCCAGGTATACAAGTGAGAACTGTACTAACATTTTTAACATATTCCTTTTATTAAATCTCCATAGTCATTTCATCACAAAAAGTCAATTTTTACTTCCTAAGCATCTCTAACATCACTGTATGTTTTTCTCTTTTTATTGTCAGTAGTCCCAACCACCAATACCTCTCTCCTGGATCCCTGTAAAAACTTTGTAACCATTCAAACTACAACATCATCTTCTATACTCTAAAAAACATATAGGATGGAAAGTTCTTAGCCCTCAAATCTGTGAAAGAAGTATGAAAGTTTCACATTCAAATGACTGTCAAAATAATAGTAATTACCCAAATACACAACAGGAACATCTATACACATTACATATTATCGGTAACAATCACCATCTCCTATTTGCTTAGGTAAAGTGGCTACATCTGCTTTGTATCTTATCTTTCAAAGCTACAGTTTTGGATCTGAGTTTTCTCATTCAGTCTTTTCCAGATTATTCTGGGTTCATCCAAGAGCCTGGGAAGGGCCTGATGTGCTTCTCCCACACGGGTGAGAAAATCAGTAGTATGAAGATATTCATCAATTTTCTCTTCCAATAGAAGTGACTCCAGTAAAGTCTTCTTTTGTCTCAGGAATGCAGACTGAGCCAGCTCTGCTCTTTTCCTATTACAACTAGGACACTGAGACAAAATGTGTTGCTTAGCTGCTTCCATTTGTTTTAGTGTCACATTCATGTTTTTAAAATAGACTCTGCTCAAAAGTTCATCGGGTACAGTACAATTTAAGGCATCTATCTCTGACTCCTCCTCATTCAATCTAAGCTGCAGTTTTTTATGTCTGCTGCTCCTCTCCTTCAAGTTCATTCTGTGATGGATCAAGTTTATCTTAATGGTGCAAAAAGATTGCCGGGCATGCGCTTCTTCATTGGGTACCCGCGTGATTTCTGTTTGAAGTTTATTGTGTGGTTCGTGTCGTCCAGAGTTAGTTTCTTTCCCCTTGAGGTAGTTGATCCATTTTTTACTCAGCTTCATTTCATTATTTTTGGACTCTGAAAGCTCAGATTGTTTGTCTTGTTCATCCAAGCTTGTAGTCGGATCTTCAGTGTTCAATTGGCTCTCCGAGGCATGGGACCAAGTCTGCCGTCCTCCAGAGGAGCTAAGTGAATTCTGTACCTCATTAGTGAAGGGAAGGTGTGTCATAGCGCTTGTGCCCATTTAGGCTGATTTTCCGTCCTCCTTTTGAATTTTCCGACTTCTGGACAGACCCTCATTCTATTTCGTCACATTCAATTCATGGTCTGCTTTCCTGTAGTCAACATTATCTGAGAAGTTAGTGAGGGAAAAGCCCACATCGCGGGAGTTTGGATGCCAACGTCTCCACTGGGCTCATCTTCCGGGTGACGCCTTTCCCCGCTGCCTTGGCAACGCCTCACGTACACAGGGCGTAGCGGCGCATGCGCCCCGCCCTTTACTCCGCGCTCGGGGCACCGGCTCCTCCCAGGCTGTTGATCCAGGCTGGTTAATCCAGGCTTTTCTGCCTCTCGGCTCTTTGTCGGGATTGCTCTTTTAATTGCTGAATCTAGTACAATGGTTCACTGGTGAACGAGGCAAGCGGCCTTACTTCAGGGTTCAGACAGCTTGTACATGTACGAACAGATTTCAGTAGAGATAGTTGGCCCCTGACATCCAAAAATGCCTGCCTCGCCTAAAAGCAACTGGCATTTTAAACAAAGAAACAAAAGGTGCTGGCTAAAATGCACGAGTAAAAGCTTTCTGTTATTGTATGGTTATCTACTTGCAGACCATACGTCTTAAAGATGTAAGTCAATAAAAAAAGAAAAGAAAAAAAAAAAGATGTAAGTCTAAATAATGAACCGTGCTGGGGGAGCCCATCGCAGAGGGCTGCGCTCCTGCAGTCTGAGGGCCTTGGAGTTTTCCAAAATCAGTTTCTCCGGAATTTGTACGTGCCGGTCCCCTCTAACTGCCACATCAGTGCCGCTCGTTCTCCTGATTACTTACTCCTGCTAGCCCAAGTCCTGTTTCCACAGGAAGAGCCTCCTGCCCACCCCTGCCGCAAAGGCTTACAGCTTTCCTTTTATAGTTCCCAGTCTTGCGTCTGCGTCTGGGATCATGGAGGCAGAAACCGGATCAGAGTGGCAGACTACATCAGCAGACGGACTTTACTTGCTCAATAAATCTCTGAGTGAGTGAGTTGAGTGACTATAGAAACAGAAATAGATATCACCTCACGGATCTTTTTTACCCCCCTGAACCTCGGAACTTTGTCACCCATGATATATTCTTTTCACAAAACATGTCAAATCTTATTAACAGTTATTCTCGGGAATTTATAACATGTTAACTCTGGAGATGGACTTTTTCTTAGGTCTTAAGAAATACCTTCAGTCTAAATCTTACCCAATATCTGAAATAATTTCAAGAGACTGGATGCCCTTCTCAGTGCACTCTTCCCCCTCCCCTTGCCTGTTGCCTCCCTCTCCGTCTATCCCTCTCCCTGTCCCAATGGGAGGGATTATTCAGGTGGAGCCAGATAGATTTAATATTCCCCAGTTGGCAAGGAATCAAATATCTGAAATATTCAAAAAGCATTTCTCAACTATGAGCTAGCTTTATATTTAAGATGAGATTCCAACTTCATTTATGCAACACAAATTCTATTTTATCATTTAATGTTAGTCTTTTAAAAAGAAGTAGGAGGTAATTGTGGATAGTGCCAATGAATTTCAGCAGGACCCAAGATTTTTCTTTTTAAATTTTTATTTCAAAACTCTCCCTCATTCTTTTGCATAGTTACTCATTCATATTTATATACAATTTCTTATAAACTACAGTTCTCTGATAACATGGATAAGCAACTGTATTAAAGTATATTTATATCTTATACTAAATATTTAGAGTAATTTGCCTTTTATTTTAAAATAGTATTGTAAGCTTCTCTTGAGTCTTAAAAAACCGTTTTAGTCATAAAGGACAGTATGTCAGAGTGGGAAATTATATAATTAATCAATTTTTCATAAGCAGCAAGATCCAGTGGGAAGGTTAACACTAATGACTGTGTTAACTAAAGAAGAAAAAAATAGCTCAACAGTAGTATCATTATAAATAATATTCTTGAAGACAGAGGAAAAGTTTGATTTTAACATAGAAACTCATAATATAAATCATATATTCTTAACTTCTCAATTCTGAGTTAATTTTAGTTTGAGTATATTCAAATTCTATACCATCGTTATATGTTTCCTATCTGTGAAATAAAAATAATATTTATCTACTGTCTTCTTTCTTGTCAGTGACATACGTGCAAAAAAAAAAAACTCAGACAATTTTGTATGTGGTGCTGAAAAAAAATTCTGCATTAATATAAATCTTTAAGAGAATGATGAGCACAAATAATGCTTTATGATAGCTTTTTAAATTAGCCATTTTGAGTAAGAGAAAAATAATAGAAAAGTATAAAGGGTAAAAGGGAGTGGTGAGCTGTAACTTCCTATCTTATTTCTAAATCTTTTCATTCTGTACTGATGGGTACAAATTATTCCTACTACTCATCATACTGAAAGTAGATCTTAGGGAAACTGAAAGGAAAGATACAGTAGTGTATTTTCAGCATTTTATTGCTTTTATGAAGAAAAGGAAAATCAAAATATTGACACAAAAGAAATATTTGTATTCTCACAGAAAATTCGATAGGAGCATTTCAGTGCCTCAATAACTTTGTAACAGAACTGTTTTCACTTGATTTAGCAAATATTGATGAACTTCGGAATAGTTCCTTTAAAATTTTATAAACAACATTTAAATGTACAAAGAAAATGCTGCATTTTTACTTCCCTTTCTTAATGTAATCTTCCTTACACATTCTCATCAGTTTGGGTAACAATGGAAATCCAAGCACTTGGTAATTATTGATATCCTAGACATCCCAGTGTAAGTCAGTCTTATTTGAGGGGGAAAACCGTATTACACTTGGCAGTTCACAAATGGGCTCCTTAAATTTGTGTTCTGAGCTTATCATTACATTCCCTAGAGATAATCGTTATTTTGAAGTTTTTTATTTATCTTTTGAAGTTTATTTTTGAAAGTATGAATCAATATACAGATGTGTTTCACTTTTTAAAAATATTTAACATACTCAACACATTGCTGTATACTTTTTTCCTCAACAATGTATACGAGCTATCACTTCACATTAGTTATCACTTCACATGTTATCTTCTTCATGTCTCTCTACAACTACACACTATTCTATTGTAGGGATGTTGATTTCCACATTTTGATGGACATTTTGCTATCATAAAAAATAAACAAAATTTTATTTGTGTCTGTGGAGGTATATGTTCCAAGATGGCTCCTGGGAGTGAGATTATTGAATCAAAGGGTAAGGTAATATGTCGTTTTTCTACATATTTCCAAATCTCCCTGTCTAGGAGGCATACATTTTGCATTCCAGCCAGAAATGTATGAAAGCACCTGTCCCCAAAAGCCTGGAACACAGGATATTTACTCAAATTTATGAGTTTTTGCCAACCTAATGAATCAGAAATAATATTTCAATATAATATGAAATTGAATTTCCTTTATTATTAGTGAGATTGAATACCATTTTGTGTATAAAGTCCATTTGCATTTCTTTTTATGTGTGCTATATTCATTAATTTTGTCCATTTTTCTATAGGATATTTGTCAGTTCTGTTAAAACACTTCACATATTGGAAATAGTTCATTTTTCTGTAGCATACTTTCCAAATGCTTTCCTTGTTTCTACTTGCTTATGCTATTTTCACTACATAAAATTTTGATTTTTTATTTCATATATCACATTTATCAATATTTTTTTCCTGGCTACCCTATGATTGTAATATAGCAGTCTATTTTATTTAAAGTCGTTATATTTAAATTGCTTACTTCTTTCAGTTGGTGTAAAATTTCATGAATTTTATCACATTTAACCACATGTAAATTCATAGAATCACCATTAAAATCAGAATCTTCTAGTAGTACAGTTAGTGAATTTACCCATTTTCAAACTTGGATATTTATCTGAGCCCTCATTTGGAAAATATATATATGATATCTCACAGATTAGAAATGTTTTGAATTTATAAAGCAAGAAAGCAAAATGATCTGTATTGCATAAATTGGCCTAAAAATACTATTATTGAAAAACTCTTATATGTAGATAGATAACTATATAAATAGATAAGTAATAGGTAATAAGTACACAGAATATTGAAGAAATTAATAAATTAATGGAGGAAAAGATCGCTAACTCAAATTGTTAAATAAATATTCCATCTGTGTCCTTCCAATATTGCCTGAATGTCATTCACTTTACCTGGGCTTGCATCATTAACAACTAAAATTAAATCCAGAAAACATAGTGGATTTTCATTTTTAAATAATTTCTACATATATGCTATTTATTTAAATTTTTCTAAATAATTATAGGTGAATTGATTCTTATATAATTCTTATAAACTAGCAACACAAAGTTTGAACCTAGACATTTTACATCTCTGAGTTTTAACCAACATATTTTTTATAATTAAGAAAAATGAATGTAACCTGTTATCCTTTTTAAGCTAATTATCACTGGATCAAAGAATTATCTGGATTGGTTCCTTCTGAGGTCAGTAAGCAAAGGGTCTTCTCCAGCCTCTCTCTTTGGCCTCGTGGATGGCCATCTTTATATTCACAAGGCGTTTTCCCTGTATGAGCGTCTCTATATCCAAATTCTTTTTCTTTTTATAAAGACACTAGCCATATTAGACTACCCTAATGACCTCATCATAGCTCAATTATCTCTACTAAGCCCTAATCACCAGTTAAGGTCACATACTAAGATACTGGAGATCACCACTGCAACACAAGAATTTATGATATGGTTGGGGTGAAAGATGCAGTTTATCCATAATGTATGATCTGTATGGGACCAGATTAAAGACTAATTCAAAAGTCTACTTTTGTGATGAGCTTTTAATATAAAATCTGCGGATTTGTTAAGTGACAAAAACAGAATTGTTAAATATAGGGATCTATCTGTGAATTGAGAATCATATTTGTTTTAGATGAAGGGTCATGGTAGCTTTGTGTGTATCAATATATTCTCTGACCTTATCACAAACTTCACAGGTCAGTTATAGAATGATTGCTCTTATTTTATCTTTTAAGTAAGAAATTATTTTGAGAGAGAATTGTTCTTCTCTGGGCACAGTGGGACACACCTACACCAAGCTACCTGGGAGGCTGAGGTGGGAGGGTCACAAGTTCAAGGTCAGCCTGGGTAATTTAGCAAGACGGTCTCACAATAATAATAATAATAATGATAATAATTAATAATAATAATAATTTTTTAAAAGAGCTGAAGATATTAGCTCAGTGGTGGAGTGGCAAATGAAGGAAGGAAGGGGGAAAGAAAGTATTGTTCCTGTTTTTAAAAAAGGAAAAATTTTTAAATTGATTTTCTTTTCAGATTTTTGTTAAATATATTTCAGTATTTTTAATGATTTTAGGCATTAATCTATGATTTCCCATTGCTCAACCTGAGTATCTGGTAAAATTCAAAACAAGTTTAGGTCATATATTTCTCAGTATTTTTGAAATAAATGTCTTCAATATCTTCAATGTATTTAAGGGCAGAAATCCAATTTAACAATAAATAATGTTAAATATGAATTTTGAATTGTATGATCTTTTGTGCTACTTCATCTTAAAAACTGTAAGATTATAAAATAATATCTAGGCCCCTGCCACTGGCCCAATAAATAGCTACTTTATTTGTTTCCCCTTCCATATTTAAAATTCAGAATTGTCCTAAGCATCTTTGTGCAATTTTAGGCAGTGAGCTTGCAGGAGCTTTTGGATAATACTATTGAAGCCTGACCTTGAAATCTAGAAAATTAGAATAAATGAGAATCTAAATATATTTCCCTTAAAGCATAGATGATGTGTAAAACGAATTCAAAAATATTGCTATTAATTTGAATTTGAATTGTTTATTTTATATTTTGGAGGGAGGTACAGGAATCAGTGGCTGTGGATAATGGAGTTGGAATTCACAGTGGTTTTCCTGAAAACTACTACTTTTCTACTATTCAATATTCTGCAAAGTATTTCACTATAATTTTTCTACTTATAAAGAGAGCTTTCAATAATCACATGAATATTCATGTGATTGCATAGGTTCGAATGACATAAAAATTCAAATAACATTGAGACAATTCTTTAAAAATAATTTATCAAAATGTTCAAACTTATCAAAAATTATCACCACACTCTGTAGACAGCTAATGTAATAAATCTGGCTCACAAGCTAAACTTATTTTATCTTCTTATTTTAGATAGGCATTTTCCAAAAACAAACGATATCACTGAAGAATGTAAGACTGTTTCTTTAGAACCCTCTATGCTTAACTTGAGAGCTGTCAACCCAGAAGGCTAAAACAGAAGAAGATTATGAAACTTGAGTGAATAGCTCATTCTTTGCATCCATGCCCTTGCTAGATGCTGTCGTGTGGTACAAGACAGAGAAATATTCACTATGATAGCTAATGAAGCACTTCCTTTATATTGCACTGACCAGACCTCTGATTTGAGGCCTGTATATTATGCCACTGAAATCTCACAATGTTAGCCTTTGTTCTGGCTAGCAGAGGCTGTTTCTTGTCCTTCCCAGTGGCTAAGTCTCATGTACAAATTTGTTAAACCCCTTACTAAGATGTGTATCTCTAAAACATTGAGGCAACTCCTGCTATGTCTTAGATTTCATTGCTTACTGCACCTCTTATAATTTTGAAGCCACTTAGAGATAAAAGGTTTGGATAAAAAAGTCACTGACACTCTTGAAGTAGCCCCTCTATGTCAAATATAGTGACATTATAATAATAAGAGATAAGAAAAACTTCATCCATGACAAAGAGAATGGGATCAAAATTAATTGCACTGTGTAATCCTCAATGTGAGTAGGAAGTATTAAATGTGACACAACTTTTGTATTTGTTTACATATCATTCTCATGCTGTTATGTGGTTGGGCCCTTCCTTCTCTCACTATCATTAATGTGTCCAATACATACTTTGATAACACAATCTAAAGAAAAATCCACAATCATTAGAAAACTATATACAGTCCTAAACACAAATTTAAAATATTTTATAGTTCTTCAAAATCTGTAAATTTTATAAAGAAAATATTTTGCACAACTCCTCAAACTTAAGTAGTAGCAGGGTCTTCATTGTTAGCCACAAGACAGTAGGCACCCATCTTTAGGAATGGTGTTGAGGACTGAGAGAAATAGCATAGAACGCGGCTTATCACCAAGTACATTGTTGTTACTCTAGTCACCGTTATTTGACAATTCCACAGTAGACTTACGTAGGAATTTTAAACAAACAAAATCTTCTAACACTGCGTTTTAGTGAATATGGGCTGCTATGTTTTAAATATGCTTTTGATTGGGTAGCTTAAAAACAGCAAAAGTTTGTTTTTCACAATTATAAAGGGTGAGAACTCCATGGTCAAGATTCCATCTGGTGAGGGCCCACTTTCAGGTTCATTGATACTGCCTTCCCTTGTGTCTTCACATAATAGAAGAAGCAAGGCAGCTCTCTGGAGCCTTCTGTATAAGGCCACTAATTTCAATCCAGAGGGCTTTGCTCTAATAACTTAATATCCTCCAAAAGATGCCATTTTCTAACACCATCAAACCGAGGGTGAAGCTTCAATACATGAATGGGAGGAGGTAGATAAACATTTAGACCACAGCATCTTGTTTTATGAGTAACCTGAACTTTAGTATGTGCTTTACCTAAGTTTCACATTTTTCTTCTATTTACGCTATAAAATTTGTCCAAAGCATTAGTAAAATTATAGGCATAAAAATATTTTAACCATCCCATAATTATAAGCATACAAGTTACCTCATCAAATTTAACAAATGAAGTAAGAGACTAAAGCCTATGAATTTATTGAGCCCAATTATCTCATTATTGATACCATCTTCATATTCTTTTTGATTCTCAAACTTTAGAAATTCTACACTCCAGGCCCCTTTACCAGTGTTCCAGGTCAGGAAGCTCAGGCATCACAGCCTCATTCAGAGCAACTAAACTAGAACTTGAAGCGCAAAGTACATTCCTCACTGATTACTGTGCATGCTGAGGTTTGATAGGCACCCTTCTGGGACACTAGAGAGTAGCATCATATTATCACCTTACTCCTAACCATGATTTTTTTCATTCTTCATCCACCCCCAACCCTCCCGTCTGCTCCCACCATACAGAACTATAGCTACCTGATATTCTTAGTTAATTGGCTTTTAATACCATAAATTATTTAAACATTCTGAAAGTTTGGAACAAAAATAAGACTAAAATGCATGTGGTCTCCACTAATATTTTTCAAAAATAAGCCCTTATTATCATCATTCCTTTCTTATCTAAAAAAGCTTTCAAATAATAAAGCTAAAGCCACATGTTTATTCCTACCTAATTTTATTTCATTCTCTTTCTCCTCCCCAAATGTGCTCAGTAGCCTAAAGTCAGTGTGTATATTTTGTCTCTTTCTCAGCATGTTACTTTTTTTCCATGAGGAACACCATAGCAAATAAAACATTCAAGAAACCATTTTCTCACGCAGCTCATACTCCCATTAGGAAATCACATTAAAAGGTATATGACATAGAGGGAAATAAAGCAAAAAGAGTGTACAAGAGTTTTGAGAAGTGTTGAAATTTTTGTTTTTGCACTTTATTAAATTCTTTTACTGGTACATTGTAGGTATACAACAAAATTACGTTTCTCATTGGGAACTTGTCCCTTTACATAATGCATCTTGGTTCTTGTTTTTTCCCCATTCCTAGCCCTCCCTCCCCCCACACACACCCTTCCCTATTTACAAAGACTTTATTTCCATTTTTT
>NW_004624839.1:3462036-3491120 GCF_000247695.1 Heterocephalus glaber
CTCTGGGCTGGGAGCAGTGGGAGGGATGGTGGCCAGGAAGCCCCTACCTCTGGGCCGGGAGCAGTGGGACTCAGTACCATGGTCTGGTGGTCCTGTGTCCTCTGCATCTTTGTAGTGTGGAACCAGATGGCTGTACAGAGGAGGGGGGGCGGGGGTCCAGTGGATTGTTGCAGGGGTGCGGGCATTCGACGTGTTCCGGGGGACGCGGGACCTCCATAGGGTGTCCTGCGGACCTGCCCATCTGCAGCAGGCTGACTCAGCATGTTCCATGTGACTCGTGTGGTAATTTTAATATAGGGCTCAGGGAAGGCCTCTCTGAAGTGAAATTTGAAAGAAGACATGAAGGACATGAGAGAATGAGTCATGAGGGTTTGAAGAAAAGTTTTACAGATTGAGGAAATAGTCCTCAAAGCAAAGATCCTCCACTGAGTGTGTCGAACATGTGTAGCAAACAAGAAAGATGCTTTGAGCAGGTTAAAAGAATTGGAGTTTAGTCTCTGAGAGGTAGAGAAGACCTGATCATCTAGACCATAAGCGGCTGTTGTAAGCTACTTGGATTTTTCTCTGAATAAAATCAATAACCATGAAAATATTTGAGCAGACATCTTACCAGACTACCCCTGGATGTTATGATAGAGTTTGGGTTGGGGATAGGTAAGTGGGATGAGTGTTGTAGCCCAGTGATTAAGGCTAAAGTCCAAGCACTGACACTGACTTCTTGAACTAGAATGGTAAAAGTGGAGGTAAAAAGAATTGATACTATTTTAGAGACATTTTGAGGTTTGAGGTTAAAAGATTTCTTGATGGATTTGGAATGAGTGTCAAAAAAGAAAAGTCAAAGATCAGAAACTGGAAGGATCAAATTACCAGAAACGGAATAAGAAAGACTTCCAAGAAAACAATTGGAAGGGAAAATTGGAAGTGTAGTGTTTAGAAATTTTAATTTTGAGGTGAAGTTTGCAGAAGATGAATCTACAGAGCAAGGGAAAAATCTGTATGGCAATACAGAAGTTTGAAAGGCATAAGTATATGAATAGTATAAGCCCTGAGTCTGGAGGAGCTCAGAAGACCAGTATTTATAGGTAAGAAGGAAAAAAAGGAAGCTCCATGCACCAACATCAAGGGATGAGGATGTGAGGAAGAGCCAACAAAGGACAGTGAAAGGGGTAGCAAGGGAAATATAAAGAAAACAAGAGAGGGTGGTGTCCTGAGAAAAGGAGTTCGAAGAGAAGTGATCAACCATGCCTGCAAGTAAGGTAAGGGCTGAGAATTAACCATTAGATTTTTTAATGTGGAGGACTTTGGTGGTCTTGACAAGAAAGACTATGAAGTTGTAGGGATCAAAGATTGATGGGAATTTATTTTAAAACAACCAGAACAGAAAATAAAGACAATGAGTATGGATTACTTTCAGAAAGCTTTGTTATGAAGGGGAACACAAGGAGAAGCAATTGAAATCAAGAGAGTAATGTTTTTAATATAAGAAAAAAGAAATACTTATGTACATTGATGAGAAAGTTAGTAAAATGGGAAAATATGAAGATGCAGTAGATGGCAAGAAAAATATAGAAATGATATTTTATGATACACAAGAGAAGGAGTGATAATATGTATGTAAAAATTGATTGATATTTATTTTAGAAATATAATAACTGAAAAGATTTGTTGATAATTAATTATCAATGGCACATTAATAGCTAAGATCCAGGTTTGAATGTGTTAACATTATACGGATGTTGATAACTATTGCATTAATGAAACCAATATTATGTATGTCAAATAAGAAGAATATAGTTGAATTCCTAATTTACGGTTAACCAAAGAAAGATAAGTCTCTTTAAAACATAATGCTTTTCCGTAATGGTAAATCATTTCTTCCAACATGCCAAATATAAAAAGAATATTCATGATGAAGTATCTCTAATGCTCCCTAGAAAATTTATCATTTGATTCTACAGATGGTCAATTAGTTTTCTTACAGTCATTTATCATAACTGAGATTTTAGATTTTCTCTTATGAGAATAGGGCAATAAATGTTACTATTTTTTTCAACAAAAAATGTATATTTTAATAATTTTCTTCATATTTTCAAAATATGACAAAATAAAAATCTTTAAAGGCATTTTTCTGTAGTAACTTATTTTGCTTGTTTTTCTCTTGATCCATTTTTTAATATTCTCAAAAACTAATAATTAGTGAACATATTTCTGTTGCACAGTCTAAAATAGTGATCATCAGCCATTTATATAACTGTTCAATTTAGGAAAAAATGTACTCATTTACATAAATGCTGATAAAAATATCAGATATTTCTATCATGTATCAGATAGTTCATATAGATCAGATATATGATATTTCTATAAGATTAAGTTATTGTGAATGATAGAATTTCTAAGTTTTTTATATCTATGCTTTACATATATTTTCATCAAAATTTTGAAACTATATATTCAAATTATTCAATTTATTTAAAATTTATTAATAAAATTTTCATTGACAAATTTAATCCTCATTACCAGTCAGTCTGATCCAATAAACATGTCAACATGTTTCCATTACCATCATCTCACTTCTGAATTCTAATTCATGTGTAGATTAAAATTAAGACAGATAAGCATGTATACAGATATGTTTTCCTTGCTAAGACTTTTTCACCTAGATGAAATAAGATGTTACACCTTCACTTATTTCTTACCAAAACTCTCTGAATTGTTCTCAACGGAACTTAATATGCCTATTTATCATTCTAGAAATTTTACACTCAGGAGCAATGCACCTTATTGCCACGTTAATTTGAAAATTCAAACTGTGCTTAAACATTGTAAGTGCATCATATAAAAATTAAGCCTCTGGTTTAATGTTTGTCTACTGTTTTTTCAGAGTGGTTGCCTGTCTCTTTGACTAGACTCTGAGGGCCTTAGGATGAAAATACATCACTTGTTTCTTAAATCTTATTACCTTCCTTGTGCAAAATAAATACAATAATTATTTTTTGAATGAATATAAATGCTTCTGTCTGTTTGTATGTATTTATGAGACAAGCCAGATAGTCATCTTTCAAAACAATGGAAAGGACAAAAATAAAGGATAATCCATTCCTGGATTGTCCTTTTAAGCTGCAGCATTTTTAAGTGATCCCTGAAAATCCAAATGTATTACATCTCTGAACTGCCTTTGTCTGTTTTGGCAGTTCCGCCTCCAGAGCTCTTTTGGAGATTAGTTTAGTATGACCTTCTACTCCTGAAACCACACAAACTTATTTTAATCAACCTGTTCTTTTCCAGATGCTTTTCTACCACAACCTGTAATATGGTTTAAAATTTTAATTCCTCTGCTGTTTAATGTATCAACCTTTTCTGAACTACTTGTGTCACATCTATTAGTTACACTACGTGTATTATTCATGTAGCAGTGTTTCTGTATGATTCACTGGGATAGTTCGTGGAAATGTGGAAGCATAGATGGTGGAAATTTAGCTGTATGATCAAAGCAGTTGAATTTGCTTGTCTCATCTAATGAATTATTGAGTGTTTTAAAAATAATTTAATTAATATAGAAGTGACTCCTAAAACAGTTTATAATTTTCTACAGGATAATGGGCTCCTGAAGAAAAGATTTTCCCCCAAAAAAATACTGAGTTCCTTGTAATAAAATTATTTCACCTGCTGTTTAGTGTTTTCTCTTATTATTCATAAACATATCACCTCATTAAGATTGATTTTTCAACAGTGAAGTTTACCTTCTATTTAGAAATCTGACTTAAAGGGATTTCTACTTAATATATTATTTCCTTCCTGTGCTTTTACTACTAATTTTTGCCATTCCTAGAGTAAGAAAACAATTTTCCTTATAGATAGAGATTCATTTCAAAACTTATAATATAGTTGATCTATTATAACAAAATTTTATGCAAGGAAAAAGTTCAAAACTAAGATAAACTCCTATTTTATAAGTTTTGAGGGTGAAGTCAAGTATAAAAGATAGAAGAGTCTGTGATGGAAATTCAATAATTATAATTGTCATTCCACTGAATATATGCCCATATTTTTCTGGAGCTCAGATAAGTATTTTCTAAAAGAATTTTCTGAAGAGAATTTTTGTAGGTAGACTATGATACCTTTCCCATATCACAGCTCAAAAAATTAATCAACAATAATACCAATAAACATAAAATAAATTGTGTTTTCTTACTGATTATTTTGCTGTTTATTAATATAGTTCTATGCTTTTAAGAGGTGGTATGCCTTTATGACACAATGTCAACTAAAGCTATAGTATTGTCAAATCCAAGAGAGCTGCTCAGAGTAAGAATAATCTTTGAAACCTCCATCATAAATTTTTATTGGAAATTTCTTTTTCCAGAAGTAGTACTTGTGTGCCTTTTATCATTTTATTATTGTAATTGAGAAAAATATTTCATAGTATTTCCTAAGCACCTATTATATGCCAAGAGATAACAGTAAAAATTAACTTAGGTATAATTGAGGGTTGCTTTTGTTGAAAAAGCTATAAGCAAG
Organism: Heterocephalus glaber; assembly: GCF_000247695.1. The sequence continues at coordinate 3,466,555 of NW_004624839.1, forward strand.
GCACACTGGCTTTGAAAACAGTGTCTGTCTCAAAGGTCATGTAGGGCAATTGTATATGTTGGATAGAATTGGAGTAAAGTACTTCAATTCTCTTTTCAAATGAAGAACTCATTGGGAGCATCTAAGCAAATTCCTCAAATGCCATTTTTTTATTTTTATAATCATTTATTTTACATTCTTTGTAGTTTTTTTATTTCAAAAATCTCTTGTGCTATTCATCATTCCCATACCTAATTCATTTACTTATACCTACAGTATCTCTTTCTTTTTATTTCTCCCCTTCAAACTAACTAATCTATTCAATTTAATACTCAATCTGTCATGCACAGCAAGGAAATGTATGTTCAATTTCTGAGTGTTAAAATGTCCAATGTGGAGCACAGAGTGCTATGGATATGTATAACAGAATTAGTTAACCTAGTAAGGTGAAAGGTGGAGCAGGGACAGGGATAGCTATGTTTAACATGAAAAACTAATAATAAATATTTACTAGGAAATATGCAGATAGAGACAGATATTCCTCACACTGACAAATTCTTAATTTCAAGTAACTTACTGTTTAAAAGAATAGCCTGATACATACTTGATAACTACAAAATGATATTTTAAATACTGTTTTTATATTGATCTGTGTATAAGTATGGGGCACTTAAGAAAAAATTAAAAAGCTGTTAACATTTGAATAGAATTTTGAATGTGAAGAAATTTCATCCAGCAGAAAAGAAAGAAAGAGACATTCCAAGACAGGAAACATGTGTGAAATGGGTGATTGATGAAGTTGTTTTGTAAATGACAAGTATCTCAAAATGACTCCACCATTTGCTGACAGGTGCTAGGAAAAGAGATGGGAAGGAGAAGAAGAGCCAATTACATGAAGGTAGACATTGGCACAAGAGTACAAAGAGAGATTAAACATTTAGTTATAGGTTAAGCTAACAAACACATATAAAACTCATTGTGTTTTCCAACCCTAACAAATACGCCTTCTTAATGCATGAGCTATGTTTGTCTCTACTGCCAAGAGAGACAAAACCATATTTTTTACAACATCCAGAGAAATAGAATATACTCAACTTTTCTTCTGACGACTAACAGGAGATACAGAGAAGCATTTTCCTGGGGCCTGAAGACCTCTAGTAAAATACTGATTTATGTTCATGGGTTCTGCCCTGTTAATGACAAATGCACTCACTTTCTCCTTAGTAAATATAATAACTGTGACTTGTGAAATTTCTGTCTTTCTAACCTTTGACTCAATGGTAAGAGATTCCTTCTTACACATCTATATAAAGTTGTGTAGGGCTGTATAATTTTGTATAATGATGAAAGCTTTGGGTTTTACTTTTAAAGCTATAGAAAAATTAAATAATTGATTAATAGTAATGGCTAAGAATCACTGAAAGTTTGGAAAAAATCTACTCAGTTGCTTATCGAGTGCTAAATTGAAAATAGTAGTATTTGCCCACAAATTAAATTGCTTATAGTGCAATTCAATACTTCCATTACATCACTAACATTCTGTCATATAATGTGAAGTTTTCCTCATCATTTAATTGAAGTAGTCACATGCTGTAAAAGCAGTTGATTCATCAAAAAATTTTAAGGAATTTATGACATAGATAGCACATTATTGTAATTAAGCTACAAGTTTACAACTTAATTCAAGAAGTAAAACTTCACCAAAGACTTCTTCACTCTAGGATACATAGAATGTCTATTTCAGGAAATGGGGAACTATTTTAACAATATACAGCATTCTAGAGACTCTTGCCAATTTATGACATAAACCATGACTGACAAATAAAATATGAAAATGAAGCCTAAATCTGAGATGTAATATTCTAGAGTGATTAGGACCTATTACTGAGATATTGACCTGGTGCCACAGATGGCTTATCTTCTTCTAATATTGGTTTCTATCATCAAAAGGCAGGATGGGCTGAGTGACTGTATAATAAAAGACCCAATGGAACAGAGGCCTCTGGTATTTTCTTAGTTTCCACAAAAGTTCAATGAGAAAGCAGAAAAGCATGTTGTTGATGCATAGATAAATCAGCCATATTCTATAAATGAGACATCTAAAAGGTGATTTCAAAATGTACCTTAAATATAATCTTGTAAGTTTTCAGCTAAACTTGCTTTTCAAATGTTCCTCTGTGGTGTCCAATATAAAGGATGTGATTCAATCCTGCTCTGCCTTTTTAAAGTGTTCCAAAGTACCCCATCACATTAAAACAGTTTTTCAAGAGTGAGATTCATAAATATTTTACATTGCAACTGATTAAAAGCCAAAAAAATTCTTGATATTTTGAACTATTTTTAATGTTTGGGCACCAAACTGCAAAAAAATTTCAAATCATAAAAGTCCGTGCGTATTTAGAATTTATGGCGGTCTGAGATTATTGCTGGAACAAAGATTAATGACCAATATGAGAAAATCATTACATTTGACAAGTTGATAATGAGCCCTATAAATAGTGCACCCTTCATAGGATTTTAAAAACTATTATTTTACTTTAAAATAGATAAGAATTATAAGATCTCATAAAACATTGTTTTCTTAATCCCCTTCCTCATTCTCTTTACTGTATCTTGGAAGTCCACATATACATCTAATGACTTGTTAGCTATTGTGGTTGGCCAGTATGGCACTGTGCTTTTAATCTGTTAAGAAACTTAAAGTTGCAAAAATGGTTAATCTTTTAAATGTGTTTGATAGGTTTTGTAACATTTTATGTAGCAAAAATATCAGACTAATGGGTTTCAAATGGTGTAATTGCTATACATAATGATACAATAATCCTAAAGGTTTTTTGTTAACCTTAAAGGCAAATAAAAGATATCATACAAAGAAGTATTTTTATTTTTGGTCAAATACGAAGTCATTTTTCTTGGTCTAAATGATTTAGCTAGATGTAGGACTTTAATCTCTGGATTTTAAATTCAATGTCTCGTCACAAATGGTATCATCATTTGGCTAAATGTTCTCTCTATGTGGCACTAAACTAGTACAAACAAAACATATTCAACAATTACAGTCCAAAAGAACCACAGAATCAAATTAAAATAGAATGAAATTTTACAAGACTAAGAAGTGTAACCCTTGTTGCACAGTGCATTGTGATCAAATCTAGGAGCTCTTACACCCACAGTGAATCTCACTTGTGACCACAAAAGAAACAGGGAAGCCTGATGGACAAAGGTGGCTGAGAGAAAAGCCTGTTTTCCTTCCTGACATTCATGACATTAAGCTTTTCAGTTCTTTTCTTTGTAAATATATCCTTATTACCTTGAAATCAACATTTTTCTCTAATTTAAACAAGACATTCATAAATTTTTGTTTCTCTCTAAGTAGGCATTCAAAATGCATTACTAGCTCATCTAGGAAGTGAAATATATTATTTATAAATGCTGCAGTTATATTTATTTACATGCACTTTATTTACATGCATTGTTAATGCACATATTATAAAGTATCTACTATGTGCCTACTGTCCTAGCACTGAAGATAATGCAATGAATACAGAAACAAGACTCCAGTCCCTGTAGACTGGGCAGGGCTGCAATACCACTCAGCTCCAGGAGGTGCTGTTAACTTGAAGTCTGTGAAAACAGCAACCTCTGAAGTTGGCAGAGTATCTGCTCTATGGCTTTCTCATGGTAACTGTTCACAGATATAACAAATTCCTCATGTAAACAGCATTATCAGACACTGAGGTTGAACTATATTGTCCAAGTCAATTTCTCCAAATAAATAAAGCTTACTCCAAACATTGACCTAATATTTTACGTATTTTCATGAACAATTTTTTAAATAAATTGTACAGATATTCCTTGTTTATTGTCCTACCTGCTTAAAGGTTGTTCACAGTTTAACCCACTGCTTAGAGTTACGACCCTATTAGAACTTATGATGTAGGAATATGAGTGGCCTAACAGTGGCTTCTTCTGCAGTATGGTACTGTAATTTTTGCTGATTGTACTGTACAGTTCAGTACTGTACTTTTATGGTCTGCTATACATTACACTACTGCATGTAAGAGTTATGCAAAGAAAAGCAAAGTCAACAAGTTGGAGTTTCTTTTTTTCTGAATATTGTAATGTACATACTATAACTCCAACTTGATAGCATAGCAGAACAGAAAAGTACAGTACTATACTAGTTTGTTCCTCATTTAGAAACCAACTCATTTAACAAACTAGTCACAGATTAGGAGCTGGTCAATAAACGAGGAATGTCTATACATTTCCATGCTTTGTTAAGCAGAATATGCTGATCAGACTTAACTTATTCTTAATGACTCCATTTCATCATCTTGAACACAGATTATTTAACTGTGTTAAAATTGTGTGATTATTCTCAGGAGCATGAGTCATGCACAATACCAGGCAATCCCCCAGCTGCTACACTCTTCAGTTATCTTGTCTGTTTTGTTTTAAATCTTTTCCTGCAAGCTATGGGAACTCATTTCTTCTATCTCTGCAATTATGCATATTCCAAAGTCTATTTTTTCATGACTATTCTTTATCTACTGTGTGCAGATTAACCACAGAGGTAAACTTATTATAAATAAGGATAGCATATATGTATAAATTCAAATGACATAGTATAGCCAAAATAATTTTTGAAAAGCAAATCCAGCACTGATGAATTCTATAAGAACTTCAGGAAAGATCTAACATTTATACTCCTCCAGCTCTTTATTGAAATTGAAAGTAAAGTAATTCCTATAAGCTAGCATTAGGAGGATTCCAAAATCAGAAAAGGATACAACCCAAAAAATAGATACATGGGCCAATCTCTTTAATGAATACAAATTCAAAAATCCTCAACAAGATACTCAAAAACAGAATGAAAAAAATCATCAAAGAGATCATATATCATGGCCAAGTAGGGTTTATCCCAAGGATGTAGGGATGGCACAACATATGCAAATTCATCACATAACTAGAAGCAAGAATGAAAATCACATAATCATCTTAAAAGATACAGAAAAAGCCTTTGTCAAAACCCAACATCCATTGATGATTTTTTAAAAGACACTGAAGAAAGTAGGTATAGAGTACTCTGTCTCACTCTGAAAAAAGCCATTTATGACAAACCTACCACCAACATTATATTAAATGGGGGGAAATCTGAAAGGCTTCCCTCTAAAAGCAGGAACTAGACAAAGATATGCACTATCACCACTCCTGTTCAACATAGTACTCAAAACATTAGCCAGAGAAATCATACCAGAAAAAGAAATAAAAGGGATATGGATAAGAAAGGAAAAAAGTCAAGTTACTGTTATTTGCAGAAGATACATCCTCTACACAGAAGACCCCAAAATTCCACCAAATGACACCTAGAAATAATAACCAAATTAAGCAATGCCACAGAATACAAAATCTTGCAAAGATCAATAATGCTCCTATATACAAGTAATGAACTCACTGAGTAAGAAATTAGAAAAATGATACCATTCTTAAGAGTATCAAGAAAAATTAAATACTTAGGAATTAATTCGACCAAGGAAGTAAAGACCTCAGTGATGAAAACAACTGTACTCTAAAGAGAGAGTTTGAAGAGGACATCAGAAAATGGAAAGATATCCCCTGTTCCTGAATAGTCAGAACGGATACAGTCAAAATGGCTACACTTCCAAAACTGGTATACAAATTTAATGCAATCCCAAAAACATTCCTTAAAGAACTATAAAAACAATCCTAAATTTCATGTGGAACCAGAAAAGACCTAGAATAGCAAAAGCAATCCTGGGAACAAGAGCAAAGCAGAAGTCATCACAATCCCATATTTGAAGTTATATTACAAAGCTACTACAATAAAAACAGAATGGTGCTGGCACAAAAAAAATAGACTTGTGGATCAATGGAACAGAACAGAGGATGCAGAAATAACCCCAGGCATATTCTTTAACTGGGGCAACATATGGGTAAAATATTCCCATACCATACTTTTATAATTGAAAATGTGTACTTTAGCATAATGGTAGCTTGCTATGCATCTCAGTTGCTGTGCTGGGGTAATGCAGAAAGCAATCTTTGTGTTCACTCACTTGGTACAAGGGATACCAAGATGTATGCATGAGTGTCAAAGTGCCAATGGGTGGATATTACCCACATTATGCTCTGTGTTATATTTTTGTGTACTTATAATTTGTTTTATTGTTTTCTTATTTCTCTTGTAGAATTAACCCAGTTTAATACAAAGTTGCATAAAAATCTGCTTTTACAATTTTAGAAGGAGGTTGAAAGTGATTCAGCTCCTCATGATGAGTTGGATCATGTAACCCAAAGAATATGTGACAATGAGATATAACAAGATATGTCAGATAGAAAAGCACAGAATGAAGACCCCTGATTCAGAGGAGGAAGAAAGCAGTAATGTATACAAATATTTGACTAGTCAAAATGCTACAAAATAGTAATACATACTTGAATGATCCAACATTAGAGCTAGGTCAGAAAATGTTATTGTTTTTTACCAGAGCTGAAACCTTTTGGATAGAATGCCAGCACTGCACTTCAATGTTGGAAATTGTTTGCAACAGATAATATGCTACAAGATCTTTTGAAATACATTAACAATGAAATACAATTAAAACATTCTATATGAATCAATAGTAATATTCAAAAATACATTTATCATGACACCTCACTTTCTGAACTAAAAACTTTCATAGCAGAACTTTAAAATTCTAATGGTCAAAATTTAAAGGATTTATGGAGAAGTGACAGATGTGGTGTTAAGAATTTTAGAATAATAACACTCAAAAAGTTTGGTTTCCTTCAAAATTGCCTGTGTTTTGATGCCAAAAAGACTCACCAAGAAAGAAAAAAAACCTGGCAATTTGGCTGCTATTCAATTATTTTTTAAAGCATTGTTTCAAACTGTCAAGCAATTCATACACTCATCCAAATATATGACAATTGATGAACAACTTCCATCATTTAAAGGTTATTGAAGCTTTTGGTAATATATGTCAAATAAATCTCCCAAATATGGTATAAAAATGTCCTGGTAGATGTCCTGGTAGATGAGAAGACATTTTACACCTTGAACTTAGAAATTTATCCTGGAATTCAGCCACCAGGTCTTTATTAGTGCAGTAATAAACCAAATGACATTGTAAACAGACTTGTTCCACTTATTTCAAAATGTCACATTTGACAACTGTTTCACTAGTTGCCCATTGATGCTACATTTGCTAAAAGAATACCAGTTGACCCAGCACAGGAACTATTTGCAAGAACAAGCTGAGATTCCTGAAGAAATGTAAGTTCACGACAGAGAAATGTATAGTACAATCTTAGTATTTCAGAAACACGTCCTAACACTGGCCTCCTATATGGTGAATAAAAGAAAAGTAGTATTGATATTGTCAAAATTACACCATGATGATAAGATTGATAATAAAGTCAGGCATGGTGGTGCACGCCTGTAATCCCAGCACTCAGGAGGCTGAGGTAGGAAGATCCTGTGAGTTCAAGGTCAGCCTGTGCTACGTAACAAGATGCTGTCTCAAAAAACCAAAGAGGAAAGGAAAAAAAAAAAAAGATCGATAGTGAATCCTCAACACAAATGAAGCCAGAAATGGTCACATTTTACAACAAAACAAAAAGTAGAAAAAACATTGTTGAAGAATAATGCAGCAACTATGATGTCACTTGAAACACAAAACATTGGCCAATGGTTGTGTTTTACTTGAGGCTAAACATTTCAGGCATAAATAGTTTCCTAGTTTACAAAGGAAAAACAACCACAAAATATCACAGAGAAATTTTCTTAGAAGATTGGGACTGGAATTGATAAATGATCAATAACAACAGTGGAAGAACAATATGTATGTGCCCAATGAACTCCACAAAAGAATTCTGGAGCAGATCAGTGAAAAGACAAGTGAGACATCACAAGAACCTCCTAAGACAACAGGAAGATGCGCTATCAGTGTAAGAAGTGAGATGCGCTATCAGTGTAAGCAGTTCTTGTGTATGGAACATGCTGTTCTCATGTATGAAAACTGCCTTAGGTGTAATAATTAAAGTAAAGATTACTTTTGTGGTAGAGTTTTATTTGTATTTTCATTGTAGTTCACATAGGAATTTATTTCTGTTGTTATCTTTTTATTTTATAAGCAAGTAAACAGTTGATATTGAAAATGTTGATGTTCATTCTAAACACTCATTACTTATTACATTTATTACATTATTAAAATTTAATATTTTATTGTACTTATTTTTTTCCTGTTAAGTACACATTCTTTAATATAATAAAACTCATAGAATTAAAATTAATAATTCATGAACAGAAATACTTCTAAAAAATAAACAAGGGCACTATGAACTCCCATAATGCATCTTTCAAAAAATTTAGCATGTTGCACCTTAAAAAGGTCTAGAAACATACACTGAAGGAAAGATAGCATTTTCAACAAATGATGGTGGCAAAATTGGCTACCCACATGCAGAAGATTGAATCTAGAGGCCTATCTCTTATCATGTGCTATGCTAAAATCAAAATAGATCAAAGATCTAAATGTTAAAGCAGAAACAAACTGCTGGAAGATAAAATAGGTAAAACTCTTGATGTCATGAGTGTAGGCAGGGAGTTTCTGAACAGAACCCCAATTACACAAGAAATAGTACCAAGAATCAACAAATGGGATCATATCAAATTAAAAAGCTCTGCACAGCAATTGCAACAACCAACAGAGTGAGGAGACAATTTATGCAATGAGAAAATATTTCTTTTCCTCAGAAGATTTTCCTCAGCTTTTCCTCAGAGGATTAATATCTAGAATATATAAGGAAATCAAAACAATTTGACTCTCAAAATAAAAGACCCAATCAAATAATGGGCAAAAAAAATGAATAGACACTCGTCAGAAGTACAAATGGGCAATAAGTACATGAAGAAATATTCAACATTGCTGTCCATTAAAGAAATGCAAACTAAAACAACATTGAGATGCCATCTTACTCCAGGAAGAATGGTTATCATCAAGAAATTAAGTAGTAACAAATGCTAGTAAGGCTGGAGAAAAAAGGAACATTTCTATATTGTTGGCGGAAACATAAATTACTACAACTAATATGGAAATCAGAATGAGATTACTCAAAAAACTAAAACTGGAAATTCCATTTGACCCAGGTATCCTGCTTCTAGGTATTTTCCCAAAATAATTAAAGACATCATATAACAGTGATATGTGCAAAGCCATGTATATATCACCACAATTCTTAGTAGCTAAGTCTTGGACATAGTCTATATGTCAATTGATCAATGGATAGATAAAGAAAATGTGGTATTTACACACAATAGAGTACTACTGTATCATAAAGAGGGACATTTGGATACACCTTCAGATCATATTGTTAAGTGAAATAAATCAGGCACACAAGCTTAAATATGGCATGAATTTTCTTGTATGAGAAACCCAAAGTATAAATAAAGAGAAAAATAAAAGATAGAAAATAGAAAGTAGAGAAATAGATCTTTCTCACATAGGAAGGGGACCCAGAAATGAATGGAGTGGGGAGAGAGGGGAGGGAAAGTGGATGAAAACAGAATTAAGATGTCTTATGTACATGTACCAACTCCCCCAAAGGAATGTAATCATTATGTACTGCAAATATGCACTTAAAAAATAAAAACTTGAAAAACTCCCCAAAACTGGAAAAAAATCCAGGTTATTATAAAGTTAGATTGGTGAAGACTTGTGGTGTTATTGAAAAATATACCTAGAGACCAATATATATAGAAAAACTAACTATAGCCCAACATAAGAGAGACCCCAGAAATACACTCTTTATATATATAATTAACTTAATGTCAACAAAAGTGCAAATGCAGTTCAGTGGAGAAAGGATGGTCCTTTCAATAATGTTTACTGGAAATTTTGTACATGTATATATAAAACAAAGGAAATTGGTCCATAGCTCACACCATATACAAAAATTACCTCTAAATAGACCATAAATCCTTTGGCCCAACTATATAAAGAGCTAAAACTATAAGACTTCTTATGAAAACAAAGGAAAATAATTGATATTAAATTGAGTAAATGTCTATTAGATGGCACAAAAATATTTCAAACCAAAAAATAAAGATATTAATTAATAAGATTTTGTCATTATTAAAAGTATTTTCCCCCTCAATAAGCTCTCAAGAAAATAAAAGAACACCCATTGACTGGGAGAAAATATTTGTAAAATATTTACTAATAAATCACTTATAACCAGAATATATTAGAGATCTTATGACTCAATGAGAAAACACAAAGCCAAGTAAAAGAAAAGGGGCAAAAGATTTAAATGGCATTTCACAAAGGAATATATGTAAATGTCAAATAAGTGTGTGAAAACATTCTCAATTTTATTAGGAATATGAAAATTAAAACTATAATTAGATACATCTGCTATGACAACTAAAATTAAAATGCTTAAAGTATCTTTAGGACATAAACAAAGATTTCTTTGACATTTTTGTTGGGTATGAAATATAGTTCAGCCATATTGGAACGGCCTGTTTGTCTCTTGTATAACTCAATACAAGGGTTTACTATACCTGTTTGCTATATGACCCAGGAATTTTATACCTTTGTGTTTATGAGAAAAAAATCTTCACACAAAGACATGTACATGAATGCTTGTAATGATTTTACTGCTTTAATCAAAAATTAGAAATAATCCAAACATCTATCAATTTGTGACTAGGTAAACAAGTTGTGGTATATCCATGTAATGGAGTCAGCAATAAACAAAATGAACTTGTGTGATGCACTATAAGGTGGATGAATGTCAAAAACACTACCTTGAATGGAAGGAGTCAGAATTCAAAAGAAAACATATTATATAATTTTACTTATAAGAAATTCTATAAAAATTAAGGCTATTATGACAGAAAGAGCCACATGTGGGGAGAAGAGAATAACTACAGAGAATACAAAGGGAAGAGGATAAAGATGTCTTAAAGTGTGGCTTTTGGAGCTATCACTGGATTTTATATCTGTGTTAAACTTTGTCCAATTGTGTACTGGAAATTGGTAAATTTTACTATATATAAATTATAACATAATGAAGTTTTTAAAACTAGTATTAGCTTTCTAGATTGTTCATATGACAGCATAGTAGTGTGCAATATTAGTTCCATGTCTCTCAAAGAGAATTGGGGTAGTCCTAACTCAGTAAAATCCTGCATTCATTATATAAAGACTTTGAGTTCACAGATTTTTCTAGAGTCTTGTTCTGTTCTACTTTTTAATCAATATGCATCCTGACACTCAAAACCATGCTTTTAGGGTGCTACTTGAACAAATCCTCAAATGAGTAATTGTCATGTCTAAGGCTTTACTGCCCAATGGGTTGAGGCTTCTTATCATGTCTTAGCATCATTACTAGCCTCAGGAATAATTTGTACTGTACTTCAGATCTAAAAAGCTTTCCAGAGATGACAGGAAATTGATGACCTTAATGCCTGCTTTTTGAACGATACTTGTGGAGGAAAATGTAATACTACAAAACCTTACAGATTAACCAAACACATCTTATGAAGGATGGTTGCTTATCTAGTTTACCCAATTTGAGTTCAAATATTGACTGTAGATTTTCTATTTAATACCAGACTTCAATCCCTTCTCTTTACTCTTGAGTAAAGAGGTGCATTAAGTCTGGGGTTTCATCCAAAGAGGTTCATTAAATCTGTATTTTCATTAAGACCACAAAAATAATTCATTGAGAAGAATCAAAATTTTACTGTGAGCAGATATATGACTATTTAGTATAAGTTTATAACTGTTTTTAATCATAGCAATACTTCACTACATTACTAATGAAATGTTTAACTGTGCTTATGGAAATGACTATTGTGATTTTTGACCAGATTTTCTCCAGCCATTACTGCATCTCTGAATCACATATTTAATAACTTATTTCATATACCTGTGTTTTGTCAATCTCATAATTGCCACCCCATTATAATATCCAGTTTGAGTTATTTGTTTTAAATATACCCATGTCCTTTTTATAAAAATCTTTCTTCTTTTTATTGTATCTTTTTATTTTTGTATTCTTTTTATTTGATCAGATAAAGAAAAATAATTTTATGAAGCTGTACTGCATAGAGCTTTTTTCTCTCCACTTCATTCTTTTCAATACATGGATGCCATCACTCCTTCCATTTTTTCATATTTGAACTAGAAAATGTATCTTCATCCTTTTCTCGATGCCTTGTTTCCCAAAACAAAAACAGAGAATAAAAGTTGCCAACTTACCAACTTACAAGGGTTTTGATCTTAACCCAAATGCATCTCCTGCTCACCCACTTATGTCAGTCCTTGGCTGAGATGGAAGGCTCTCAACCTCAGGGAGTAGACTGAGTCCAGGCCATCGAACCTGCTCTTCCCAACACAGCTCTCAGCTTGCTGATATCATGTGAGCATTCACAAAATACACTTAGAAGATCCAATAAACAAAAACAGAATTAAAGATTCCCAATAATCTATATAAAAATTTATTACACTTGAATGTGGTGCTAGAATGTAAAATTTATTCAAAATAAGTACAAAATTTCACAAGATTTTAAGGTAAAAGACTTATTTATGGAGACAAAAAGCATATAAAAGAATACATTGGAAAAAGACAAGTATTTATTTGGCTATCTATTTTAAGAATAAGAGGAAAATGTAAACATAAGAAAAATGTTATTAGTTGAATTTACCTTTCATTGGCAAAATAAAAGGATATAATTGTTAATCTTGCTCTTCACATAACAAGGGGAGAAGCTGAGAAGACTATTTCTTTAATCAGTACCTTTATTCACATGTAGTAACAATTATAAATTAAGAATTGCAGCCAGTTGTTTGAGGTTGTAATCTGCCTCTACCACTTATTACTTAAATAACTTTGACAAAATATATAAAGTTACACACAGAGTTAAAATAAACCTCTCATTTGACTAGTTAATGAATCACAGCAAATATTCTGAACCTAAATGGCCACACGAGTGAGAATATATACATCACATTTGGTTGACTTCAAAGTCCCCAGTGAGACACATGTTGCTCTTGACACCATCTGCAAACAGTATGGTCTCAGCAGATCTGGAAATTCTTGGGTTACTGTTGTCACTTTATACTCAGTGCTAGAATCACTATTCTGTCTACTCCAAATAAAGGTGTTGCCATTTCCATGAATGTCTACGCACACAGGTTCTCTAAGTTCTTGAGCCACAGTTAATATCAGCAAGCCCACTTCCTCGCATGGAAGGTCAAAGCAGCATCAATGCTCAGGTGACCCCAATAATATCTCTGCTCCCACTGCCTAGAACTTATGAAGGCCCATATCCTCACAGACTGCACAGGGTTTTGTGAGGATTTAAAGGAGGTGAGCTTGTTAAAGTTTCTAGCACGTTTTCTAGCATTATTACTAATAATAGTAATTATTTTATTGTCACATCCTAATTTTGTTAGCTTTAAATAAAATAATTGATGCAATAGGCTTAGCCTAGAGCCTAGAATATATTAAGCATTGAAAGTAAGCTATTCCTACTGTTAATATTAGTATTCCTGCTGTTTCTGTCATCAGCAATGTTGGTAGTTACTATCACTCTACATTGATCCTTTGCCTAATTATGTCTCAGTCTGATTATGTAGGTGAGTGTCTTCAAAGAAATCTTGACTCAGTACTTTACATTGATTCACTGGAAAAAAAATAAAAACCCAACCTGTGCTATTTTTGATAAAAGAAATGTCTGATATCTTCAGCTCCCATTTCACATATTTTTAGTGGGGTTTTTTATGCTCCACAGGATGGTGAAAGAATTATCAGTAAGATTCAGTGTTGCCATTCATAGACTTAGAAAGATATGTTAGACCACTGACATCTTACAGACACCGAATACACCATCTGATGACCATTACTGTAGAAGGTCTGAAAATCAAGCTGAACACAACTACAAAAAAGTCATTCTTGACTTGCTAATGGAAAGAGCATGTTTTTAACTTCCTTGATTTTGTTTTCTTGATTTAAAAATAACAGAGAGCTTTTCTAACATGAGTTTCTGTTTATATGTAAGAGACTAGTGTTATTTTTAAATTTGCTGGTATTTTTTATACTTTAATGTGCTTAAAATAGAAGCTTAAAGATTCAGAAATATACAACCTTATTAATTGCATCACTGCTAGGTTTTATAGATCCTGTGGTAGTATACTGGCTTCTTTACAGGAAAGATGTTAATAATTTGGAGGTTTTAACATAAAATTCCTTCTTTGCCAACAGTACGCAATAATGATGTGTGTTCCAAAATATATACCATTAAAATAGATTCTTGGATACATTGAGATAATTTTTGAAGTGCAGATGGCCTAATACTTTATAGTTACGAAGGATTAAAAAGAAGTTTGAAGATGCTCTATATTCATTATTTCATCATATTATGTAGATATGCAATATTCCTTCTCCAAAAATTACTATTGGTTAATGGTTTTAGGTGATCACATAAGGCCAGCCTATGGTTTTTAAATCAAGAGGACTCCTGGGGTAAGTGAAAGAGTCTGTGATCAGAAGTAAAGTGTCCTGGGTTCAAGTTCTACGTGATATTCAATGTTCTGCTAGGTGAACATCACTTAACTTCTCAGAGCCTTACCCTGATCATTTTGAAAAGAAGGGATAAGAGCAACTGCCTTGATAATTTGTATAGGAGGAACAAGTTCCACTTAAACACCATGAAGAAGCTTGTTCCTTTAGACTTGCATTCCTTCATAGTAGCCATGCCTACAAATACACACATCTTCTACCCATCACTCTGAGATACATTATAACAAAGCTTTGAACTCTGTGATTCGGTTCTGAAAATAGAATCTTCTGATTCATACATTTCTTCACTCTGTCACTCATGTTACCTTGTCGCTTCTCACAATGGAACCTCGTAACTTCATTTGCCTCTCAATGGAACTAGCCCCTTCTGCCCTTCATATCACATATCAAAGGTATCTCATTCATTAACTGTGACATACAAGTTACTTAGCTTGATATCAGTGGTGTACATGGAAGGAGGTGATGTTTTACTACTCTCTGTTGTTACTGTCATTGGTGGCACAATGAATCTCTTTTCCCTGAAACTAATCTAAAAGCTATTTGAGAGACAAGATCATACCTGTTAGCTCTGTACAAGAAACAATATGGGCATAAAAACATATTAAGAACTCAAAACCTTGCTAACAGTGATGTGATTCTGCACCCCCACCAACAAACAAATATATGTCTGATTCTGTTAGGTGAAAAAGGAACTAGATACAATATTAACCGGTCAAGATCAACTAATCTGATAAGTGCTGTTAGATAATAATAGATATGTTATGAGTATGTATTAATAATGTACTTCAAAATACAGCATACTGATTTATATAATAATCTCTGATAAATGCATCGCAATGTAGTTTTTCAAAAGGGTGTTGGGAGATAATTTTTTGTTGTCTTTTTAATGAGCAATCACACCTACTACCCCATTTGGCCACAATACAGTTAGGCAGCCTCAGTTTTAAGAGCTAAGCCCTCAAGGCTCACTTTATGATGACAATAATTGTTTAGATATATAGTTTAATTTTTATATGTTAAAATTTTCCCTTGTCTACATTTTCTTGAGATTGCTTATTCTGTTTGTTGTCAAACCAGTAAACAACATATATAGAGGAGACTTAATTTGTACCTAACATATATTGACCCTGAATTGCAGGAAAATCTAGATACGGCATCACAGACGCATTCATATTTTCTGCTCCCTTTTCCTGAAACACCTTCCCCTAAGTTTGTATTCAAATGTCACTTTTCCATAAAATGTCACTCTACCATTTCATCCTAAAGACTTGTCTAAATAATATGCTACACACATGTTTACCTATGTACATGCACATAATTATTTTGTCTCTTGTCCTCATAGCTCCTGCCATCATAATTAGTATATATTTATTTAATATCTACATTTAATTAAGTACAATCAGGGTGTAAATTCTAAAAGGGAGATTACTCTCATTCTTGATCTTGAATCTCAATCCTACTTTAGTGTCTGATACATAATAAACTCACAATAAATGTGTTGAATAATCAAATTTATGATTATTAAGAGGTTAAGAGACTCCCATAACTTACAAGATGAATGAAAGTCTGAAGTACTAGCAGAGATGAAGTAGTAGGTGGTCTAGTGTTGGAAAGGCCAGAAGTGATGGCCAGCACATCACTCAGATTTTCCTTCACTGCACAGATGTCACCACATCTGCATGTGTGTCCAGTATGTGTAACACACTACTTTAGACAAGTCTTCACAAAGAAAGTCCTCTAGGTGGAGAGTGACAGTTCAATACAAGCTTAGGGAAAAGGGTTTCAGGAAAAGGGAGCAGAAAACATGAATGCTTCTGGGATGGCGTATCTAGATCTTCCTGCAACTCAGGGTCACATATGTTAGGTACAAATTAAGTCTCCTTGTCTCCAAAGGCTCATGAAAGGGTGTCAGGGTAAAACCGTTACAATAAAAACCTAAGCTCTCTACATAAGATGAAAGAAAAATATTGGTGCTTCAGTTTTTGGGGATTAGCCACTGAGAAAAGAAATGTAGTGGTTCCAGGGTTGGCAGCAGCTGACCTCCCTTTTGATCTCTTTGGAAGAAATGCAGGAGGAAAATGGCACCTTCTCTTTGGAAGCTGAGACTTTGTAGAACACACACAGAACACTCTTTGGAGACTTTCAGAATAGTGTGTCCCAGTTTATATCTCTCAAATTAAAGTCATTTGAAAAACCTAAATTACAATGTGCTGAGCCTTCTACTGAATTGCATTTATTAGGGATTCATGTATGTGTGTGTGTTAAAGGGAAGATATACAACATTTATCATTAAGGAAGTAGAAAATAGTATAACATGTAGGGCCTTAATACTGTCCTGTGTGTGTATCAAAAGTGATGAGGAAGTAATGAATCACATTGATCAAGAAAAAGTTTATGGAGAAATTATTAAGATATTCTAGGAATTGCTGCCATAAAGGAGAAAGTTCATCAAATAAGATGTAACAGTTTCAGAGGAGTTAAAAGATATATTCAATAATATGACATAAAGAAAAGGAGATACACATAATTATAATTATGTAAATCATAATTAGGTATCATATAAAATATTTGTGATGAAGGAGATTTTAAGCATTCTTTTTGAAAGTACATGATCTTGATTCTTAGTCTTCATCTCCTATTATTTCTTCATTTCTTTTCTTTTTTTTTTCTTCATTTTTTGGTACTGGGGTTTGACCCCAAGGCCTTTGCACTGATCTACTTCACCCCACCTTTTTAATTTTTTATGTTGAAACAGGGTCTTGCAAAATCACTGAGCTACCCAAGCTAGGCTGGAATTTGTGATCCTCTTGCCTCAGTCACTAAAAAGTCAAGCTCTTCGTCCAAAAAAGCCAATAAGGTTTACTTTCCATGAAACAATAATGTGAATGAAAGTGATACATGCTACATGGGAATTGTAATAAATATAATTCTTTTAAAGAGGAGAAAATGGGAACAACCGAAAGGACTTATTTTGCCTGAAACCACAGCAATATTCATTGACTAAATATTCATGTCTTGTCTCTTAGTATGTGCTACACAAAAATTTATTTTTGCTTTTCTTTTATTGAAGTATTTAGTGATTGCTAAGGAAAATTGTAAAACTACTCAAAATTGGAAAACATAGAAAAATGTTTTACTTTAAAAATAACTCATTGTAAATTGCTGTATTAGTCTTCTCAGGCTGCTATAACAAAATACTGTAGACTTGGTGGCTTATGCAGTCTATAGGGACTTCTTACAGTTCTGAAGGTTGAAAAGTTCAAGATCAAAGGACTGGTGATTTTTTTTTTTTTTGGTGAAGTACTGCTTCCTGGCTTGCAGCTGCCACCTTCTCACTGTAGACTTTGTCCTTTGTGGCAGAATAGAGCTCTGGCATTGCACGCGCTTCTTATTAGAGCATGAATCCCACCAGTAAGGACTCAACTTCCTAACTTCATCTAAACCTATTAATCTCCAAAAGGTGTCTCTTCCAAATACCATCATAGAAGGGTTAAAGCTTCAACATATGAATTCTGGAAAGAACACAATTCAGTCCATAGCACATGCCAAAATATTTATAAAGTTTTTTTTTAACCAAGTAAGCTACATAATGTGACTCCAATATTAAACGCTATAATAGTTTGGATGTGAAACTAGATTTTCTATGTGTTTAAAAATCTTGATAGAACACACTCTTCCTTTTTATTAAAATATGAGTACTAATGTAAAATTGGAACAATATGTCATCTGATTTACTACATTCTGGGTCAAGTGGTGAAAGTACTATTCAGACAACCTGCCAGGTTCTGTTAGGTTACACCCAGCACTTCACGGTTTAAGACAAACGCAGGCTGAAAGTTTGACTCATAGACCTGTGGTCTGGCTGAAGGCTGTGCTACACGTATCTAGTATCTGGAAACACCTCCCCCCACACACACACATACATACACATACACACACATACACATACACAGCCAAGAATCACAGAATTGTCTTCAGAGAATGAAAGCAAAAACCAGAAACTGAGTATCTTGTCCTACAAATTTCCTCCATCTCTTGTGGTTTGTATTTCAAGGAATTTTTAGAATTCAGCAGTAAGATTTTTTCTGTATTATCTCATACTTCTAGTTCCTCTTTTAAAATGGATGTATTAATAGATGCACCAGAAGTTTGGTAAGCAAGTATCACAGAGGACTGGGATAAAATACATAAGCATGAAATGAGAAGAGACGCTAAGTAGTACACTGGCCAGCCCTAGCTAACATTGCAAAACATTCCTCATGTTTTTACTTTTGTCTTTAATCTCTTTGGCACCATCATGTTTCACTCATTTTTTACATGTCCCAAAGAATCATTATCACTGCTCTACTTGTGTGTACAAATGAATCCCTTTTTCTAATTACCTCTTCCTTCTCCTCCAACCCTCCTCCATAGCCCACAGTAAGATTTTTGATCTTTCCAGTACAGCAATAGTTAGAAAAAGGTCTAAACTACTACTCAAATTTGATTTTCTGATCCCTTCTTTCCATAGCTCTTAACTGTGTAGTATTAATAATAGAATTATAAGACATGAATTTGAACTTGAACTGAGAGAGGAAGATGTGACTCAACTTTGTATGTGAGATAGCAATAAATATTTGTAACACAGGATAAACAAGAAATATGGCTGTGACATCCCTAGTGATTTCCAGGATTTAAGAGTCTCATCTTTTATTATTTAAATCTATTTGCCTTCTTCTGTCCTGAAGTTCTCTGTTAGTTGCAGGAAATGACCTTTCTTAATAGAAAGGATCATTCTTCTGTTGAAGATATACCTGCAGCAATTCTTTCTCTCAATACTCCCAAACACAAATTATGTTTGAATAAATTTGTAAATGAGGTTTTTTGGGTTTTATTTCATTCATTCATTTATTTATTTGGTTTTTTGAGACAGGGTCTCACTGTGTAGTTCGGGCTGGTCTTTAACTCACTATGCAGCCCAGGCTGGCCTGGAACTCATGGCGATCTTCCTGTTGCAATTGATTACAGGCTTGCACCACCATGCCCAGGTTGTAAATAAGGTTTTAAGAGAATGCAGAGAAGATAGTAACTAAATAAAAGTTTTGAGGGCTGGGGATTTAGCTCAGTGGCACCCCACCTGCCTCTCAAGCACAAGGTCCTGAGTTTGATCCTCGGTACCAGAAAAAAACAAAATAAAAAATAAAAGTTTTGATTCCTCTGCAAAGGCATTTACCAAAAAGCAGACATTAGAGTTAGGTATGAAGATAACAAAGATTTGGGAAGAAATCTTAAAACAACTTTCACTTAAAATGAAAAATTAAATATCAAATGCTATGCATGTCAAAATAATTATAAAAGCATCAGATTGAAGGTTATTATCACAATTTTGCACATAGTAGGTGCTCAAAAATATGTGCTGCTTCATTGATCTGTTTTTTTTTTCTAATCAGGATTTGAAAAACTAGATTGATACCAAAAACACTACTTGACACGCCTTTTAAAGAAAAATATTATTTGTAATTCACTTACTCCTGTTGCTTATATCTTGCTAATTCTTTGGTTCCTGTCTTCTGGTTGAGCAGTTGAGTATTATTATTATTATCTTCATTATCTTCCTATCTAGAAGAAAGTAATCAGCATAGCTATTCAGACATACACTAAAAATTTTCTAAGCACACATGCTAGTGGTAAAACAATCTTTTGTAAGAACTAGATACCATCAGCTTGGCTTCACTGTAGGACAACTAGAGGAAAACAGTCATGGAGATCCTGTCTTCTAATTCAGTGGACTTGCTGCTTAAATTGACTTCACATGTCAAGCTATTTTTGTCCTAAACTTAAAAGTCAGATGTCTGCGTTTTTGATACTTCACACTTTTTACTCAGGAGCCAAAATATTATTTTAACTCATTAGAAAATCTTGCAGCTCAGCAAAGCCCTAAATAAAATAGTTACTGTATCCCTGCAATTTATTTGTCTATATAAGAATTTGGCAGCTATCATCAACACTCTACTTTGGCCCATGAATAACTAATAGAAAAAATGCTGCTATATTTTATTCCACAACAAGATTATTTTGTTAGTCGAATTCTATCTCCCTCCCAACGTAAGGATAAAAGAAACCTATTAGGATATATGTATTACACAAGCTCTAACATTTGAATGCTGAGAAAGCCTTTTTCCCTCAGTATTAAGAATTGAACCCTGGGCCTTTTCATTGAGCTCCATCCCCTGCCCTTGTTTGGGGGGGTTTTGTTTTGTTTTGTCTCTGAGGCAGAGCCTCACTAAGTTGCTAAACTGCCCAGGCTGTGCTTGCACTTGTCACCCTTTGCCCTTAGCCCAGATGCTGGGAGTACAGGCATGAACCGCCACACCTGCCTTGGCAAACCTTTTGGTACTTTCTACCTAACGTATTTTTTTAACTTAAAATGCCATATGTAACTTCTTGAAAACTTTAAAGCTTTTTTGATGTTTCATACTAAAATTTGGTCATTGACATTCATAAAAGAAAACAGTGTGTTGCTTTAATGAAGAAAATGATTATTACTAGGCTTTAGATGTGATACTGTATAATACAAATATGTCTAATTTAATACTGAACAGAACATTGCACTTTTTCAAGGTTTGAGGAAGAACTGTTTATGATCTTTCTCTTCTAGTTGTATCATTTGTTTCTAATAGTTAACATTCCACCTCTGTGCAGACAGACAATCTATGAGTAAAAGAATAACTTTTACTGGATGCTGATGCATGCATATGCTCTGATCTGTTTACACAAAATTTGGCTGAATCCAATTGTCAAAGTTTTGGCTAATACAGATAAAATAACTATACTGTTAGTATATAAAGTTGAAAGTGGCTAACACATAGAAGAGTCAGGATTATGGTGATCTCTATTATAGGAAAATACACATCAGGAATTCATTTAGTCTTAATGTTCCCTAAATATATGTCTCCAATTTATGTACAATGCATGCTTTTTTAGATCTGCATGATAGAAGAGTGGTAAAAACACCACAATTTTCCAGACCTTAATGAGATTTCAAAAGTGGATAAAATATTTGAACAGACATTTTTCATCAAAGACATACTGATGCCAAATAATCATATGAAAAGATTCAATATTATTAGCTATTAAGAAATGCAAATTAAGACTATAATGATGTATGATTACACATCCATTTGAATGGCTAAAATTAAAAAGCTGATCATACCAAATGTTGACAAGAATATAGAACAACAAAATTTCTCAGAAATTACTTGTGGTAATCCAAAATGATGCACCTATTTTGGAAAATAGTTTTGGAGTTTCTGGAAAAGTTAAAAAATATATGCTCACCAAATGACCCTATCATTTACGTCTGAGTACCTACACAAGGAAATTAAAGAATACATTCATATAAAGTCTTGCATATGGATGTTGATAGTCATTTTATTTGTAATGGTCAAACAAGTCTGTCCCAATGTAATTGTCCCAAATGTCCATCAACAGATGAGCAGATATACAGACTGTGTTATATTCCTATGATGGAATACTACTAAGCAATAAAAAGGAATGAGTATTACAACAACATGTCTTAAAATAATTATACTAAATGAAAGAAATCAAAAAATATTGCATGTGGTTTCATGTACATAATTTTTAGAAAATAAAAATTAATCTGCAGTGAAATTAAGCAGCTAAGTGGTTGTCTGGTGCACAGGGGGATGAAAGGAGCAAGGGGGCCGGATGACAACTAGGCAGGAGAAAACTGTAGGTTATGAATTTTGTTGGTGGTGGTGTTATTAGAATTATATACACACATATATACACACATGTACATATCAGTCAAACTGTACAACTTAAAGACGTGTTTATTGTGTGCCACTTACAGTTCAGTAAAGCTTTTAAAATACAATGAGAAATATCAAAACAACTGAAGACTAAGTGAATCAAGAGATAAATGAAAAAATAAAAATGAAGAATCGTCAAAAGGACTTGAAGCTAAACAACACTGGCATAAATACTATCTGTAGATGAGGGTAAGATAAAAGCAATGATTTTCTTTGCAACTATAAAGGGTAGAACTAGAATGTATTGTTCCAGGGGGAAAATTCTTCTTGAACTTGGCTATCATTTGAGGCTTCATTCAGAGAAATACAAGAAGTGGAACTGTATAAAGAATCCCACAGAGAAATGTATCTACAAATTTGCCACAATTATTGTTCTAGATCCCTAGATATCATCTATTTAACAAATAGTCAACAAATATTAGTTTAAGTAAAAGAGCAGTGAAACTAATGATGGAGCTAGTTGGGGTTAGCTGAATGATTAAGTGCATCATGAAATCTTGTATCCACTAAAGTTTTCATATATCTCATACTACTACCTAAAATCAGTAGCTGTGTGCTAGATCACCTCCCGCCTCTCCTACTCAGAAATTCACTCCACCTTTTCTCTTCTCTTTCCTACATCATCTCCACTGCCTCCATCTTTAGGAAAATACATTGATCTAAAAACAAAACAAAAATTTGCAAGCATATGGTAATCTTCAATCCTAATAAAAGTATCTCATGGTCAGAAAGAGTTGCCATTTGTTTACTCCCCTTTGTAACTGGCCCTTACAAAGGTTTGATTCTACTGGTATCTCAAATTTCTGTCCCAGAATTTTCTTTTAAATCATGCTGTTCAGGCTTCCATCCATATGATTGCATGAATTGTTTCTGTCATTATCAACAGTAACTCCTGCTTTGTTAAACCCAATTACAATTAGTTCTTTGTTCTCAGAGTTACTCTAAGTACATTCACTTTCTCAGTGACCTCATCTAGTCTTGTGCTCTAAATCCCAAACATGAAAGTCCAAGTCCACAGTGAAAACATCTCTTCTCAATTTCACTTCACACATCCAACTGCCACTTAAACATTTCTCTTAAAAATGTTTAAAAGACACCTCAAAAGTAGTATGTCCAAAACTAATATGGTCTCTGTTACACAAGACTAGATTCACCTCTAGGCTTCTCTTTTTCTGTTGATGACAACTCCGTCATTCAGTTGCTTAGGAAGCTTTCATGATAACCCTTTTTTCTTACATAGCAAATTCTGGCCCTCAAGAAATACTCATAGTACGAAATCCAAAAACAACAGCAACAAAAGGTTCAAATCTCACTTCTCACATTCCTTCCATCTGGGCCATCATCCACCACCTGACTCATATCATTGTGATAACTCCTAACTGGTATCCCTGTTTTGGCCTGTAACTCTTTCCAGCCTATTCTTAACACAGCAACTAGTGTGACCCTGTTAAAATGTGAAGTAGATCTTACCACTCCTCTGCTCAAACTTTGCCAGGGCTCTACTTTTCACTAAGTCAAAGCCAGAGTACATATGAGACAATGCCTCACATGTTCCTCATCACAAACCTGAGCTTGCCTTCTAGATCTCTCCTCTTTCCTTCCTTTGGGGCCACATTGATTCTCTCACTGTCTCTGTAACTTACAATCTTTGTCTTCTAAGGTAACTGTTATGATTTATATCTAGGTGTCCTCCCAAAGCCTTCTGTATAGGGGAGCTTTTGAAAGGTGATTGGATTGTGGGGCAGTGTAGCTACTTGCTGTTAAGAGGCATGATCTGATCAGAAGAACCTGATTATTGGGGGTGTGGCCCAGAACGGTAAATCTCCACCCTGGCTTCTCCCTTCCTTCTCTGATTCCTGGGTGGTATGAAGTGAACAGCTTTCCACTGCCAGGCCTTTCCACCATGCCTTCCTGTCTTGGAGCCAGCTGGCTTTGGACTGAAACCTCTAGAAAACGTGAACCAAAATAAACCTCTTCTTTACTTTGTGGGTGTCTGATACTGTGGTGGCTCTGGGTCCAAGCCAGAAGAAAGAACTAAGACAAGTATCTTAGCTCTATCGGACAAGCAAGAAGATTAATCACCTTCTAAAACCCTATGGACTCTGATCTCTGATATGTATATATATGTGTGTGTGCATGTGTGCCTGTATATATATA